>JAKSZT010053883.1:27811794-28296040 GCA_026826555.1 Tolypeutes matacus
GTGTGTGCATGGCTGTGCTGTGTGTATGTATGTGTGTGTGCATGGCTGTGGTGTGTACCTAAGGAAGACTAGAGCAGCTCAGTGAATCCTGGGTCTGGGGTGGAGGGAAGATGGCAGAAGATACAAGGCAGCTCTTGGCAGAGATGGCTGCATCCCCTAGCTCCACAGTGGGTACGGGCTGCCTGAGTGCTTTGGCAAATGCGCCAGGGGAATAGAAGATGGAGCCCTGCTCCCTATGTACTTAGAAAGACCCAGAAATGTCTGTCAGCCTCAGCCCAAGTGAGACTGGACACCACAGCCCCCCTCTGCCTCCATAAGGAGACCCTTTGGTGACTCCCTCCTTACCGTTCTGCCCCCACCTACACCTGCCCACGGAGTTCTGACTTCTTCTGCCTCGTCCCTCTGGTTTCTGTCTGACTCCCAGGCCTCCCACAACTGAGGCTCAAAGAAGGGAATTGAATTGTGGAAGGTCACCCCTCCCCCCATCAGAAAGGACAGAGCTGGGGTTTGAATCCAAGTCTCCTGACTGCAAAGCTCCTGCTCTTTCTCCCACATCTACTGTTTTGGGGACTATAGGTTAGTAGCTAAGAGTGGAGGCTTTGGAGCCATGCGGATCTGGGATCCAATGCTACTCCAATGCTTACTTTCTAGGATGAAATTGAGTAAGTGTTTTTAACTTTTCTGAGTCTCGGTTTCCTCTTTCTAAAATGGGAAGGAAGATGCTACCTGTCCCTCGTGGCTGCTTTAAGGACAAGTGCCATGCATAATACCTGGTACCTGGTAGACACATCACAGCTGTTGCCTCAGCCTCAGCTCCCTCCCGAAACTCCTCTGGACTGTTCTCTGGGAGAAATACTCACCATCCATGTAATCCAAGCCTGTGACTTCCCTGCTTAAATCTCTCCAGTGGCTCCCTTCTGCCTTTGGAATAAAATTTCTTTTTTTTTTAAAGATTTATTTATTTACTTTATCCATTTTAAACCCCCCCCTTCCCCATTTGCTGTTTTGTGTCCATTCGCTGGACAATTCTCCGTGTCTGTTTCCTGCCATCTCTTCTCATCCTCCTCCTCCAGTCTTCGATCCTGGAGACCTCCAATGTAGGAGAGAGGTATTCTGCTGCCTGCGCCACCTCAGCTCCTGGCTTCTGGAGCTTTTGGAGCATCTCGTCTTGTCTCTCCCCTGTTACGTCATCATCCTGCTGCATGGCCCCTGGGGCCTGACAGCTCAGCTGCACACAGAACCTAGCAGCCCATGCGCCTTCTATATATATACTTTTTATTTTACCAGGAAGTCCCGGGGATCGAACCCAGGTCCCTCCATATGGCAGACGGATGCCCAACCATTTGAGCCATATCCGCCCCCTGGAATAAAATTTCTTAGCATGCCCTGCAAGGCCTGGCATGGTCTTACTCCTGCCTTCATCTCTAACCTCACGTCAGGTGATTCCACACCCTGTCCATCAATGTGCTCTGCTTACATGCGTGTCAGTCCCACCAACAGCACCAAGCTCTTTCCTACCTCATGACTTTTACACATGCTGTTCCCTGTATCTTGAAAGCTCTTGCATGCATTCTTTACCTTTAGGCCCCAACTTAAGTGACACTTCCTTAAAGAGGTCTTTCTTCATCTCCTATCTTAGATATTTACCCCCAGTATTCTCACACAGCATTTTACTCTTGGTTTTCAGAGCAGAATAGCCTAGTGATGAAAAGAAAGACATCTGGGCAAGATTTCCTGGGTTTACCTGCTTTGCTCCTTCTTAATTCTGTGACCTTAGGAAAATTACTTAACCTCTCCATGCCTTGGCTTTTTCATTTGAGACAATTGTATCTATCTGTGTCAATTAGCTCTTTTTTTTTTTTTTTTTTTTTTTTTAGGTATTAGGGCTGGGGATTGAACCCAGGACTTTGTATGTGGGAAGCCAGCACTCAACCACTGAGCCATATCAGCTCCCCAATTAGCTCTTGATATATAACCAGCCAACCCAAAGCTTAGGGGCTCAAAATTACAACTGTTAACTTAGCTCCTGTTTCTATAGTTCAGTGATTTGGGCTGGCCTCAGCTGGATGACTCTTCTGGTCTGGGCTGGGCTTGGCCAGACTCGGCTTGTGCTTACCCCGATGTCTGCCTTCGGCTGGGGCCTTGCTGACTATTGAGGGAGGCACACTGGAGCTTTCCTCTATGTAATGCCTCACCCTCCAGCAGGCTATCCTTAGTTTGTTCATATGGAGGTGGCAAGTTCCAGAGAAACAAGCAGTTAAGCCCTAATGCCCAATCACTTTTCAAGTTTACTAGCATTACATTTGCTACTGTCCCATTGGAAAAAGCAAGTCACATGGTCAAGCACAAAATCAAGATGGGAGGGAACTATCAAAGGACATGGATACAGGAACATGTGATAAAATGGGGGCCATTCCTGTAATTAACCCACCACACTACCCCACTGGGGCTATTATGGGCTCGAAATGAGAGTTTTGCATGTAAAGAGCTTGGCATGTCCTTTACCACTCAGTAAACAATAACCCTTATTCTATTTTATGAAGTAGGACCTGAGGCTTAGGTGTGATAGGCAGTGTGCTCAAGGTCTGGCAACCGTTAGGCAGTGGGGGTTTGAATCCAGTTCTGCCTCACTCTAGGTCGCGAGCTCTTGGCCACACTGCTGTGCTGCTCCACCCACACAGACATGAGAGAAGTCAGAATACCGCCCACAGTCCTGAGGTCAGTCTGCCAATGGGCCACAGTTCAAGCCCAGGTCCGTGCCTCACTCCGAAGCCCTTCACATCCCTCACTTTCCTATCAGCCACATTGCCTGGGCACTGGGCCTGGATATACTGTGCTTGTCGTCAGTCTCAAACGCCATAGCTGGAAGGAAATATTTGTTTTGGTGTCTTCCTCCAGCACTAACAATTTTCTGCTTGCATTTTTCTGTTGTTTGGCTCAGATGAATAGCAGTTTTCATCTTTGCTCTGTGTTATCATGTACACAGAACTGTTGTCGGGGAGCTAACAGCATGCTTGCTTAGTCATTATTCTGGGAAGGGGTGCCAGCCAGTCAATAGCCTTTATTTTTACACGACTCTGTATACCGCAAATGCAGAAACAATGCACAGCTTCTGCATACAGAGCCACTCAGACACCTATCATTTCTGGAGGTGGGCAAAGCAGAGGTGGCAGCGGCGGCTGGAGCCACAGAACTAATTCCGACTTGCTTCCTTTGTCAGCAGCCCGGACCTGGGTTTACCTCCCTGATACTGTGATAGAGTCCATGATAGATTTTCTGGTTTTCACCAATCTGAAAGAGAAAGCAAATAATGCAGGAGAGCTGCCAGGCCTGGCAAAACTTCTCAAGAAAAGAGGAGAAAAGGTAGAATCCAGAAAACACAGGCAAGCAGGCTTGCTGTGGGACCCCAGCAAAGTTGTGGGGTGCCTTCAAATCTTTCTGTGGGGTGGCGATAGATCGGGGGAGTTTGCGCTCTGTGCGAGCCTGCCTGGTTAGGCCTGCCTGCAGAGGTTGGGAGGTCTTAACAAGGGGCCCGCAGGATGATAGGTGTCGTGTGATCAGCTCACAGGGCTACCAGGGCACAGATGGGACAGGAGATGGGAGGCCAAAACCTGGAACCGAGGCCAGATGCGGAGGATATGGGGAGTTGAGCAGACCTTGCCTGGAAGAGAAGCAAGAGTGAGCAGCAGGGAAGCCAGGAGCTCCAAGAGATGGAGATGGCAAGTTCATTCACGTATTCACCAGCTATCCACTGCGTTGGAGTTATGTGTCCAGCATTGTTCTGGGTCCTAAGGCCAGTGTGGTGAACAAGATTCCATCCATGCCTGCAATGAGTATATGCTGTTGTGAGGAGTAGACAAATAAATAAGAGACAATAAGAGAATGAAAAATACCATGAGGAAAATGGAGTAGACAGTGGCCACTAATGGAGGAGGGTGCTTTCACAGATGGGGAGCAAAAGCTGCCTTTTCACTGAGAAAGTGAAGCTTGAACTGAGGCCTGAATGGTGACGGGCCAGCCACGGCAAGGGCTGGGGGGAGAACATTCGGGGCAGAAGGAACAAGAAATGCAAAGGCCCTTGGACTGGAATGAACTTGGCATCTCAAGGAATAGACAAAAGGCCAGTGTGACCAGAATGTGCTCAACAAGCAGAAGGACCTCAGGGGAGGGACGCGGGGTCAGTTTGTGGCAAGCCCATGGGTAAGGCACAGAATTTGGGTTTTATCCTATGTGGGATGAGAGACCAAGTGAGGGTATTAAATAGGAGAATGGCTTGATCTGAGTTCTGAGAATGTCCCAGTTCTGACAGCATGCAGTTTTCTAGAACAAAGACAAACTTATGGCTCCCATTTCCTTGGGGGTGGTGGGAACAGGGCAGGAGTGAGCCTTGATGGTAGAATCCTAGGTATTTGGTGATTCTTGCTTGCAGTGAGGTATTGGATGAAGGCTTTCTTGGAGATGGAGATGGGACGATAGCAGCTGGATTGACTGATTCCCCAAAGTGTTGATCCCAGATTCCTGTCAGGCTGGGAGAGGGTTTCTCACAGCATTCCCAACGCTGTGCCCCAGACTCTCTCCTGTTCAACATTTCCATCGTAAATTGGCAGAAGACCCTGGAGACGTGTTCATCAGACATGCAGCTGACGCGAGCTGTCAGGGACAGCTAATGCCGTGGATGACAGGATCAAGCTACTGTGATGCTTCTCCAGCCACAGGCTGGAACGACGGAGCGAGACCAAGAACATCTGCGATGGCATTCCTACCGGGAAACCAGGCCGAACTGTAGAGTAGGGAGACCCAGCTGATACCAGACCCAGGCACGGGGACAAGTTAGTGGAAGCCGCCGGGCCAGTCTGTGTCCCCACACCAGCCTCTTCACATTGTCGGCGACAAGGCCCTTAACCTCTTTGGGGGTCACTATTCTCCCCTGTCAGGTAGAGAGGACACTGTCCCGTTGCCCAGGTCTGTGGAGAGGATCAAACATGAGGATGGTCATGGATGCCTGGGTTCATGGCAAAGGCCAGCAGAATGGGGCTTTGAGGAGGCCGGCTTTCTGGGGAGTGGTGCTCTGGGGCCCATGTAGGGTCCCCAGAAAAGGCTCCCTATTCCTGGCATTGTGTCACCCCCTCTGGGATGGGCAGATCTTCTCTGAGTCCTGTTGACTTCCGTGGTATGCCCAGAGGTGCAGGATAGGGTGGGAAGGGTCTGGAAACCACAGCCCTTGAGAACCGGCCTAAAGCACAGGTAAGTTCCAAAAGGAGAGGAGGAGACAGTTGCTGACACCAGCGTCTGCTCTAACCCGAAAAGGCTGCAAGGTGGGAGTGGAGAAGCATTCCTCGTCGCTCTGGGGGCAACACTGGTGCCAGGGAGTGGTTGTTACGGCAAGGTGTATTTGGGTTCATTGCAACTAACGTCCAACCACTGATAATAACATTATAATAATTTTACCGTGAGTTACCCTGCCAGGCTTGTGCTAAGGACTCTGCGCATAAACCCGCGCGAGATAGGTGCCATGCCCATGTGGTGGATTAGGAGGCAGCCACTGCGGGGCAGAGCCGGGATCCACACGCAGCTCTGGCGACCCAAGCTCCAGTGTGTCCCTCTGCCAGCCTGGGTCCAGGTGGGGCAGGGGCAGGAAAGCCCTCTAGATGATGAGAAGGGTCCACCACGTGGGTATTTTGGGGTATAGGGGCCTCAGGGCCCCACGGGTCTTGAAGCTGCTATGACTGCCCCTTGAGACTGGTACTTTAAAGGGTTCAGTGGTGGGTCTTCTTTTGCATGTAACACTTTTATTTAAAAAAAAAAACAGAAACCAAGCATGGACAGGCATCGAGTGACTAAGATGTGGTGAACTCCCATCCACTTCTCACCCAACTTACCGCCAACCCCTTGTCATCTACTACCCTCCTCATTCTCCCTCCCCTGCTGCATTCATCTTAAAGCAAATCCCAGACAGAATTTTTTCTGTAAACGCTTCAGTATAGATCTCTAAGAGATTCTTTTTTAAAAGTATAACCACAATACCATGATCACAATATTTTAAAAGTAACATCATTGTAGTGATTCTAATTCAGAAAAGCTATTGGTATATAGCTTTTGCAAGTGTTTTGTTTGTGTGGGTGTTTTTGTGGGTGAAGGGGCAGGCAAGGCAAAAACTGGTCCTTTAAATGTCTGGCTTCTGTGGTTTGAGACTCACTTGTTCCATTTGAGGACGATGATGAAGTGGAGGGAGATGAGGAAGAGGAGGGGGACCTAAAACTTAAGACCGTAGCTTGGCCACCTCCTTAATGTGATTGCTCCCAGGGCACAGCAGGGAGAAGTCTAGACAAGAGAGGGACACAGAAGGTAGGAGAGAGAGAGAGCAGGGAAGAAGAAAGGAGAGAGAACGGAAAGCAAGAGGAACGAAAGCAGGCGCAGGCCTTGTCTCACACGCAGCCTTGAGGGCCCTGGGGAACTTGCCAGGGCCCATCCACGCTAGCTAATGGGCACTAGTGTTTCCTGTGGGTGGGCCACTGCACCAAGCTCTACACAGAGAGCTCTGGGAGGAGGGGGCTCTGATGCCCACTTCATGGGGGCAACCCTGAGGCTGCGAGGGCTGACGCAAAATACCCAGCTGTGCCTGGCCCGATTCAAATCAAGGTCTGTTGGGCTACAGTCTGCTTTTCCCTGGCATCATGCCCTGCCTTCAGTCATGTCATCCTAGAGGTATAGGAGGTACATTTGGTTGTTAGAATATTGACACTTTCCCATAGCTTTGACATGTAGCTCTTCCCAAGCTCCTCAATGTGCCCTGGTGATCCAGACCCTGTTCCAGGGTCCCCTGGGCTTCTAACCCAGCTACTAAAGGGTTAATGTCTGGCACGGCGGAAGCCTCTAGGACTATAGCCTGTGCCCGTTCTGATTGCCTGCCAGAAGCAGTGACTATTCACCTGGTTCTATGTAAGGCAACATGTGAGTCATTGTGTGCCGGCATGTTTCTGGGCACATGTGTATGCACCAGACACGTGTGTATATGGTCTTTGTGCAGTGTGTGTGCATGTGCTCATGTACAAAGAACATTACCAGGAGGCACACTGCTTGCATTGCACATTCACTGTATTCAGGACTTACTGTGCTCTGCAAGCGGGTTGTCAGAGCAGGAACGTGTGGGCACAGGGCCTGCCCCCTCCCTGGCCTGGGCCTGGCCCTGGCTCCATCACCAGTTGCAAAGCCTAAGCCGCAGCAGCCAAGCTCCACTCTTGGTGCTCTTTTCACTTCCCTCTGCTTCTTCTTCACCCTCTTCACCCTGGGCGCTCATGGGGTTCCAGACTACTCCATGTAGGCCACCTCATCTGCCCCTCCCAGGAGCCCATCAGGTAGGCAGGGCTGATGGCTCTAAGCTGGGTGCCTGTGGTTCTGGGAGTGTCAGTGAGAACAGTGCCCCCTTGCCACAGCTGCTGACAGGTTAGGCTGGGGCATGAGCCAGGCTGTCAGTATTGTCACCCCTGGAGAGGAGCCAGCAAACTGTATCCCCGAGTCCATGAGTCCATCAGGTCCTATCAGGCTGGTGCCAGCCATCAAGGGTCCAGTTGGGGATCCAGGGGTCTGAGGTGTAGGTATCAGATGCCAGTGGTCCACAATTTGATCCTTGCAAATCAGTGCAGGGAGCAACCACCTGGATGGCAAATAACCAATGCCATCCAGCAAGGAAGGTCCAGTCCAGAGGCCGTGATCTGGTCAAGGGGCTGTGCCAACCAGGTGGACACTGGCACCTGTGAGGCTATGGCTGGGAATCCAGGGTCCAGGGGCCCAGCCAGGCTGACAGAGATATAGAAATCAGAGCTGACACTCGCATCACCCTTACTTTGTGACTGACACTATCCGGGGTGCTTTGCACCTTCACAACATCCCATGAGGTGGGCTCTGCAATATTCCTATTAATCAAGAAAAGAGTTTGGGCTACCGAGATGCTGACCCTCCTGTCCAGGGTCACCCAGCTGGGAGGTGACCAGGCCAGGGAGTGAGCACCCAGAAGCCCCTTCTCTCACACCACTGTTCTGCAGTGAGGAGTCGGGGAGGCTGCCCTGTGCCCCCTGGGCTTCCCAGGACTCAGCCCCAGCCCTCTGCACTGTGTGCTTAGAGCTGCTAGCTCAGTCCTGACCCCTTTGCTGCTGTGCAAAATTCCCCTGTGATCCACCTCTGAGTCCTTTATTGCTTCAGGTTCTTGGCACGACAGGCAGGAGAGACTGAAATCAAGGCTCACTGAGGCCGTGACTTGTCTCAACTCACAGTAAGAGGTAGTATTAGGAGAGGACCCAGGTATCCTGATTCCCAGAGCTGTCCTTTTTGTACCATGCCCCATCGATAGTGGTGTAGAAACCTTTTGCAAGTCTGCTTCTTGCTCAAAATATCTTCTCTCTTGAGGCAGCATTACTGAGCAGTGGTTTCCATCAGGTCCTGCATCCATCCCTCTTCCCTGGGGCTGGGCCCTGTGGAGCCACCCCTTGGCAAGCTGGCACTAAAGCTGTCTTTCTTTCTGACCTGTTTGCAGAGCTCTGGAGCTCAGCACTGGCAAAGATGAGATCTCCCTGTTGGTGGAGCAGGAGTTCTTGAGCCTCACCAAGGAGAACCTCATCCTGATCAAAGAGAGCTCGGGTGAACTGAAGGCACCCGGCAGCTCCCCAGAGAGGACCAGAGAGCCGGCTCCCTGCATTCTTGGACCTCCTCTGGTGGCAGGCAGCAGTGAACTCACGGGAGCCACTGTCATTACCGGTGACAAGCTTCTGGAGCAGAAGGTGGCTGTGGCCGTTATTGGCAGCCGGCAGGACTGTGATTCTGCCATGTCTACTGTCACGGGCATCCTGCGTGCTGCCAAGGTCAAGAGTGTCAAGGGCACAGAGGATGGGAGCCACAGCCTGGGTGCCTCTAACTCTGAGATCAGCAAGCTCCTGGCCCAGTTCCCACTGAAGTCCACCGAAACGTCCAAGGCCCCTGACAACAAGATGGTGCTGGAGGAGACGAGGGTCATCAAAGACTTCCTGCAGAATAGCATGTTCAGTGGCCCTGGACCCAGGGAGCCAGCGGGGCTGGGCCCGTTCCTGCTGCTGCCTCCCCCACCTCCTCCTGCACTCCCCGACAAGATCCCTGAGCTCCCTGCTCAGAAAAGGCAGCTCCCAGTGTTTGCCAAGATCTGTTCCAAGCCTGATGCTGACCCTGCCATTGAGGGGCACCACTTGGTGGGTAAGTGGGCTGGGAGCAGGGACAGAGAGTAGGCCTGCAAGGAGGAGGTCCTTGGCTGGCAGTTAATCAGGGCTGCAGCAAGCGCATAATGCATCTCTGTGCAAATGAGGAAAAGGACACAGCCCCCCTGTGCCTCCTTGTTGGATGCCCATGTATAGGGCACAGCTTGTATAACCATACACAGAGGCCCAGATTCCAACATGCTTTGAGAAGAGGAATAAGCATCATTTGGTAACTGCTCAGTTTTTTTTTAAGCCACCAGGTATCCAGAGTACACTGAAGGATGTGTTTACCCCAGCTGGATCTAGGATGAAACTGCAGCATGGGGACTTTAAGAAGCATAGCAGAGAGATTTTCTTGGCAGCTGGGGTCATTTGGCTTCCACTGGGGGCCCATGAAGGCAGCTGTTTTGGCGATGAGGCCTGGTCCTCAGTATCTGGGCAGGGGGATGGATGGCTAAATTCAGCAGGTGCCGTTCAGGCTATTGGCCCTGGGATTTGTTCCCTGGTACTTCAGGGCTTAGAAAAGTGCATCCCACCCCCTAACTGAGGTGTCCACATCCTTCCCAGAAAATTCAGCCACTTCCTAAATTCCCCCAACTCACTCTGCATTTTGTGACTGCTCTGATCCAGCCACTCAAACTGGGTGGTTCAAAGAAGGCAGGCTGAACGCAGAGTCATTTGCCTATAGTCAACAGTCAGCAGGAAGGTAGCTCATTCCCACTTACCCAAAGAAAAGCATCCCCATGCTGCATGTCTGGATGGATAACTGGGAGGTGCCTGAAAGGGGAGGACCCAAATTAGTTTCCCCAAGGAAATAGGAGCAAGGTTGGGCAAGAGAACAGTCTGTATTCGGGAGCATTGTAGGAGGGTCGAGGAATTAAAGATGTGGACAGGAAGCCAGAATCTGAGTCCTGGGCAGGTCTCTAGGAGCCAGAAGTTTCTGTGGGGATGAGCCGTGGGTTTGAGAGGATTGAACCCTGCCTGGAGGGAGAGGGCTTTCCTTCCCACTGCCTTTTCCAGGAGGGACATGTGGGTGCCTTTCTTGGATCGGGCCCTGGGTTTGAGGCAGTCCTGCCCTACCCAGCCTCCCCACGCTTTGTGCGTGCAGGTGTGTACAAATCTGTGTGAAAGGGAACTTTGCAGGAGTGAGTGCATTTGTTAGAGAAGACTGCAAGTATGGGTGCACCTGAGTGTGTCTGTCTGTGCATGTGTCTGTCGTGTGTGCAGTTGTGCACAGGTGAGTGTGTCAATGGAAATACGTGTGCGTCTTTGTACATAGATGTTGGAAGAGGGTGCTTTGTAGATGAGTGAGCAGGGAAGCAAGTTTAAGGCACCTGCAGGTAAGTGTGAGAGAGAATCTTTGCAGGGATGTGGGCCTCTGGGGAAATGGCCATCGTGCGTATTGTTATTTCAGCACACCAGCTGGGGGCTAAACTCAACAACCAGAGAAACTCTTGGAAGAGACTCCAGGGAGACATTTTGCTAAAAATGCCATTTTGTTTGAAGCTGGCTCAGGCTAGAGTAGCTCTTTCTTTTGCTGGGATGATGCAGGAGAGGAGAGCAGGCCCAGCCTCCCTGGCCTCCATACACCCCCATCATCCAGACTCAGCCTCTCAGGCTGTGAGCCAGGGTGGAGTCAAGAGCTGGTGGGATCAGGTTCAGTTCCCCTAGACGACACCCGAGCACAGTTTCCTTATGAGGCCGCTAACACCGTCTTCCTAGGGGCCTGCTGTGTGTCCAGGACGGTGCAGGGCCACCTAGGGGCTCAGCTGGGTTTCCCAGCCAAGTTCCATCAAGACCCTCAGGCATCTCCAGGCTGGGGAAGGAGTGGAGAGGATGGGAGGACAAGGCCTTCTTCCCGGCTTCAATCAGAGCAATGCCTTAAGAACCATGTATATGATTATATAGCTATAGAAACGTCATAGAATGATTATTTACATGATTAAATAGTTTTGTCATTGTAGATCTCATTTTGTTTGAGGAAAGAGTTGCATTGCTAATAAAATACGTATGGAAACCCACTGCTGGGGAGGGCCCCACGGTGTCCTCACACTGGGGGAGCCCTCGGCCTGTTGGGAGAGAGGCCTGAATCTGGCGCAGACCATTTCTCTCCCTTCTCCAGCCGTAGCCAGTGACCCACTACGCCTCTCTCGTGCTCCCATGCCTTTGTCCAGTTTACCTATGCCTGGCGAGCCTTCCTCCCTACACCCCTAGACCTAAGGCCGAGCTGAAACCCTGCTTCCTTCTGAAAGCTTTTCTGACCCTCTCAGACAGAAGCGGTCTCAACCTCCCTCTTCTCCCGTGCTGTCCCCCGTCACCTCATGATCCCCACCTGCCTTGTTCCGGAGCTATTTCTGGGTATGTCTCTCTCCTCCTCTTGTTGTGAGCCCCTGCTGGGCAGAGTCTGGCTCTGACTCATCGCAGTGTCCCCAGCGCTCAGGTCAGGGCCCGGCACTGGTGAACGCAGGCTGAATTGCCTGTGAGCAACAGGACAAGAGTGGAGCCCATGACGAGGGGCCAAACTGCACGGCTCAGACTCTGTGTCCTATAGAAACATGTCTCCCCCACGAAGCCATATGCTCCTTTAAGACACGAGAACGGTGTCCTAGTCATCTTTGCATACTTATTGTCCAGCGCAGGGCCTTACACTGTGAAGGGTTGGAAGAAAGAGAGGGAGGGATGGAGGGAAGGTGAGAAGGAGAGAAAGGAAGGAAAGGAAAGGGGAGGGAAGGGAAGGGAAGAAGGGGAAAACAAAGAAAAAAACATAATTGGAAGGAAGTTTGAATGGAAGGAAGAAATAAGTAGATGGAAGGATGAGGGGGTGGAATGAATAAAAGAAGAAAAGAAAGAAGGAAGGAAAGCAGGAAAAAATGGATGGATGCTTGCATGCATGAAAGGGGAAAAGTAAAGTGGGCAGTGGTCAGGAAAGGATTGAGGGAGGAGGAGTGGGATTGGGAGCAGGGAGGGGAGGGAGCTCCCCAGAGTGGTCTGAGCCTCCAGTGTGTGCTGTGGAGGCTTCATTCCTTAGTCCTGAAGAAGTTCCCCACGTCCAGCACTTGGCCTTCCTGGGCATTGATTCAGTTCTCTCCTGCTATAGCACGGAACCCTGGTGCCAAGGAGCTGATCAAGGCTCGAGAGAGCCTCTTTCTTAGTCAGTGGCCCCAGAGCCGGAAGGACAGCTGTGGTGAGGAGGGTTGTAGTGACCCAGTGGGCACCATGTCCATGGCCCTGCCAGCCAAGAAGCCTGCATGGCCAGCTGAGAAGAACCTGCTCTACGAGTTCCTTGGGGCCACCAAGAACCCAAGTGGGCAGCTGAGGCTTCGCAGCAAAGTGGAGGTGGACGGGCTGGAGCTGAAACGTAAGCTGAACCCACCTAAGGAGGGTCTGCAGAGGAATTGAGTTCCAGAAATCCTCATAGGCCCCAGGGATGGCTTTGCTGCCAAATGGCTGTCTCATCCGAGGGCGAGGCACTGTCCTTCTCTTGGCATCTGTTTTCAAACCTATAAAATGGGGGAAATGACTTTCTCCTTAAGTTCCTTATTGAGAATAGTATTAGTGGAGAAATGCAGTTGGCTTTCACGGGTCACATGGGCAATATTTTGAATAAACCCTAGCCTAGCATATATCATATCCTTTCAAGATGCTCAAGCCAAAGAAAAATCCATTGTTTTAGGTTATTTTTAAAATAATGTATTTATTTTTAATTGTGATAAAATACACAAAACATAAAAATCACTTTAACCATTTTAAGTGGATAATTCTTTGACATTAAATACACTGACAATACTGTGTAAGTCTCACCACTATTTCCAGACTGTTTACACCATCCCAAAGCACAACTCATATTCATTTAACAATAATTCCCCATTTCTTCCACCCCTGGCAACCACTATTCTGATTTCTGTCTCCATGGCATCAACATGATGTCTTCAATGTCTATCCATGTTCTAGCATGCATCAATCACATTTTGTTTACCTATTCATCTGCTCATGGACACTTGGGTTGCTTCCACCTTTTGGCTCCCGTGAATAATGCTGCAAAGAACATTGGTGTACAAATATCTTTGAGTCTCTGCTTTCAATTCTTTAGGTTAGACACCTAGGAGTGGAATTGCTGGGTCATATGGTGATGCTGTGATTAGCTTTCTGAGGAACTGCCAAAATGTTTTCTACCATGGCTGCATGATTTTACATTCCCACCAGCAATATACAAGTGCTCCTATTTCTTCACATCCTTGCTAACACTTGTTATTTTTGGTTTTTAAAATAATAGCCATACTAGTGGCTATGAAGTGGTTCCTCATCGTAATTTTAATTTGAACTTCTCTGATTGATCTAGTGACTAATGATGTTGTGCATCTTTTCACATACTTATTGGCCATTTGAATATCTCCTTTGAAGAAATGTCTGTTCAAAATCTTAGCCCACTTTAAAAAATTGTGTTTTTTGTCTTTTCGTTGTTGCGTTGTAGGTGTTCCTTCTATATTTTGGATATTAAACCCTTATCAGATATATGGTTTCCAAATATTTTCCCCCATTCTGTAGGTTGTCTTTTCACTTTCTTGATAATGTCCTCTGATGCACAAAATTTGTAATTTTGATGAAGTCCATTTTAATTACCATTTTAATTCATGTAGCCTTATATACGTTTGAAATCAGGAAGTGTAAGTCCAACTTTCTTCTTCTTTTTCAAGATTGTTTTGGCTCTTTGGGGCCCCTTGCAATTTTTATGAATTTGATGATCAGCTTTTCCATTTCTACAAAGAAGGCTGCTGGAATTTTGATAGAAATTGCATTGAATTTGTAGATTGCTTTAGGCAGTATTGACATTTTAACAAGATTAAGTCTTCTAGTCTATGAACGTGGGATGTCTTTCCATTTGTTTAAGTCTTCTTTTATTTATTTCATCAATGTTTTGTAGGGTTCAGTGCACAAGTCTCTGTCCTTGGTTAAATTTATTCCTAGATATTTTATTCTTTTAGATTCTATTGTAAATGGAATTTTCTTGATTTCATTTTCAGATTGTTCATTACTGATGTATAGAAACCTAACTTCTGGTTATTGTGTATCCTGCAACTTTGCTGAACTTATTTATTACTTCTAGCAGTGTCTCATGGATTCTTGTGGATTTTCTATATATATAGGATCAATCATGTAATCCGTAAATAAGGGTAATTTGACTTCTGCCTTTCTAATTTGGATGCCTTTTTTTTTTTCTTTCTCTTACCTGATTGCTCTGGCTAGCACTTCCAGTAAAACGTTGAATAACACTGGTCACAACAGGCATCCTTGTCTTGTTCCTGATCTTAGGAGGAAAACAGCTTTCAGTCTTTTACCATTGAGTATGATATCTGCTATGGGATTTTCTTAAATGCTTTTTATCATGTTGAGAAAGTTCCTTTCTATTCTTAGTTTTTTAGTGTTTTTATCATAAAAGGATGTTGGATTTTGTCAAATTCCTATTCTTCATCAGTTGAGATGATCACACATTGTTGTTTTTCCCCCTTCATTCTATTAATGTGATATATTACATTGATTGATTTTTTATGTTGAACTATCCCTGCATTCCTGGAATAAATCCCATTTGGTCAAGGTATAATGATCTTTTTAATATACTGTTGGATTCAGCTTTCCATATTTTGTTGAGGATTTTTGCATCTATATTCATAAGGGATATTTCTTGTGCCTGTCTTTATCTGGCTTTGGTATCAGGGTAATACAGGCTTCGTAGAATTAGTTAGGAAGTAATCCCTCCTCTTCTAATTTTTGGAAGTGTTTAAGAAGGATTGGTGTTAAATCTTTAACTGTTTGCTAGAATTCAGCAGTGAATCCATCCAGTTCTGCACTTTTCCTTGTTGGTAGTTTTTAAATTACTGATTCAATCTTTTTAGTTGTCATAGGTCTGTTGAGATTTTCTATTTTTTCTTGTATCAGATTAGGTAATTTGTATGTTTCTAGGAATTTATACATTTCACTTAGGTTTTCCAATTTGTTGGCATGTAACTGTTCATAGTACCCACTTAGAATCCTTTTTATTTCTTAAAGTCATCACTAATATCCCGATTTTCATTCCTGATTTTTGTTATTCATTTCTCCTCTCTCTTTTTCTTTGTCAGTCTGGCTGAGGTTAGTCAGTTTTATTGATCTTTAAAAAAAAAAAAAACTTTTGGTTTTGCTGTTTTCCTTGTTTGTTTTAATATTCTCTATTTTATTTATCTTTGCTGTAATCTAGGAGTTCTTAACAAGGGTCCGTAAGCTTGAATTGAAATTCAAAAAAACACTATTCTTACGGGGACGTGTGGTGCAGGTGTGATATATTTATTTAATAATACACAGTATTGTGTGGACTTAGTAAGGGGTCCGTGGTTTTCACCTGACTGGCCAAGGGGTCCGTGGAGCAAAAAAAATTAAGAACCCCTGCAATCTTTTCGCTTTCCTTCCTTCTACTGACTTTGGGTTTAGTTTGTTCTTCTTATTCTAGTTTCTTTAGATATGAAGTTAGGTTATTGATTTGAGATATTTCTTCTTTTTTAATGTTAGCCTTTAGAGATAGAAATTTCCCTCTGAGGACTGCCTCCACTGAATCTTAGAAATTTTGGTATGTTGTGTTTTTCATTTTCATTCATATCATAGCTTTCTCCTGTGATTTATTCTTTGACTCATGAGTTGTTTAATAGTGTGTTGTTTACTTTCCACATATTTTTTTAAAATTCCAGGTTTCCTTCTGATATTAATTTCTAGCTCTATTACTTGTGGTCCAAAAAATACTTTGTATGATTTCAATATTTTGAGAATTATTAAGATTTTATTTGTGGCCTAACATATGTTCCATCCTAGAAAGTGTTCCATGTGCACTTGAGAAGAATATTTACTCTGCTGTTGTTGGGTGGAATGTTTTATATATGTCCATTATTCTAATTGGTTAATAATGTTATTCAAGTCCTCTTATTTCCTTATTGCTCTTCTGTTTAGATGTTCTTTCAATGATTGAAAACCGTGTATGGAAGTGTCCAACTATTATTGTAGAACTGTCTATTTCTCCCTTTACTTCTGTCAATTTTTGCATATATTTTGGGGATCTGTTGTGAGGTACATATTTGTTTATAATTGATATAGCTTCTTGCTGAGTAAACCTTTTTATCAATATATAACATCCTTCTTTGTCTCTTGTAAACTTTTTGACTTAAATTCTATTTTGTCTGACAATAATAGTTACTTCAGCTCAGTTTTAATTGCTGTTTGCATCAAATATCTTTTTCCTTTACTTTGAATCTCTTTGTCTCTTTGTACCTAAAGTGAATCTCTTATAGACAGCCTATAGGTAGATATTGCTTTTTCATCCAATCTGCCAATCTCTGCCTTTTAATAAAGCGATTTAATCTTTGGCACTTAAGTTAATTACTGAGGAGGAAGGATTTGCTTCTATCATTTAGGTATTTGTTTAGTTGCATTTTCTTGGTGTACCATTTTTCCCCCTTCTTTTTCCCTTTTCTCTATATTTGTTAGTTATTTTCTTAGTGGCTACCTTTGTAATTACAATTAACATCTTAAACTAATAACAACCTAGTTCAACTAGTACTAACCTAGTTTCAGTAGTAAACATAATCTCTACTCCTACATATCTCCTTCCTTTCCCCTTTATATTGCCATTGTCTCTTGCATCTTTATACATTGTATAACCATTAATATTGATTTTAAATGTTATTTTACATATTTGCATTTTAAATCATATGGGGTGGGGGAAGCAGTTACAAACCATAAGTACAATAATTCAGGACTTTATATTTACCTATGTAGTTACCTTTACCAATGTTCTTTATTTCTTCTTATGGCTTTAAGTTACTGTCTAGTGTCCTTTTTTTCAGCCTGAAGGACTCCCGTTAGCATTTTTGGTAGGACACATCTTCTGGTAACAGATTCTTTCCATTCTTTTTATCTGTAAATGTCTTAATTTCTCCTTCACTTTTGAAAGCTGATTTAGCCAGATACAGAATTCTTGGTTGACACTTTTTTTTTCCTTAAGGACTTTAAATATGTCATCCCTCCTTCTTCTGGCTTTCATGGTTTCTGATTAGAAATCCATTGTTAATCTTATTGGGGATCCCTTGTGTGTGACAAGTCGCTTCTCTCTTGCTACTTTCAGAACCTTCTCTTTGTCTTTGGAGTTTGATTTCTCTATAATACGTTTTGATGTAGACCTCAGATCTACCTGCTTTGAGTTCATTGAGATTCCTGGATGTATATATTTATGTCTATTGTCAGATTTGAGTCGTTTTCAGCCATTATTTCTTCAAATACTTTTTCAGCCCCTTTCTCTCTCTCTTTTCTTTCTGGGATTCCAATGACGTATATGTTGATATGCCTGATGGTGTCCCACAGGTCCCTCAGGCTGTTTATTTTTCTTCATTGTTTTTTTTTTCTTTCTACTTTTCACATTGGATAATTTAAATTGTCTTGTAACGATAAGTTCACCTTTACGTTTTTCTGCCTGTTCAAATCTGCTGTTGAATCCATGAAATAAATTTTTCATTTCAATTACTGATTGGGTCTTTTTAGTAATTTCTACTTCTTTATTTTGCTCAGACATTGTTTTCCTAATTTCTTCTAATTCTCTGTGTATGGCTTCCTTTAGCTCATTGAACATATTTAAGACTTTAAAGTCTTTGGGTAATAATTCTTATGTATAAGTTTCATCGGGTATGGTTTCTGTCAAATTCTTTCCTGTGAATGGGCAAAACTTTCCTGGTTCTTTGCATGTTTTGTGATTTTTTTGTTAAGAACTGGACATCCTTAATACTAGGTTGTTATAATTCTGGAAATATAGTTCTCCTGCTCCTCTGGGATTGCAAGTTTTCTGTTGTTATTTATTTATTTATTTATTTATTTATTTATTTATTTATTTATTTATCTATCTATCTTGTTGTGGGATGGAGCCATCAATCTGTGACTTTTCCAAACAGTCTTTGCTCTCACAAGGGGAATTTAAAGAGAAAAGAGAAAGAGAAAAAAAGGTACTGCCTCTTTAAGACTCCTCTGTTACTTTTGCCTGAGGGGGGTTGAAACAATGGCCATCCTCAGAGCCAGCCCCCAGCGATCTGAAGTAACAAATCAAAAGCAGTGGTCAGTGATCAGATGACACACTCCCAGGTTTTGGAGTTCTAGGTCCTTAAGGCCTACTCTGGCACCAGTAAGCTGCGCAGGAACCTGGGCTGCAGTCCCGGCTGCTGTCTGCCACAGGGGCGGAGGAGGGGGGATGGTAGCTGCTACATGGAGGTTAGAACTCACTCATATTTACTGCAATTAACCAGCCTCTTTGTCTGGCTTTTCTCTGAATGCTACACAGTGTTTGACTAGACTCCAGAGTTTAAAAATAGTTAATTCAAACCATTCCTGCCAGTTCAGTGTTGTTTTGGTGGAGGGACTATTTCCGGGGCCTTCCTACTTTACCATCTTCCCACAATCCTTTCTGCTTTAGATTATGTTTACACTGAGATTTCTGATGACCCTGTTTTCTCTACCTGGACTTCCTTCAAGTGCCTGTTTCAGTCAAACCTTTCCTAAAAACCAGATACCAGTAAAGGGGAAACTGAGGACTTTTCTTCTATAAACCCATAGGAATCCATGATTCATATCCTGAAACAACTCAACAAAATCTCATTCATTCAGACTAATTTTGGTCATGCCAATCTGAATTTTATAATGTTTTAAAAGATGACTTTAAAAAATTGTTCCCACATAGATACAACAACCAGTGCAAGATTTGCAGTGTTGCCAAGTATATGTCCTTAGGGGACCTGCTTTAATAATCTGATAAGTATGAATTCCAAAAGCATAGCGATTGTTTTCATAAAACTGGATTTTTCTAAAGCTCTTGAATGAATTTTGTTCTGTAAGTAGGTGAAATATAGCCCTAGAAATCTACTTTTTTATATTCCTTCGCTAAACTGCCTCCTTTACTAGTGAATGATGGAAAGAGAAGCTCCAGGCCACATCTTGCTGGGACTGTCACGCATCCCAAATTGGCCAGGTGGGAAGCAGTGATGTTTTCCTGTAGTTGGAAATTCACCAGAACTTCGAAGAACTCTCTTATAATAACTGCAAGAAACTGGCCTCTTACCATGTTAATTCCTGGGGCAGTTGTGGTGCTGAAGGCTTGCTGGCCTCTCCCTACCTCAGTCCCTGAAGTGCTCCACCTCTCCTGTGACTTGCAGTTAACCCTCCTGTGACAGTTGCTGACAAGAACAACCTCAAATACACGGGGAACGTTTTCACTCCACGTTTTGCCACGGCCTTGACCTCAGCAACCCTGAACCAGCCACTCTGGCTCAACCTCAACTACCCACCTCCACCGGTGTTCACAAATCACTCCACCTTTCCGCAGTATCAGGTGAGTGAGTAGGGCTGGGCCCGGCTTTTCATGTGGCCATTCAGGTGGGTTCCGGCCATGAGGGGGTATGGCTTGTAGGGAGACTTTCTCAAAGAGCCTTTAGACACCCCCTTCGACTTAATTTCTATACTTGAGGGACTTCATTGGACCTATAGGAGAGACCTATCAACTTGTCAATTATTTTCTCCATTTGGTGATATCGCACCGACCACTTGGGCTACACACAGATATCCATGTACATCTGCATATACTACACATATATACACACATTTCTAATTTCCCATTGCCTGAATTCCAGTTCACCCTGTCCTATATATTCCAGAGCTGCTTTGCTAGTTTGGGCTGGTTAAATGCTTCCTACAGAATTTCTCTTGGGCTCCCAGGACATGATGATGCCAAAGTCTTTGTTTCCCACCTGCCTCCTGTGACTTCTTTTAAAGTTGGAGGACCATACATCCTAGATTACTTGGGACAGTCCCAGTTTAGGTCTTGGTCCCAGCATATTTATCAATAACACCCTCTTTCACTCTCAAGTGTTCCAGTTTGGATGATAAATTATATCACCACCTTAGTTCACCACATTTGACCAGCCTCAGCTTGCACCGGCTAAGGTGGCTTGGCACATGTTCTTGGTGCTGGGCTCAGAGCTAAAAGGAATTTAGTGTCCAGATACAGCGATGATGCAACGCTTGCAGAGGAGTTGGAAATTTCACTCCATGAACTTATTTATGCAGGGAAAATGTAGTTTCTTTGTTTATTTAACTTAATATCCCTTAGGAGCTTCCGCCCACTGGGTAGAAGTAGGGTGAAATCAAATCAGTGTCTACTCTGGTTTAAACCTTAGTCCAATCAAGTAACTTACATAGTCCCTTTAGGTAATGCTCGGTTTCTCCAGGAAAGATGCTCCGTGTCTGAGATTTCTCAGTCCTCTCTTCCTCTCCTGGCTCTTCTCTAGGATGGCCTGTGGGTGGATGGGGAAGGGTGGGCCCAGGTCCTCGGGAAACCCTCACCCCAGCCTGGCCCAGCAACCCGGAGAGGGCACATGGAGCTGTGTGCCTGACCATTGCATTGGCTTGGCCTGCCTCCGTGCGCTTCCCCTCCCCACTCCCTGTCATTTGCTCCTTTACAGCAGTGCAGTAAACGTCAAGGCTTAGCTCCCCCATGTGGAAAGCGAATCTCCTCTACTCCATTTAAAGACTCTCAGAGCTGGTCCAAGATTTAACCCCTCCATCTTAAATGGAAGCTAAAGGAATTTAGCCAGTCTCTCTCCACCAATGTTTTGTTCTCAAGTCTTTTTGTTTGCTAAAGAGGACAAGTGCCCGCCCTGTTCTCCTTCCCCTGAGGACAGATAGCCTCCTGTACCCTCACTGAGATGAGAGGTTGTAAGGAAACCCCATGTAAGGGGAAAGTTATAGCACATTGGTTTCCTACCGGTGATAGGTTATCTTTACACAGATCTTAAGAGAAGTGTCCATCCACGCACTCACTGGTTCTCTGGCCCGGTCACGCAACCCTTGCATTTTTGTGCTTGTTTATTCACTCTTCAGCTGTTTATTCACCTGCTTGTTGATTTACCCATTTTTCACTTATTTATTGACTCATTCACTTGAGTAATTAAAAAACCACACTCTCTGGCGAGGCATTCATTGTGCTGAGTGAAGGAATTCAAAGATGGCTAAGAAGCTGGGTGTCCAATGCAAATGAGGAATAAATTAAACACCAGCAGTGGACACACTGTGCGTGCTCCTGCTCTGAAAGAGAAACGATTGTATCATTTTATTTAAAGTAGTTACTCTCCAGTAGACTCACAGAGTTCCCCACAGAAGGCTGATGTTCAGTGACTGGTTTTGTAAAGAGGAGACATCTCTTTGTAATGTTATTTCCTCTGGACTTGGCTGTTTTGGATGGAGGGGATGGATATAGCCATTTCTAAGCATATCTGTCTTCAGATATGCCAGTGGTGGCATCTCAGGGCTGACTTCCCCCGGCCCCTGGGCAGAAGCGGTTGAGGTTCCGGCTGCTGTGGCCCACGGGGTCTGAGCAGGCCCTGCTGAGCTCTGCTGTAAAAGGAGTGGATCCTCCTGGGGGGTAGCAAAGGACAATGTAACTTACCTCCTCCCACCTTCTCAGGATGTCACAGCGCCATTCAGCCTCAAGGCAGCTGACCAAGGGGCTGATAGACTAGAAAGAAGGCAGGGTGTGGAATCTGTAGACTTGGGGGGTTTGGAGGAATTCTGCTGATTTCAAGCTGTGTGGCCTTGGGCAGATTAGTTAAATGCTCTGAGTCTTGATTTCCTCATTTGGAAAATGGGCCAACAATACTCACAGCAGCAGCAGCTTGTACTTGAATCAGTTTAAGGATTAAGTGAACCAATGGATGGAAAGGACTTGTAAACTATGAAGATGTTGGTCTCTATTATAATTCAACCTCAGATTCCTAAGGAAATGGCATCAAGGACCTCGGCAGACTAGGTGACAAGGAGGAGACACTAGTCTCTTCCTGCTTGACGTTAGGAAAAAGATGAGGCCTCAAATGCAGTCTGCCATGGAGGGCACAGAGATGTGCAGGACAAAGTCCCCAACATCGAGGAGCTTCAGAGGCTACTGGGCTACTCGGCCTGGAAGAACTCTGCTCCCAGTTAAGGGGGAAAGGGGTGTGGGAAGAGGCTGTGACCATAAGCAAAGAAGAATTAATGCTTACTTACCCTGGCTTGTGATTTTACAAAATTATGATTCTAACCAGAAATGTTCTTACAGTCATACGGTGTTGCTCATATTGATGGATCTGACACCATGTCCTGGAAATCTGCCCCAGGGCTGAGCAGGAGTGGGCAGCTGCTTGTCTTCCACGATCCTAAGGGTAGGATCTGGAAGGTATGGGGTTGAAGGAGGTCTGTTACTCTTTGGGCCTGGGAAGTTGGCTGTGAAAAGCAGAGTGCAATGGTCATGAGGGTGAGGAGAGAAAGATGGGAGAAGACAAAACAGGGGAAGGACACTTGCCACCTGCAGAGTGACCTTGGAGCGCCAATGGAAGGCTGGAAACAGGCAAAGCAACCCACCTGCCTGCCTGCTCTGTCCAGGTTCAGGCCAAGGCCAGGCTCAGGGCCAAGCTGTGGTGATAGTGGTGAGTGAGGCTGCCCCGGGCTGCAGGGCTTGGAGTACCGGGGAGCAGAGCCTGGTTTCAGGTGAAGGGCTTGGTGGAGTGGGCGGGGCCAGAGCACAGGAACATCTGAAGAGTCAAGTGCATGGAGCAGAGAGCAAGGAGGGACCCTGAAAGCATGTGCACCTTGGGAACCTGGAAGATGATGGCGGGACAAGCAGAGCTGGAAGACATCCCTGAGGACTCCATGTCGGGCATTCCAGAGCCTTTTATGAGGCTGTGAGGGAGTCGTCAAGGGCATGTTGTCAGCCGTCAACAGTTTGATAGTTGACACAAGCTGAGCATGGAAAGGGCAGCAGCAACTCAGGGTGCAAAATCCTCTGCAAAGACATCCTGGGCTGAGGTTGCATTTGCAGTGTTGAGCCACTTCTTAGGGGGTCACTCTGGATTGGCAGATAGGAGCAGAGTCTGAGGCTGCAGGAGTCTTGGGCTGACCCCACCCACAGTAACAGAAATGCAATTCTGCTGTGCACTTGCCCTCGTGTGCGTGTGTGTATGTGTGTGCACATGTGCATGCATACCCAGAAACACAGCAGCATAGACACAAATGCAAGCACACATGCAGGTGTACTTAAATTAACACAGATGCAGACACACATATACACACACAGATGACTTGAAGCAGGAATGGGGTTTGGGGAAAGGAATTTAGAAAAGGTGTGTAGATGGCAACAAAGACAACTTGGGGTATCTTCACAGGCTTCACCATGTGTAACTTTACAGGTGAGGAAAAAGAGGCTCAGAGAAGTGAAGTGACTTGCCCAAGGTCACACAGCCACAAAAGGGCAGATCTGGGATTCAAGAGGAGGTTGGTGCCTGAAGCTCTCATTTAACGACCCACCAAAAAAGGCTGCAAATCCTGCTCAAGAGGTGTTATCTGTGTTATGAGTTGTGCTTGCCCAGGCCCGATTTTAGCCAGTCTCAGGCCGTGGGTCTGGACAGCAGAGTGACGGGATGGACTCGGCCGTGTCTGGCGATCCAGGCACGCACATCAGTGCTGAGCAAGAAGCTACCGTGCTCTCGCTGGGCATTCTTGGCCCCTCAGCCCTGAGCCTCTCCCTTCTCTCCCCAGGGCCTGTACCCACAGAGAGCAGCCAGGATGCCCTATCAGCAGGCCCTGCACCCCCAGCTGGGGTGTTACTCCCGACAGGTGAGTAGACGACACCCTGCCTTTGTCATAGCTCCCCATCTTTGTCCAGCTAGTCACCAGCCATACTTTCTGCCCCACCCTTGGCCCCAGAGAAGAGATACACACACAACATGCGGATGGAGCCACAGGTGATGATAACAGCTGCCACTTATGGAGCCCTTACTGTGTGCCACACACTCCTCCAAGGGCTTCACCTGCATTCACCAATTTAATCCTCACAACCACCCTGTGAGTCAGTCACTGCTATCATCCCCATTTCACAGATGAGGAAACTGAGGCACAGAGAGATTAAGTAACTTTCCCAAGGTCAGAAAGTCAACGTGCCAATCATCTTTTGCTGTAGCAACAACCAACCTCAACATCTCAGGGGCTTTCAACAATAAACATTTATTTCTGGCTCACAGGTCTGGGGATGGCTGCAGGCCCCTGGCTCTGCTGGGCTGTGGACTGGGTTCAGGCCTGCTCCATGTGTCCCTCCTTCTGGGGCCCAGGCTGAAGGTACAGCAGCTCTTGCTCCTTGCATGGTGGGTGGCAGGAGCATGAGAGGAGCAAGTAAAGACAAAAAAAAAATACCTCTTAAAGCCTCAGCTCAGAATTGGTACACTGTAACTTCTACCCGTGTTTCATTAGCCAAAGCAAATCACAGGGCTTAGCCCAGCACCAGCGGGGTGGGGGAGTTAAATTCCTCCCATGTAGGGCTGCCAGTTAAAATATAGGACAACCAGTTAAATTTGAATTTCAGATAAACAAAGAATATTTTTTTAGTTTAAGTATGTACCAAATATTGCATGGGACATGCTTACACTAAAAATTTATTCATTGTTTATCTGAAATTCAAATCTGACAACCCTACTCCCATGGGTGGGTGGTGTGTGTGTGGAGGTAAATATCTGCTGGACAAGAACACTGTGGAAGAACTGAGATCTGACCTCGGGCAGCCTGGCTTCAGGGCCCATCTCCCAAACTCTGTACTTACAGGTAGGTACACAGAATTGCAGTATCAAAATAAAGCTGCAAAGACAGAAAAATACAAACACACATGCCCACCCACAGACGGACAGATAAAATTAAACATGTAGTTACACACATGCCACCAAGCTGCCTGTGCTTGCTCGGGCACACAGACACACAAGCACACACTGAAGCACATTTGGAGTTCTTGAGTCTTGGGGCAGGGGTGGGGGTGTGGGGAAAGGGTCTTAGAAGGGAGGCCTGGAGGGTATCAAAGACCAACTTGCCACGTCCACAGGCTGGCCCTGAACCCACACACACAGGAGGGTAGACACAAGCTCACAGACGCTGCCCCTCCTGTCTCCCCGGGGAGCCTCACCCTTTCTGTACAGACTCTACCTTTGACCTGCAGGATGTTAGAGTGCTCCTGTTGGCCCCAGAGGGGTGAGTTTTGTTGTTAGCCCCGAGAGAGATTCCTTTATTTCCTGGGCCAGGGCTGTTTTTTCAGCAGTAGAAGCCCTTTGCACCCTGAGATGAAGTAAAGACGAAAGACAGCCTGGCCCACGGATATGCAGCCACATCACAGCCTCACCTTGAGCAGTTCCCCTCGCTCCAAAGAGCACATGCTTATACAGTTCTATTGGAGTGCATATACCTGAAAAAAGCAATATAAGAATACGGTAAAAACGAAAACAAAGAAGCAATCACTGTTAATGGTTTCTTACACTCCTTCTAGTGTTATCTATTTATGCAAGTATTTTTATACGAATGGTGTCTTTTCGGGCACAGTGTTCTATCATTGCATTTGTCAAGAGTATATCTTGGGAGAAGGATCCAAATCAGTGTATATCGCTCTCTTTTGTGGTTTGATTATTTATTTTATGAAATTAGGGGTACATTTTTGAGCAAAGCTTATATAAGCTCTGGGACCTGCGTCTTCTCTTACAATTCCATCCCCTCCAGGTTCAGACCCCTTTCACTACTGGGGTGTTTTCTGGAAGCAGAATCTGCTTTCCATGCCGGCCCCCAGGGGTCTGTTCTGGTAGAAGGCCTTCCTGGGTTGCCTCTGCGAACTCTGGTGTGTTCTGACATTTAGCTCGTCATCCTAGGGCTTGGGTGCTCACCAGCTCATACATCTCTGTTAGAAGAAAGCTGGACAGGTCCAGAAGGGAGAGCAGACTTCTGGAGGGTGCACGGCTGAGAGGTGCTGCCAGTTCAGCCTCTGGGCTCACAGCGTTGGGGCTCTGATGGCAATTCAGACCCTTAAGCACTTAATAAGCAGTTTGCTTCACTCCTTTGAACCTCAGTTTCCTCATCTGTAGAATGGGAATAATGATAGTCCTACCTCACAGAGTTGTCTGAAGTTTAAATGAGAGAATGTCCACAAAGGGCCTGGCATACCCTAAGCACTCAGTAAAAGCCAGTGCTGTTATTTTTATAGATAAGGGCAAGCAGAGTGAGAGAAGGCTATCAGAGCTTTCTACCTGAGAACCTTTGACCCCAAGCTCCTGCTATTAAGAGGGTGTGATATTAAGTTCAGGTGTCAACTTGGCTAAGGTATGGTATGGGAATATAGAACCTTCCTCAATTTTGACTGCAACTCCCCTCAACACATGGAGATAGATGTCAACTCCATAGGAGGAAGGGTTTTCTGACATTTGGAGCTGCTGGTAGTGGAATACAGTGCTCATAATGTAATGAGCTCCCCGTCATTTTAGGTAATCAGATAGATGCTTAATGGTCTGTTCCCTGCCCCCTCTTTCCCTTTTTCTCTCTTTCTTTCTTGCATTCATTCATTTAACATATGTTTATTGAGCAGCTACTGTGTGCCAGACATTGTCCTAAGGCTGAGGATAGATCAGTAAATAATACAGAAGAGGCCCCTGCCTTGTCAGGAGGATGGCAGAGGGTGTTCCAAGTCTTGGTGGGAATTTGAGCCCAACAGTCTCAGAAACAGAATTTCTATTTTTCTGTAGGGTTTGAATTGAACTCCATTGCAGCTTTTTGTCCTTTCTCCTAGATCCACACCATTCAATATGGTAGTCACTAGCCACATGTGACTGTTTAAAGTAAAATACATTAAAATTCCTCAGTTGCACTATTCACATGTAGCAGTTTGGCATTATTTATGAATTCCAAAAATAGATATTGGATTATGCTTGTAAACTGGTCTGTTCCTCTCTGTGTGATTAAATTATGATTAGGGCTTTGATTTGGGCCATGTCAATAGGGTGTTGAGTCCCCGCCCCTTATTAGGTGGGGACTCACATAAAAAGACATGGCAAAGGACAGAGTTGGAGTTTTGAGTTGGACTTCTGATGCTGAGTTTTGAGCTAGAGCCCCGGTAAGTAAGCACACAGAGGAGCTTGGTTGTAAGGAAGGAGAGAAGGCTCTGAGAAAAGAGATGAGCTATTTGCCTGATAGTCTACAGCTGGCCTTGTGGAGATAGCAGAGGAGCTGAGTGTGGAGACAAGCAGGCCCCCAGGAAGAGAGGAACCCAGGAAGCCTGAACCCTCACAGACGTTGGCAGCCATCTTGCTCCAACACATGGCAATAGACTTTGGTGAGGGAAGTAACTTATGCTTTATGGCCTGGTAACTGTGGACTTCTACTCCAAATAAATACTCCTTATAAGAACCAACAGATTTCTGGTATTTTGCATCAGCACCCCTTTAACTGACTAATACAGAACTTGGTACTGAGAATTGGGGAAGTACTTTTGCAATTACCAAAATGCTGGAATGGTTTTATAAATGGGTAAGGAGTATTTTTTGGAGGATTTGTGAGATGCTTGGTAGAAAAGACCCACAGTGATTTGAAGAGACTGTTGACAGGAATATGGATGCTAAAGAGACTTTTTATGATGCCTTAGAAGTAAATGAGGAAATCATTATTGGAAACTGGAGGAAAGATGATCCATGTTTTAAAGCCACAGAGAACTTAGCAAGATTGACTCCTGATATTTTACAGAAGGCAGAATTTGAAAATGGCGAGCTTGGGCATTCAGCCAAAGAACTTTCCAAAATAAACCTAGAGAATGCGGCTTGGCTTCTCCTTGCAGCTTATAGCAAAATGCTAGATGAGAGAAATACGCTGAGGACTGAACTGTTGGACACAAAGAAAACAGAAACTGATTCTGGAAATTCCAAGCCTCTGGAAATCAAGCTCCTAGACAATAGTGCCCCATTTGAGAACTTAACTAAACTTGGAACTTGTAAATCAGGATTGAAGATGCAGTTATCTCAGAAAGACTTGTGGAAAGTCTTATTGTCTGCTGGCTTGGACCCCTGCTTCTTGCATGCTAAACCAACAAGCTTTCTGAGAGTGCTGTATGAACAAAACCACTGTCAGCTTGGACTAAAAGGGTCATGGAAAGGAGAAATTGAGGAGAAACAGCTTTAAGAGGAAAACCATGGAAGCTGAGATTTGGAATTAAGACATTGCCTTGGGCCAAGAGAGGGAGCCCACCCAATGTGTACAGCAAAGGTGAATTTGCCCCAGCAATTGAAGAGGATGGATGTTCCCGCCCAATGTTCTGAGGGAGTTTTGCTGCCCAAGGGTGCAGAGAGGGTGAAGCACATTACTCAAGGATTAGGGGGCTTAAGGCCAGCACCCCATAGCTCTGAGAGGGGTACACCTGTCCCCCATGGATTAGGGAAGGCCAGGTGGTCAACTCATTTCTCTGAGAGGGTTGAGCCTGTATGGCAAAGGTTAGGGGGAATGTTGTCATCACCTCTCTGTACTAGGGGGTTAAGTCTCTAGCCCAAAGATGGGGTAAGCTGTATCAATCATCCTAATGCTCTTGGAGGGTGAGGTCTAGAGCTTGGTCGACACTCAGATGCTTGAAGAAGGTGGAAGCAAGAAAATGTCCATTGGGCAAGCTTGTGAAGGGGGTGGGTCCCCATGTGGCCCCAAGGAGTAGAAATTATCATCTTAAGAATGACTCTCAGACTTTGACATCTAATGAAGTATGTCCTGCAGGTTACTGAACTGTAGAGGACCCATAACTCATGTTTCCCTCCCAATTTCTCTTTATGGTAATGGAAATGTTATCCTTTGTCTGTCCATTTGTGTATTGGAAGCAGATAAATGGTTTTGTAAGTTTCAGAGGTCTATAGCAGACAAGACTGCCCCAAGACAAACTGCATTTCTTTAAACTGATTATGATATGAATTTTATATTTGCATTGTTACTGATTTAAGGTTTTTTGAATATTGTAATGTATTTTTGGAATTCAGAGGATGGAATGTAGCAGTTTGGCATTATTTATGAATTCCAAAAATAGATAGTGGATTATGCTTATAAACTGATCTATTCCTCTGGGCATGATTAAATTATGATTAGGGCTTTGATTGAGCCATGTCAGTAGGGTGTTGAGTCCCCACCCCTTATAAGGTGGGAACTCACATCAAAAGACATGGCAAAGGACAGAGTTGGAGTTTTGATGTTGGAATTCTGATGCTGAGTTTTGAGCTAGAGCCCTGGGAAGTAAGCACACAGAGGAGCTTGGTTGTGAGGAAGGAGAGAAGGCTCTGGGAAAAGAGACGAGCCATTCACCTGATAGTCTACAGCTGGCTTTGTGGAGAGAAGCAAGCCTGATTCTGGAGAATGGCAAGCCCCAGGAAGAGAGGAACCCAGGAAGCCTGAACCCTTACATATGTCAGCAGCCATCTTGCTCCAACATGTGGCAGTAAACTTTGGTGAGGGAGGTAACGTGTACTTTACGGCCTACTAACTGTAAGCTTCTACCCCAAATAAATACCCTTGATAAAAACCAACCAATTTCTGGAATTGTGCATCAGCACCCCTTTGGTTGACTAATACACCTGGATTCAGAGGTTTCACTTTTATGTGAAGCAGATGTGGCTTAGATGACTGAGCTCCTGCCTACCACACAGGAGGCCGGTATGGTTTGGTTCCCAGTGCCTCCTAAAGAAGACAGCGAGCTGGCGGACAGGCAGGCATGGCAAGCTGACACAACAAGATGATGCAACAAGAGACATAAGAAGAAAAACATAATGAGAGGCAGAACAAAGCAGGGAGCAGCAGTTCCTAGTTCCTCCTAAAGAAAATGAGCCAGACAGTGGGCTGACACAACAGGCAGGCATGGCAAGCTGATGCAACAAGATGATGCAACAAGAGACATAAGAAGAAAAACATCATGAGAGACACAACAAAACAGGGAACAAAGGTGGCTCAAGCGATTAGGCACCTCCCTCCCACATTGAAGGTCCTGGTTTCAGGTCCCAGTGCCTCCTAAAGATACCCAAATAGGAAAGGAAGAAGTAAAACTTTCACTATTCACTGATGACATGATCCTATATCTAGAAAATCCTGAAAAATCCACAACAAAGCTACTAAAATTAGTAGATGAGTTCAGCAAAGTGGTGGGAAACAAGATTAATATGCAAAAATCAATAGTGTTTCTATAGACTACTGATGTGCAATACGAGGAGGAAATCAGAAAAAAATTTCCATTCATAATGGCAACTAAAACAATCAAATATTTAGGTATAAACATAACCAAGGACATAAAGGACCTGTATTCAGAAAACTACAAAACATTGCTGAAAGAAACTGAAGTAGGAAGATATTTAAAAGACCTATATTGAATTTCTGAGATGGAAAATAAAACATCTGAAATGAAAAATAAAATGGATACGATTAACAGCAGATTAGAAACTTCAGGAAGAAGGATCATTGAACTTGAAGACACAGCTTTAGAAACTATCCAAAACAAAGCACGGATAGACAGAAACTAAATAAAAATGAACGGAGCATCAGTGACCTGTGGGACAATATCAAGCAATCTAACATTTATGATATTGGCATGCCAGAAGGACAAGAAACCAGAGGGGAGGGGGACAGAAAAAATTTTAAAGGAATAATGGCTAAAAATTTCTAAATTTGGTTAAAATTATAAACCCACAAATCTAAGATGCCTAACTCCAAGCAGAATAAATACAAAGAAAATGACTCCAAGGAACATCATAATCAAATTGCTTAAGTGATTTAAAAAACAAAGCAAAGCAAAATTTAAAAGCAGCCAGAGAAAAAAGACAAATTAAGAAGATTAAAGATAGGAATTTCAGCAGATTTCTTAGCATAAACTATGCAAACTGAAGAACAATAGAAACATCTTTAAAGTAAAAAACAAACAAACAAACAAAAAAAAAACTGTCATCCTAGAATTTTTTTTACTCAGTAAAATATCTCTCAAAAATGAAGGTAAAATAGACAACAAACACTGATAATTAATTGCCAGACAAATTTTTTCAGAAAAACACTGAAATAATTCATTGCCAGTATATTTGTTCTACAAAAAAAAGTTAAAAGAGTTTATTTAGGCTGAAGTAAATTAGTAACCGATGAAATTCACTTTCACACAGAGGAATAAAAGGAGTTATCTGAAATGGTAAATAGCTGGGTAAATATAAAAGTCATTTTTTTCTCATTGTCAAATCTCTAAAAAAAAATGGACTATTTAAAACAAAAAATAACTATAAACAAAGTGACATAATATTATGTGAAAGACGATAGGGAGAAGTTAAAGACATATATTATAAACACCAAATCAACTACTAAAAAAAAAAAGATAAAACAAAGATGTATAGTCAATAAGCTGATAATGAAGATTAAAAGGAGGGTCATAAATAAGAAACTCAATCCAAAGTCAGGCAAAAAAAGAGGGAAAAATGGAACAAAGAATAAACAGGACAAATAGAAAACAAATAACAACATGGCTGATTTAAATGCAGCCATGTCAATTATTATAATAAATGTAAATTATTTAAACATACCAATTAAAAGGCAGAAAATCTCATTTTGTATTATAAATCAAGACCCAACTATATGCTTTCTATAAGAAATCCACTTAATTTAAAGTGGATTTATCTTTATTTAAAAATACAGATACAGACAGGTTAAAATTAAAAGGATGGAAAAGATATACCATGCAAACCTAGTAGCAACCATCTTGACATTAGACAAAGTAAACTTTAGAACAAAGAATATAACCAGGTGTAGCAGTTTGGCATTATTTATGAATTCCAAAACTAGATATTGGATTATGCTTGTAAACTGGTCTGTTCCTCTGGACGTGATTAAATTATGATTAGGGCTTGATTGGGCCACGTCAGTAGGGTGTTGAGTCCCCGCCCCTTGGTGGGTGGGGACTTACAGATAAAAGACATGGCAAAGGACCAAGTTGGAGGTCTGATGCTGAGTTTTGAGCTGAAGCCTGGGAAGTGAACACACAGGAGAAGAACAGAGGAATAGAGATGGCTTTCAGACATGGCAGAAGCCCCTGGGAGACAGAGCCATTTGCCTGATAGTCTACAGCTGACCTTGTGGAGATAGCAAAGGAGCTAAGTGTGGAGACAAGCAGGCCCCCAGGAAGAGAGGAACCCAGGAAGCCTGAACCCTCACAGACGTTGGCAGCCATCTTGCTCCAACACATGGCAATAGACTTTGGTGAGGGAAGTAACTTATGCTTTATGGCCTGGTAACTGTGGACTTCTACCCCAAATAAATACCCTTTATAAAAGCCAGCAGATTTCTGGTATTTTGCATCAGCACCCCTTCGGCTGACTAATACACCACATTACAAGTGCTCAATAGCCACATGTATCTGGTGGCTGTTGACTTGATCAGCACAGATATAGAACGTTTCCATCATCACAAGACATTTCCATGGAGCAGTGTTATCTTGGACTTGGAATCTGTTGAGATTCTGAGGGAGAAGTCAGCGCTGTGAAAATTTTGACAGCTTTGGGTTGATGGTAAAAACCCTCAAAATGAACTAAGGGCTTTTGGGGGTGGTTATTGACAAAGGTAAAGGTAAAGGAGGAGAATAAGGGAGGTGATTAGTCAGCCAAAGGGGTGCTAATGTGAAATACCAAAAATGGGTTGGTCTTTATAAAGGGTATTTATTTGGGGTAGAAGTCCAAAGATACCAGGCCTTAAAGCGTTAAGTTTCTTCTCTCACCACAGTCCATTGCCATGTGTTAGAGCAAGAGAGCTGCCGGCGTTTGCCAGAGTTCAGTCTTCTGGGGTTCCTCTCTTCCCGGGGCTGCGTTTCTCTCTGGGCCTAGCTCCTGTTTCCTCCACAAGGTCAGCTGTAGACGATCAGGCGAACAGCTTGCTTCTCTTCTCTTAGGACCTTCTTTCCAACATCAAAACTGCTTCTCAAAAACTTTTTCAACACTGTTCTTTGCCTTGCCTTTTATATTCGATTCCCCACCCATCAAGGGGTGGGGCTCAACGCCCTACTGATGTGGTCCAGTCAACGCCCTAATCATAACTTAATCATGCCCAGATTAACAGATCAGTTTACAAGCATGATCCAATTATATTTTTGGAATTCATAATTACATCAAACTGCCCAACTGCAACAGGAGGTAATGGAAATATTCACTTACAATTTATTATGTGCCAGTCTCTTACATGAACTCACTCAGTCCCCACCCAGTGTACATAGTGTTTGCCCATTTTACAGATGAGGAAACTGAGTGCCACAGTGATTGAGGGGCACAGGGGCTGAGGGCTGGGGGGCTGGGATTAAGTCTGGGCCTGGGGAATGGTGATATTTGGAAGCCCTGGGCTCTGCTGGGCCTCACTCCTCTCTCCTCTCTGACCTGCAGGTGACGCCATATAACCCACAGCAGGTGGGACAGCAGATTTTCCGCTCTTCCTACACCCCCCTGCTGAGCTACATCCCCTTCGTCCAGCCCAACTATCCATACCCTCAGAGGACACCTCCAAAGTTGTCCACCAATCCCCGAGACCCTTCCCCTATGGCAGGAGATGGGCCGCAGTACCTCTTCCCCCAGGCGTATGGGTGAGTCCTCAGCCTACACTGGGAGCCAACCGTGCCCAGAAACCTGCGAGAGGGGAGGGGAGGGCAGTGGGCTTCTTGGGTGCTTTCTTGCTATGTGTGTTCCATGGCTGGGGGGCATGGGGAGGGGCCTGTGCCTGTGCCTGGGAGTTGTGTGAGTCCCTGGAGGGACCGGGTATGGAAATAAGCAGGCTGTGGGGCCTTGGCAGTGCCTTTAGTATGTCTGGCTGGGGCTGGGACCCTACAGTCTGGATGCAAAAATGCCACTGCACAGTCAGTACCACGTAAGAGATGGCCTTAGCAGGTGGCAGGTGGTGGAGCAGGACGCATTTGCCTTTCCCCTTTGCTTGGTTTACAAGACATGGCCAGGTAATCTTCTTACAGCCCCTCTCCTACACCCTAAGCTCCTTGCCAGGTTAATCTCCCAAATGTTCCATTGCATTCCTGACAGGCCCTGCTGAAGGGCCTTCAACTGCTTATCAGGGCTGCTCACACTTTTTCACCAAAGTACCCCAAACGGCGGAGGAGAGGGGCTCATATTTCCTGGAACGGTCTGAGGCTTAGCAGCAAACAGCCAGCACACACTGAGCATTTTAGTTGAAAAGTCCACACACATTTTGCATGCTGTTCAGTGATAAATTTGTATTTGTTTTAATATAACAACAAATAGCTGCTCATCCCCACCCACCAAATTTTCAACTAATATTGATGCTCCAAGAGGAGCGCTGTGTCATTCCTGTGAATCTGCGTCTCCCAGCACGCCCTGGGGAATGTGTGCCCCAGTTTGAGTAAGTCAGTTATAGGGTCAGGCCCTAACTCTCCTCTCTGACATCGATTCCCTGCTATCCCAACCTCCCCTCATAGACCCTTCACTGAATGCCAACCAGGTCTCCCCAAACTCTCATCCTTTCAATGAAGATTTCCCTAAAATGTCTTGTTAAAAGGGACAAATTCTAGAAAGGTGTTTCAATAGTTTGATATGTTATGAAGCAAAGATAAACAGCTTTTTCAATGAGGAATTCTCTGATCATTTAATTTTTTAGGGCACATCAACAATTTTCAAGAGTGGTCGATAGTGTCATTTGAACATCAGACACACAAACCCTTTTGTGTCCTCCCTCCCTCCCTCCCTTCCTCCTTTCTTTTTTCTTTTGTACAGCATATCACAGTGTGTTTCACCCAATACGCCTTAGGAAATGCTGTGTTAATTCGTTTAGTTCATATGAAGCTTGTCTGTGGGAGCAACCTAGATGCACAGGACATGTTTCTTCCCTTCAGAGAGCTCGTAGTGGGTGGGATGTGAGTAATGTGGCCTCAAGGACAGAGAGAGGATCCCTGCTGGCTGGACGATATGTGCCCTGAGGGTGGGGAGGTTCTGAGGAGAGTGGTTGGAAGAGGCCTGAAGTGGAAGGGCCCTGCATGGCAGGCTGGAGGCCTGAGCACTAAAGGCATCTGGCTGAAGTATTAGATTTGTCCCTGAAGAAGATGCAGAATAAGATAGGGAGAGGTTGGGATTGGATTGTCAAAGGCCTTTGACTGCCAGGCCTGGGGATCCAATGAAGATGTGTGCACAAGAGAGTGAACTGATGGACTGATTGGGGAGAGAAACAGGAGGCTACAGAGGATGCAGTCAGGAGGTGACTACAAGTGTCTATTGGAAAAGATACCCTAGAGGTGAGAATAGATGAGACAGCAGAGGGAAAGAGGCTGAAGGGATCAAGACACACTACTTGCAGGCCACAATGCCCCACATTCCGTGCTGTGACTAGGGCTCAAGGGAAGAGAGACTTGCTGCAGGAGCTAGAGCTGGTCTTGGGGGTGGTGCTTAAGAGGGAGAGTGACCCCACAGTCTCATCGGATAGCAGTTGGGAAGCACTGATTAGGAACAGTAACCCCATGTTTTTGGGTTTCATCAATTCAAGGGAGGGTGCTATAAATGTGAATATCTTCTGCAGTATGCAGCTGCCCAGCTGAAAAGTGATTGAAAACCCTCGGATTAAGCTAAATCTAGCCATTTGCTCTGCTGTGGTTTGTACTGAGCCCTGTTCCCATTCAGTCAAAGTACCCTAGCAGATGGATGAAGAAATTGAGATGGAAGCATGGGTAACTGATTCCATCTGAAGAGGTCAGGGAAGGCTTCACAGAGGAGATGGCTTTTGAACTCCATTTGGAAGGATGAGTAAGAGTGTGCCAGGGAGAAAAAGTAAAATTGTATTTCTGCTCTTAGAGAGTGAGGCATCAGTCTTGTCAGTTCTTCCTTCCTGAAAAGTCCCAGACACTCGGTGATGCCCCAGTGCTCACTTCTTGAACTGGTGTTGAAATGAAGTGTCTGCTTTAGCTTGGTATTGATAAAGGAGGAAGAACCCTGACATTGTCTGGGGAGGAGCCCTGGGATTGTTGGGATTCTGAGATCCATTGTGCGGCCTGGCCCTTAGTGACCTAATTTGTGGAATTTCCGAGGAACACACCTGGTCCTCTGTGGCAGGTAGAGTGGTCACAGGCACACAGGTAAGGTGCTCAGGTCCAGAGTCAGGACCTACTCTGTGGTCCTGGACCCGGAGAGAGTCTTAGCCCCAAAGAAAAAAAACCCTTACAGATTCCCAGGGTTTCCCTGGTCTAAGTGAGCACAGGTAGCTCTTTGTTTCCTTGAATTGTATCATTTTAATATTTTGTTTTCCCAGAGCCAAAGCTTTCTTTATTATTATGCTAAAGCTTGTAACCTCCAAGCCTGTCATGATCTTCATTAGTATTTGCTTCTCCACCCATCACTGCTAGCAGTAGGCATTTCACCATGGCATCCCTCTCTTCTCTCTTCCAGGTTCAACTCGACATCTGGTGGGCCCCTGATGAACAGCCCCTATTTTTCCTCCAGTGGGAATGGCATAAATTTTTAGATCTCCTCCTTCTCCCTTTACCCTTGGATCAGGGCTAAGGGCTCTGGAATTCTGGATTCTGCAACAGCTTGGTATGAAGTTTGGAAAGCCAAGGTTCGGACCAGGTCACAGACAGAAAACAGCAAGACCAGATTCATCTATTGACCAACACTTAGACACACAGCCCCCCTCACACACAGCATGACCCCCGCCCCCCCACCCCTCATATTCATACCACTTGCTCAACCACATATGCACCTGTATTTAGCTAACATGAGTGATTTTTGTTTTTGTTGTTGTTGGTAAAATAGAAGTAAGACACTTAAATTTAGAAAGTTTGTATTTTATGATAAAAGTATGAGCTGCTTTGACATGGGTGTGCCTGTTTATTTTTGTCATTCTGCACAATATTTCCTGCCCATTTTCCCCACGAGACTCAGTATTTACTCAGGACCTGAAAAGAGCCCAGGGGATGGAATCCTTGGAGTGCTGCTATGTAAACATGGGCTCCCAGGGTTCATAAGCTTGAGGGCTTATTTCTTTTGTGATCCATTCACTTCTGAGCATCTGAGTTTGTTTCTCAAGAATGAACAAAAAAAGAGTGCATACTCCTCCATCCTACTCCAGGTGGAGGTTTTACAGGAAAAGTCTTCCTTGGACACAAGGAGGAAAAATGTGCACTGAAAATCAATTCCAAAACATGCTCCCAATATTTCTTGTTTCTTTTTGCTATCCTTGATTAATGGCACAGACACTCCGCATAGTCGCCTGGGCATTCTCATACATGCAGGAGCCCTCTTCTTCTCGGAAGAGCTTCCTCAAAGTATTCTTCCAGGTATTGACCCAGGCTGCACCTTACTGTGCTCCTTCCCTTGACCTCGGTGTGACGGGAGGTAGGCAAGAGCAAGATAAAGAGCAAGGGTTTTGTCCTTGGCCAGACCTAGGTTCACTTTCCAACTCTGATCTTGGACAAAAAATTTAGTCTCTCTAAACCTCAGTTCTATTAATGGCAATTTTTTTTTTTTTTTTTTTAGGTACTGGGGACCGGGGATTGAACCTAGGACCTCGTATGTGGGAAGCTGGTGCTCAACCACTGAGCCACATTGGCTCCCCTGAGTTGGTTTTTGCATTTGTTTTGCTTGTTATTTGTTTGGGGTTTTTTTTGTTTTTGTTTTTTAGGAGGCACTGGAAACCGAACCCGGGACCTCCCATGTGGGAAGCAGGCACTCAACTGCTTGAGCCGCATCCACACCCCTAATGGCAATATTAATAGTTGTGTGCATTAAAAGATAGTCCAGACTTATGGTTTTAAGATGGTGGAGTAAAGACATTTCTGACCCTCTTTTCTTGAAATTTATCCCCAAATAAGACAAACAAATCTACAAATCCCATCAGTGGAATTAGAAGCCTGAAATCCCACCCCCTAGGTACATAAGCAGAAATGGGCTGGAGGAGTGGTAAATGCCTTAGCAGAACAAGGGAAGGTGACGTCGGCATGCCTGCTGAAGGAGGTACCAACAAGAGCCAGGACATTTCTCCTTGCAGAGCCTGAAGGTCTGGTGGGAGGTAGGGCTAGAGAGAAAGCTGAAAGCAAGGGGTTAATGGAAGGAGTAGTTCCTGTCTCTGTGCCTCAATGTCAAGAGCCATGTAAAGTTCTATAGGAGACAGGAGGCAACTTCTCTGGAGAAACTTCCAGACATCATGCATCAGGATTGTGGAGATGATGTCCCAGACGGGATTAAGTGAGCTACACATACACACTCCAAAGGCAGTAGTTAGGTTTCCACCGAGAGGCAGGAGTTTGGAGGCCCTTCTGGAGAAACTGAGTTGCCTCAAAGGTATTTGGAGGTACCAATGAAATTTACCTTCAATTTAAGTCTGTGTACAAAGAGCTTTCAATCAACTCTTTAGGGCCTGACTCAATACGAACAGACAGCTTCCAACAAGAAAGAAGCATTAAAAAAAAAAGAAGAAGGAACTGAGGAAAGAGACAGACCATAATATTCTCAGAGAGATAAGAGAAAGTAGTACATTTTAAAAATAAAGACAGTGTACCCATGTGAGTTTGGATATTAAAACATTAATAGCTGATTTAATTTCTCAATGAAAGTGTCAGAAGCTAACATCAGAGAAAGTTCTGAATGGAGAATTTTAAAAGTTATATGGCCCCTTCTCTATCAGAAACAGAGTTGGGCATCACCATCCACAAATCCTCAAGACTGAAGAATGAACAAACATAAGGGGTAAATGCAATATAGACCAAAGTAAACTTATTATTATTCTAGCAATGGAAGAACTTGTATCATTAATATAAAGGCAGTGGCCACAAGAGGTTCTGAAGGGAGGGAGAGGGAAGAATAGGTGTTAGATGGGGGATTTGGGGGACATTGGGATTGTCCTACATGACATTGCAATGACGGATACAGGCCATTATACATTTTGTCAAAACCTGTAAAATTTTGCAGTGCAAAGTGTAAACTATAATGTAAACTATAGTCCATGGTTAGTAGCAATGCTCAATATGTGTTCATCAATTGTAACAAATGTACCATACTAATGAAAGATGTTAATGGGGGAAAATGTGGGTGGGGTATATGGGAATCCCCTATATATTTTTTTCTTTGTAATGTATTTTTAATAGACTTTACTTTTCAGAAGTCCCCTATATTTTTGAGGTAACATTTATATAATCTAAAGCTTCTTTGAAAAAAAAGTTATATGAATAGAGTATGGAAGATAGAAGAGAGCATCAGTCCAAGGTGCCCAATATCTTACTAACAGGAGTTCAAGGCAGTACAGTAAAAATAGAGGAAGAAGGAAATATTAAAGAAAAAAGTACAAGAAAATTTCCCAGACTGAATGGTTCAAATCTGTGCTTAGCAAGGCATATCATTGTGGAATCTCAGAATATCAAGGATAAAGGCAAGATGCTAATATTTTCAGAAAAAAACAGCCCATATATGAAGGATCCAGAGTCAGAATACCATAAAATTTCTCAATAGTAACACTGAAACCTAGAAGATCCTGGAATAAAGCTGTCAGAACTTTGAGTGAAAATGATTTTCAACTGAGAATTCTAAACCCAAACTATTATCTGTGAAGGTAGAAAGAAAATGTTTTCAGATATGCAAAGTCTCAAAAAGCTTATCTTCTTGCACCTTTGTCAGGAAACTAAGGGAGGTTATGCTCCACTACGACAAGTGGGTAAATCAGGGAATACAGGAATCAGGTGGCCAATGCTGGAGGGAGGCTAAGGAAATCCCAAGAATGATGGGAAAGGAAAAGGCACATCTTAGCCCAAGAGCTGTGAAGCAGGATCTGGAGAGCCACCACCACCAGTCCTGAAACTGGAGCAGAAAGTTGGAGACCTCCAGATAGGATGTGTGCCAGTGGGAGATGGGGAGGCATTGGAGAAAAATAAAATGATAGATTATTCTGATAGAATTGATGATGTGGGAAATTTTATTGAGAGTTGTTTCATAGTGGTTGGTAGGGATAGGAAGATTTAACTATAAATTCAAATTAAAATAGAAACAATTGTTACTAACTCAGCAGTGAATGATATTTATGTGGTCATAATAATAAAAATCTCAAATACGGATTTAACCAAAAATTGTGATATGACTACATTGGGCAGATGGAGGTGGAAAGGGGGGTGTGAATAGAACTAAAATCTTTATTTATCATTATAAGAAGTCAGTAGGTAATATCTAAAATGAATGATCCAAAAGATGATTCAGTTATGGAATTCTGGAGGTAAATGCCAGAAAAAACAGCTAAGACACTTGAAACAGGATGGTTTTGTGGGAGGTGGGGTACAGGGTATCTCTGCCTTGTCAAGGAGCCTTTTAGGCACAATTTGTCTTTTAAACCATGTACTGGGAGGCGGCTGTGGCTCAATCAGTGGGGCTCCCGTTTGCCATGTGGGAGGCCCCGGGTTCGATTCCCGGGGCCTCCTGGTGGGGGCGGGCCCGCCCGCGCGGCGTGGTTGGCTGGCCCAGTGAGCACGGGCAGCGGGGGAGGGATAGATGAGTAAATAAATAAAATCTTTATAAAAAAAAAAACAAAAAAAAAAACCATGTACATGTATTTAATAAAAATGAAAGTTTATTTAAAAAAGGAGAAAGAAACTGCATGTAAAACACCACCTAATACTATGACTGGCTCACAATGGGTATCAAAAATATGTGTTGAATTGTATTGAGTTGCATTTTACAAAGCTAGAGCCCACTGCCCAAGCCTTTATCCTAGGATGACTGAGAACTGCATTCCCAGAAGGCTTTATAATTTTTTTCCTAGGAAATTCTTGAGGTGGAAACTTAGGTAAGGAAGGGCTCCAGCCAATGGCCAATGCCTTTCCAACACAAACAGAAAGTAAGGGGAACAGGGGCCCTGAGAGCTTATCCTGCTTTGGGACGTGAATGAAATCTGAGGATGGGACTGAACTCCAGGCTCTTCTCTAGGTTCCTTCCACCTCCATCCCCTTCAAGGAAGAAGAGTGCCTGCCCCGACGGATTTTTAGATTTAGCCATTACATCATACAACTATGAAAGGTGATGAGATTATCAAAGGGGTTGACTGAGAGCTGTGAGAGCACATACCAGGGACACCCAACCCTGGTGAGAGTGTCAGATAAGTGACATCTGCTCTTCTAGCCCTCCAGGTCCCTGCATCTAATTGTCATGTGGCATGCTTGCAAACCACAACCCTACAGTCTCCTCCCTCAGGACATACACTATTTGAGAATCTTAAACTAGTAGTTGTCCGTGTGTGGTTTAAGCAATATAATCAAGGAGTAGCATATTTTGTGGGTACTAGAAATAATATAAACACTGCTAGTAATTACTGAGCACTTAACAATGGAACAGACAGAATATACCTGAGCTTTATTATCTCATATAATTCTTATAAAAACCCTGTGAGCTACATATTTATTACATGTGCAGAAACTAAGGCTCAGAGTGATTGAGGACATTATTTCAGGTCACATTGTGAGTGACCCAAAGTCAATATTCTTACCCACTTTTCCTCTCACTTCCCTGTTTCTAGTAACTCAACCCAGAGTAAATGAACTTTGGTGGAACATAGATCCTAATGTTAACTCTTATTAAGTCTTCAGACAACTAGGATCTCTGTTTCCAGTCTTAAGCCACTATCATAAAAAGTGGGAGGCAGGGCCAGGGGTCTGGGATGGAAGCATTGGTGTCCCTTCCACAGGGAAAGGAGGGGGTCATTTGAAGCAAGGAGCTCAAACCTTCCCTCTTGGAGAGGGTGTCCTCAGTTCTGTATTATTTGTTCCTTGGCATGACAGGCACAGCCAGTTGGTCTCAAGTATGTATTTCCCCTTTTTTCCTTAGTAATAGAACCCAGAAGTGTCTGGATCTGGGCAGAAGCATCATGTGTGATTTCCAAAGGGAGATGCTACACTGAGAGGATGGTAGAGCAACCAGAGGCTCTGACGATTGCGCAGGTGCTGAACCAGCCCTGCCAAGCCTACCCCTGGGCTTTGTTTACATGACAGAACAGTGAACTATTAAAAGCCACTATTATTTTGGATTTCTTTCATACATAGCCAAACTCAATCCTAACTGATATGTTAAAAAATGAAGTGACACTATTTCTTCAAGAGGGCTTTCTTGTTCCCACTGCTAGATGTTCTTGAGATCATCCACCCATCCATCCGGCTTTCTATTTTATTCAATCATTTCGTAGCTATTTATCGAGTGCCTCCTTTACACAGGCACTGGGTTAGGTCCTGAGTTACATAGAAGGACAATCATGTTCTCTGCCTTCAAATAGCTAACTCTCTACAAAGTAAGAAGAACTTTTCAGCAAGGGAGGTTTCCTTACCACAACCATTCTTCCCAGTGATTACCAAAAGGAGGAGAGAATGGAATGTTGGCTGAGTGGGGTCAGTCTCATCTATGTAATGTTTGGAACAATTTCCTTTATAGGGAGAAGACCAGGCCTAAAGAAAGCAAGGCTAGCCTATCTATAATCTATGAGATTGCATCTTTCTGTCAAATGAATGAAGTTAAGCTACCTCTATCAGTCAGGCACAGGTGGGAGACAGAAACCACATCAGTTATATTAATAATTTAATATAAATAGTTGTTAACTCTGTCTTGAAACCAGTGAAAAGGCAGAAAAGTAATTCTAAAGTTGTCACAAGGGTGTCCACTGCAGGAAGCAGCTATGACCCACCGGGAAGAGATTGTAATTATTAAAACGTAGAAGTGTGGAGGAGGAGCCTTGAAGAAATGAAACTCAAGCAAATGGATCTGGGAAGGGGGTCCTGTTTGGCTGGTGCTGGTGTCTCTGGGCTCAGAAGAGGGGCCCCTTAGGGCAGGGTCCCAGACTTTTGAGGAAGAAGCACCAGACTAATGGTGTGGGTCTGCTAAGGGGGCACAGTGAGGCTGGTTTTGCAAGTTTGGGAAAAACAGAAAACTGGATGTAACTGCTACTACTGGATAAAGTTGCCATGGCCAGGGTGACACTGACCAGAAAAGGAGCCAGACAAGCCAACAAGTCATTTCTTCCTCCTCCATCCTTTGGGGTCTCCCTCGAGTGCCCTTTGTTGATAGAGCCTAACAGGGAGTCCGCGGGCAAAACAGGAGCATGGTTTGCAGAGTTTTAGGACCATTAAGAGTGAGTTTGGGGGGCGGATGTGGCTCAAATGGTTGGGCCTCCATCTCTCATATGGAGGGACCTGGGTTCGATCCCCAGGACCTCCAGGTAAAATAAAAAAATTAATAAATAAAAATAATTTTAAAAAAGAATATTCTTTAAAAAAAAAAAAAAAAGAGTGAGTTTGGAGCCAATTAACAAAGGCCTAATACCTGGAACACCCCTTAATGACCTTGACATGGAAACTTTTTAAAGTTGGTGAAATACTCTGAAATTGTCAAAAAAATGGAAGTAATCACCCCAAGAGTTATCTTCAGAGACTCACCCCCCATCCCCGCCTGTACCTCAAGACTCACAGAAGAGTGTAGAGATTAACCTTCCTTGGACAAAACATTGTTGCACAGTGTTTCCCCAAATCCTCTTTATTCTTCAGAAATCACCAGTTGTCCTTCAGGAATCACCCCAGGAGGGAGGGGGGGATAGGAGGGGGATGATCAGAAACTATTAATCAACAGACAAGTCTTCTTCTTGCTGCATCATAAAATCTCAAGGCTTAGCTTCAGCAGTTTATTAAATTACCAGAATGCCAAGAAAAATAGCTTTAATAACATATTTCTGCCTATCTATTATTTTATAACCCAGAGTGGAGAATTAAAAGGCTTCCTACCATTTAAAATAGCATTTTTTAAATTAAAATGAACATGTTAGAGAGATTTTTTTTTTTTTTTAACTCAAAAGAGAAGTCATTGATTCAGGATATGATTACTCTATGCCTAAATTTTATGGTTAAATCTTTGCATGGTATAAAATGGAAGAAATGGTTTTCTTGGAAGATTTAAAAGTATATTAATTAGAACAGGTGGACGGGCAGGTCACTTTGCCCTCTCATGTGATTTAGTGTTACAAACACTGTTTTCAAGAATCATGATTTGAAGAAGCTGAGATAGAGTTGTTGTCTATGGACCAACTGGTCACCCAGGTGGGGCCTCCTGGGTGGCACAACCATGGTGAAGTGCTCACCATGCAGGCCCTGCTTCTGAATTTTACAAATTCAAGAACTTCAGGGTCCTTAGAGATGACCAAATTCATAGTCTGATGCTTAAATCCAACTATAATTTATTTCTAATGGGGCTCCTCAGTAATTTTTAACAAGCATTTATTGTGTTCCAACAAAGAGGCAGGCACTGTGCTATGGACTAGTAAACTGAACTAGTAAACAAATCACAGACCTTGTCCACAAAGAGTTTACAGTTTGAGGGCTGGAAAAGGTGGGTGATACAGACAAATTATTTTAACACAAAATGTGTATCTATGGTAGAGAAATTCAGGTGCTGTGGAGATGCAGAGGGATGTTGCATTAGTTATCTATCGCTGCCTAACAAATTATTCCCAACCATAGTGGCTTAAAACACATTTATTATCTTGTCATTTCTGTGGGTCAGGTATTTGGGCATGGCTCAGTTGGGTCTTCTGCCTCAGGTTCTTTCACAGACTGCAATCTAAGTGTCTGCCAGGTTGCTGTCTCATCTGAAGGCTTGCCTGGGGAGGATCCACTTCCAAACTTACTCATGTAATTGTTGGTAGCATTTGACTCCTTACGTGCTGTTGGCTGGAAGATTCCCTTGGTTCCTTGCCACATAGGCCTCTCCATAGAACATCTCATAACATGGTAACAAACAAGCAAGGAGGAAGGAAAGAGAGCCAGAGAGAGTCTGCTAGCAGGTTTTGTAACCTACCCATGGAAGTAGCATCTTATCACTTATGCCATAGTCTATTGTTAGAAGTAAGTTACAGGGCCAAGCCTGCACTCAAGGTAGGGTTGTGGGGGGGGATATATAAGAGTGTGAACACTAGGAGGTGGAGGGTCATTGGGAGCCATGTCAGAAGCTGGCTCTCACAGCTGTCTTGACATGGGTGGGGGCAGGTCAGGGGAACTTCTGGAGAAGCAGAGTCAGTAGAACATAGTGGTTAGTAGTAGTTCTGGAATCAGTTTGCCTGATTCTACCTACCTACAATCTTCCCTAAGTCATACTCTTCTCTCCTCTAAATTGGAGATATTTCATTCAATATATATTTATTGAGCACCACTATGTGCCAGGTGCCATTCAAGGAGCTAAGGACTCAGCAGTGAACAAACAAGGTCCCTGTTCTCATGGAGTTTGTAGTCTAGTGAGGGAAGAAATGAACATTGAGACTATTATCAATGGCACTTGAGTGGAGGCCAGAAGGAAGTGAAGAAATAACATACAGCTACCCTACAGAAGAGCAGTCCCGGCAGAGGAAACCATAGTACCTACTTCATATGGCCATTGTGAAAGTTAAATGAAATACATGGTACAACCAGTGCTGATAAAGTCTATGCAGAAAAGTAAAGCAGAAGAGTGGGAAGGTAAGTTAATTTCATATTTTCAGGGATTTTTTTTTTTTTTTTTGATAAATTTTATTTGGAAATAATTTAAAACATACAGAAAAGTTGCAAGAATAGTTCAAAGAGCTCCCATATAACTTTTATTCAGGTCTTCTATTAACCTTTTACCACATTTGCATTATCATTCTTTCTTTTCCATTATTAATAACAAGGGCATTTTCTTTACATAGTTGGAGCATGATTATAAAAATCAGGAAGTTAACATTGATACTATTATCTAATCTCCAGATCTTTTAAAAATTTCAACAGTTGTACCAGTAAAAAGGTTTTTATTCTTGGTTCAAGATCTAATCCAGGATCACATATTGCATTTAGGTTAGTTGTCATGTGGCTTTAATATCCTTTATTCTGGAACAGTTGCTCAGCTTTTCTTTGTCTTTTATACTCTTGACATTTTTAAAAGAAGATAGGTTATTTTGTAGAGTGATCCCTTCAATTTGGGCTTATCTAATAAGGAAGGAAAACCACAGACATGATATGCCCTTTTCTGTGATCATATTAGAAGGCACATGAGGTAGGCTTTTCCCGTTATTGGTGATCTTAAATCTGATCATTTAGTTAAGCTAGTGCTGTCAGCTTTCTCCATTATAAAGACACTATTTTCCACATTATAATGAATAAATATTTTGTGGGAAGATATACTTTGAATCTATATAGTTTCCGGTCCTTTCACCAAATTTTTACCCAGCAGTTTTAACATCTATTGATGATTCTGGCCCAAATCAATTACTAATATGATGGTCACTGAGTGGTGATTTTCTAGCTCTGTCATTACTTCTACATGGATTAGTTGGCATTTCATTATGAGCTACTTTTGGGTGGGGCCATCAGGAAAGGCCTCTCTGAGGAGGTGATGTTTGAGAAGACTCCAGTGAAGGAGTGAACATGAAGGCTATCTGTAGGGTCTGAGCCAGATGGAGGAAACTTTAAAGATAAATGTATTAGTCAGCCAAAGCGGTGCTGATGCAAAATACCAGAAATCTGTTGGCTTTTATAAAAAAGTATTTATTTGGGGTATAATTTTACAGTTACCAGGCCATAAAGCGTAAGTTACTTCCCTCACCAATGTCTGTTGCCACATGTTGGAGCAAGACAGCTGCCTTCTCTTTTTAAGGCTCCATGGTCCCAGCTTCTTCCAATATCAGCTGTAGGCTGGGGTAAGTCTCGTCTCTCCCACAGGGCTCAGTTCTCTCCGGGCTCAGCTACTATGCTCTCTCCACAAGGCCAGCTGTGAGCTGTCAGGTGAATGGCTTGTCTCTCTTCCTGGGGCCTTCTCATGACCAAGCTGCTCTGTGTGCTTACTTCCCGGCTCCAGCATTAAAACTCCAACCTCCCTTCTCTGCAGTGTGGTTTTTCTGTGAGTCCCTGCCCACAAAGGGGGCGGGGACTCAATGTCCTACTGACATGGCCCAATCAAAGACCTAATCATAATAATTCAGTGAAACCTCTGAATCCAGTTGTATTAGTCAGCTAAAGGGATGCTGATGCAAAATACCAGAAATCAGTTGGTTTTTATAAAGGGTATTTATTTGGCGTAGACGTTTACAGTTACCAGGCCATAAAGCACAAGTTACCTCCCTCACCAAAGTCTATAGCCACATGCTGGAGCAAGATGGCTGCCGACATATGTAAGGGTTCAGGCTTCCTGGGTTCCTCTCTTCCTGGGGCTTGCCTCTCTCCCGGCTCAGGCTTGCGTCTCTCCACAAGGCCAGCTGTAGACTATCATGTGAACGACTCGTCTCTTTTCCCGGGGCCTTCTCTCCTTCCTCACGACCAAGCTCCTTTGTGTGCTTACTTCCCTGGGCTCCAGCATTAGACTCCAAACTCCCTTCTCTGCAGTGCGGTTTGTCTGTGAGTCCCTGCCCACCAAGGGGGTGGGGACTCAACGTCCTACTGACGTGGCCCAATCAAAGCCTTAATCATTATTTAATCAGGTAAAAGTAAAACCTCTGTATCCAATACACTCTAATATGCCCAGAGGAAAAGACCAGTTTACAAATATAATCCAAAATTGCTTTTTGGAATTCATCAATAATATCAAACTGCTACACCAATTTAATCTAATATGCCTAGAGGAAAAGACCAGTTCACAAACATAATCCAGTATCTATTTTTGGAATTCATAAATAATGCCAAACTGCTATAGCAAAGATTAAAAATGGGACTCATTTTACATGGTTGTTGTGAAAAGTAAATAAAATACTCTATGTAAAGCCATGTAAAGTTTTTAGAAATAAAGAATAAAGCTTTTAGAAATAAAGTAAGCTATTGTTAAGTCATGCCATCTAAGCTGAGATCTAAATGGCAAGAAGGTTGGGGTGGTGAAGTTGAAGGGGCACAGGGAGAGTGGATGAGTCCATGTCTCATAGGCAGAATTCTTAGCTGACCCCAGAGGACCCACATCCTTGGATAATTCCCTCCATCCTAAGTGTGGAAGGAACCTGTGCATATGTGGGCTATCACTCCCATAATTAGGTTATATTACATGGCACCATTGACCAAGAAAGGGAGATTATCCTCAGTGAGCCTGACATGAGCCCTTCAAAGGAACAAATCTCTAACTTGAGAAAGAAATTTGAAGTCAGAGAGATTCCAAGCATGAGGGGGGACCAATGTGAGAAGATAGAGGGGCTCACTTGACAAGGACCAGGGAATGACCTCTAGGAGAGTCACACCTGGTTGGCAAGGAACCGGATTCTGCCAACAACCTGAATGAGCTTGGAAGAGGTCCCTGAGCTCTCGATGAGAACGCAGCTGGCTAACACCTTGGTTTCAGAATTGTAAGAACCAGAGCAGAGAACCCAGTCACTCCATGACTGGACTTCTGGCCTATGGTTCTCCTGAGATAATAAATGGGCATTGTTTGGAGCTACTAAGTTTATAATTTGTTATGCATTAATAGAAAATGAAAACACCCAGGGAACAGCATTTTAAAAAAGCCTTGAAGTGAAAGAGCATTGGAGAACCGAAAGAGCTCAGTACACTGAAATCTAGTATTGAGTAAAGGGCTGGGGAGTATAAAGGAGAAATAAGTCTGTCTAGTGTACAAGTAGACAGTATGTTCAACAAGTACAAGGATGTTCAGATCAATTCAGTACAGTAAATATTTACTAAGGACTTTTTGGTGTCAAGCCTTGTTCTGTGACAGGCTGGGGACCCAGAGATAAATAAGACAAAATTTCTGCTCTCAAGGAGCTCACAGTCTGATGGAGCAGAATTGCTCAGTGTATAACCAAAGGGATGCAGACACTGCACTTATGAGTTCCAAGTGCCTAGAACGGTGCCTTGCACTGGTGGGCACTCAGCAACTATGTGTTGAATTGAATGGAATTGAGTTGGTATTTCATCTAAGCTAACAACTTTCAACAAAGGGTGATTTTGCACCCCCAGGAGTTCTTTGACGACAGAGATATTTTTGGTTGTCACAACTAGGGAACTGCAAGTGGCATCTAGTGGGTAGCGGCCAGCGATGCTCCTAAGCATCCTGCAAGTCACAGGACAGTGGCCCACCACAAAGGATTATCTGGCCCCAAATAGTTCTGAGGTTGAGAAACCGTGATCTAGGCCATGGTGAGAACTGATAAAACCTTTGTACTCCCTAGTAGAAAACAGCTCTCTGAACCTAATCATTTTAGTCTCAGTGTTTCTCTCATTTAGGCAGGGTTGGCTAAGCAATGAAATTCCCTTTTGCTGGATCCTCTTAGAGCTTCATGCATTCCAACTTCCATTCACTGGCGTGTCTTCCTGCAAAACTATCAATGTCCTTGAATAGCCTCCAGGGACCTCTTACACTCAGTCCCGTGCTTCTGTTTGCGGGGTGCCAACGTGTTGTGCAAGTCAATGTTTCACAAGTGACTTTCAAAAAGATAGGCATTGTTCTATATATGTGCGTAAGTTTATTATAAGTTCTACTGATAATAAAGGACGTGTAGCATGCAATTTTCAAATAACAATAAAATACACAATACTATATGTTGTCAATTCCATAAAGCCAGCTGATTCATTCTCAATTCATTGATTTTTGCCAAATGTTTGTATCTATAGCCAACCTAAGGTAGCAATTGATGAATGAGAATAGTTCTGACACAAATGTTGGCTAATATTTTCTTTATATTAACAAGTAAGATGATAGTGTAACAGTAAAGACATGCTAGAACTACATTTGTTCATCAATGATGTGAGCGACTGCTTTGCCAAACCAGATTATAGTTTTTGAATACTGGGAGAATATTTCCTCAATGTTGGTGCTACTTACAAGGTAACATTTACAGACATGATAGGCTCTTAGGTTTAATCTGCATTATCATTAACATTTTCTCCATCATTTTCTTACGTCTAGACAATCAATAAAAACAATAAACCAAGCCCCGATTTGTAGCTTTTTCTGATTTCCATGCTATCAATGTGATGTTACTGAACAAGGAACTGAGCAGAGATGTACAGTAGTGCACCATTAGAGAGTATTTCCATCATACAGAGACAGTAGCAATAAACAACCTTGAGAGTACATATTATCTTTGTTTTTAATAAAACTCATTTAAAAGTAGGTTTAGAGAATTTTTTTTCTTTTTTTTTTTATTATGGGTAAAAATCAAAATTCTCACAATACATACAAACATTTGCAAAATGATATATAAATATATATGCATATATGTGTATTTGCTTACAAAAATGTTATATATATATATATATATATATATTTTTTTTTTTTTTTTAAGAGGTGCTTAGATTACCCAAAATATTACACGGAACCCACTGGGATTCCCATGTTGCCCACCTCCCACACCTCCCACCACATCCCACACAAACATCTCCCACAGTGTGGCCCACCACCCTCAATGAACTTACCTCTTACCAAAAGCATTCTACATACTTGATTCTTAAGTCTACAGAGTCTCCTTTTCTAACAACACATATTTCTCTCTAAACCAATTTGACATTAAGAACATCATTTGCTTTATGGGAACTTTTTCTTTATGCTTTTAATAAACATGTAATGAGTTCCAGGCTCTGGGCTAATGGTTGGGGATATATATCGGTTATTAAGAAAGACAGACCAGTCCCCTCCTTTCATAGAGCTTTTAGTCTGATGAGGAAGAATCACATTAAACAAATACACACAAATAAATGTATAGTTTAAATGGTGGGAAGTGCGATAAAGGCAAAGAATGGGATACTCTGATGAGGGGACATGCTTTGTATTGTGGGTCAGGGAAGGCATTACTGAAGACGTGACATTTGAACTGAAGGATGAGAAAAATGAGTCAGATGAGAAAGAGAAGCATAGGTTGGGAAGAGGCCTCCAACAATAGGGAGCCACAAGCTCCAGGACCCTGAGAAGAATTACGATAGCTCTCCAGCAGGGGGGTGGAGGAGGTGGGTAGTATGGGATGAGATGCGAGATCTAGGCAGGTCCAGGGAGGCCTTGCTACAGCTTTTTTTTTTTTTTAACTTTATTTTGTACATTTAATAATTGAAAACATAAACAATTAAAAACTAAAAAGTAAACACAGATGAATAAATATATACATTTCTCAATTAAATGTAATGGATACATGTAAAAATTTTTTTTTTGAATCAAACAATATGTTACACAATATATTTGGTTCATAGTAACGCATTCATACAGTATTTGTCCTTTTGTGTCTGGCTTGCTTCACTCAACATAATGTCCTCCAGGTTCATCCATATTGCCATATGTTTTATGACTTCATTTCTTCTTACAGCCTGCATAATATTCCATCGTGTGAATAAACCACAGTTTGTTTATCCATTCATCTGTTGATGGACACCTGGGTTGTTCCCAGCTTTTGGCAATGGTGAATAATGTTGCTATGAACATCGGTGTGCAGATGTCTGTTCGTGTCACTGCTCTCAGTTCTTCTGGGTATATACCCAGTAGTGGTATTGCAGGGTCACATGGCAAGTCTATATTCAACTTCTTTAGGAACTGCCAAACAGTCCTCCATAGTGGTTGTACCATCCTGCATTCCCACCAACAGTGAAGAAGTGTTCCTATCTCTCCACATCCTCTCCAACACTTGTAGTTCTCTGTCTTTTTAATAGTGGCCATTCTGATAGGTGTGAAATGATATCTCAGACCCAAGGCTACAGCTTTTATTCCAAGTGCAAAAGTCCCTTGAAGACTTAACTCCAGTGAGTGTCCCAATCAACTTGGGAAAAAAAAAAAAAAAATCACCCTGATTGCTAGGTGGAAAGTGGATTGGGAATTAGGGCAAAAAAGAGAAGTTAATAATTAGGAGGCAGCTGTAGTCCAGAAAGGAAATAATAGTCTGAACTACGGTGACTGCAGTGGAGAGGAAGAGAAGTGGACACACTAAGAAAAGTATTTAGGAGGTGGAAATGACTGCATATGCCAGGGAAATTGTTGTTGTGAAGAGGATGAGTGGAAAGGAAATGCCAAGGAAGGAGTCCAGGTTTCCGAATGGGCAGAAAGGGGGGTCATTCATTGGGAAGACTGCTCAGTTACCAGCTTAGAAGGCAAGTGTCTGCTGCAGAGGAGGGGCAGCTCCACAGGAGGGAAGGAGAGAATCAAGATGACTTGAACAAATTCCTTTCACCCCTCACCAGAAATTAGACAAAGAGGCAATTATCTATTGATAAAAAGCGCTTGCTGTTGTGCTTCCTTTCCTCTCTGACAACCAACTAGCCCTCAGCCTCGCTGTCTCTGACCATTCATTCAACCATTTTGATCAAGTTCAAACACTCCAAGACAGAGTTTCCTAAAGCACTGGGCAGGTAAGCACTGGTGGTATGCCAGATGATTGTCAGAGACATGGAAAATGGCTTTTCCATGCTCTATGGATATGGCATCACATCACATTGAATCACATAGTGAGAAAGTAATTTCCTTTTCAATTCTTTCTTAGGCTTTCTGATTACATCAGGGAGAAAGGCTCAGTTTGGTGTTAGTATGTCTTTACACCTCTCTAACACTTGATAATCTCTCTTTTTAACAAAGAGAACAAGGCCACAGTCCCAGAACATTTTTAGCAGACCACAGTATCTAGCCGGAAGTTAGTAACATTGTTTTGTTTTCACACAATGTAAAAACTTTGGGCTTACCTCCTATTTATGGGAAGTAATATTGTTGTTGTTGTTTTTCATTTACAGCAGTGATATAAATAAATTTATTTAAAAATGAATGCCACATAAAGGGAGTCAGGAAAAATGCTATTTAAATAGCGCATGCAGTACATGAATAAGGCAAATATTGTGGAGGAACACAATGATCAAAGTCTGGAAAAGAGGATGACACTGAAGCGGACATTTGCTATTCCTGGGTGTGCTCTCCCTTCTTGGGGCTACATTCCCTGATTTGCTTTGGTGAGGGTTCTTGCCCCCACTCTCAGTCCATGTGCTCCCAACAAAGTTCACTGCAATCCTGGGCTCCAGGGCGCAGCACTGGGAGCCTGGCTGAGCAATCAGGGTTTCCATCACCATGGCCATGGTGATTGGCTTATGGATGAGCACACGATGCGAATCAGACCAGTCAGGTCCAGAGCTGGGATGTGAACCCAGACCCCTGGGCCTCAGAGGCCAGCCAGGAAACCAGTGCCCTCTCCTGCCTCCCGTGTTCTAAGGCTTCTGAGCTGAGATCTGACAGATGATTAGAGGAGTTAAATTAATAGATGAAGAGGAAGTGGTGCGAGGAAGCTACAAGATAATAGGCAGATATAGGTAGACCACAGAGAGCTTTCTAGGTAAGAATTTTGAACTCAATTCTAAGAGCAATGGGATGTCCTGACGGTTTTTAGCAGGAAGGTGCCAGGCCTTGATTTGTATTTTTAAAGACCACAGTGGTCTATGAAGCACTTAGCACGGAGTCCAGCACCTAGGCAATGTGAGTATTAAATTGAAGAACGCACGGTATTTGCAAGGAACAGGGCTGGGGCTCAGTAATCGTGCACCTTCCCCCCTCTCCAACAACACCCCCTCTCTTCCCGGTTCCTGAGGCATCTCCTATGGAAGAAGCCTCTCAGAGCCTCTGGGAAAGTAGAGTATTAAGTAGGACATAGCCTTGCCCAGGGGCACTAAAGTATGGCTGGAAGCAAAAGTTAATGCATCTGGGACTTTTAAGCTTTGGTAGCCACTGATTTTGTACAGTTAAAAAAAAAGTGGGACCCTGGAGTGAAGAGTTAATGAGGCAAATGGGAAAAAAAAAAAAAAAAAAGCAAAACAAGTGACTAGTTAAGAGAGGTTTGACTTAACATGGGTTACTAGACTCAAATGAGGGCCCCTTTTCTGGGTCATGGCCAACAGGCAGACAACATTCTTAGCCTACAGGAAACAAGGCTTGTCTGTATGAAGCCCCTGTTTGCATTTGGGAATGAATGCGCAGCTACAGGACGAAGATGAGAGTGTAATTTGGAGATAGAAGTAGTCAAAAGAATCCAACTGAGAAAATGTCCTGGCACAAACTTAAAACATAAAAATAAGATCAATTTCACAAGACCCAGAAAGCCTGATTCTTCTTGCAAAGTGTCCCCATAGAATCCCAGCAAGCTCCAGTCTCATCCTGTCCCCCAACCCCGCTCCAGTCTCCTAGCCCTCCCACCACCGTACATCTCCTGCCTCCACAGAATATTGCAATCCCTTACCTTCCTCTGTCTGGAGCATACTGTGGCCAGCAATTTTATTGCGGCCTCTTCCCGGCCCAGTCACCTGTGAGAATTCTCGGTGTTGAGTCCTGGGCTGCTGCAGCTCCAGACGCCTCTTTTCCGCCTGGAGTCCCATCTAGAGGCCCATGAAGACCCGCCTCACTGAACAAAAGCTCCTTCCAGGAGCCACCCTTTCCGCGCTTTCTTTTCACTGCCCTGAACTGGCTTCCCCATCTCCCCTGACCCGCCGTGCTCCCTCTCGTGCTAGGACAATATGACCCAGTGGTTAAGCACAGTATATCGGTCAGTTTCAGGAGTCTGCCAGACAGACCTGGGAGTACTGAGTAGTGGCTAAGGTAGCAGGCTTTGGTGCCAGATTGCTTGGGTCTCATTCCTCATTCCCACTTGTTTTGAGTAGGCTATTTCACCTCTGTGAGTCTCAGTCTGCTCATCTGTAAAATGGGCATAATAATACTATCCACCTCTTGGAATTGGGAGGCTTATTTAAATGAATTCATACATGTTATGCACTGAGAAACAGTTTGACATTTAGTAGGTGTTTTGTAATTGTTGCATATTATTTTTGTTATTCAAGTCCTTTCTTGAAACCTTGTGTATGTATGTGATGGTTAGTCTAAGTCCTACCTTCAAAATTACCCTTACCGTGGCCCTGCCGCAGTGTGTTCATTTCCATCAGCAAACAGGGCCAGTTAGGTTCAGGATGTTTCCTGTTTGTCTGGCCATGACCTCTGAAATGACCATTCCCTGGTGTTGTTCAGTTTCCCTAACTCCCTTAAGGATTTGTCAGTAACTGCATCTTTCACTTTTTTCCTTTTGCCTCTTTAGCGCTCAAAAAATTTTTTTAAACTGGAGAATTTAGTGATTTCCAAAATGTAAAGGCCCCGGCCATCTCTACAGAGGGGTAAGCATACTCTCCCTGGTACAGGGTCCCCTGGAGGTAATACAGATAGCATTGGTGAATGGCCTCAGCAGGTAGCAGAGCTAGAAGCCTGGAATCACCCTGGACTCCTTCGTTCCCTTCACCTCCTATATCCAGCGGGCCCCACATACCATCACCTCTGCCTTTTACAGATCTCCTGAACATGCCTCTCTCCCTCCAGCTTCACTAGCAACTGTCTGATTCCAGCTGCCTTTACCTCTCACTGCCATCCCTTGTGAGTGTCCAAACTGGTGTGTCTGTCTCTAGAGGGGTTTACCTCTTGAAATCCCTCCTGCCTCCCTGGCAGTCAAGGTGACCTTTCTAAAGCAGAAACCTGATTATGTCCTTCCCCCTGCTTAAAATTGTCTCATTTCTCCTCATTTCCTCAGGGAACTCCTAGACCTCAGTTATGAGGATCATCAGCCCCCACCTGTAACGTAAATGTTTCTAGACACCCCTGCCCGCCATCTCAACCCATGGCAGCCTTTGTACTTTTAACAACCGTCAGCTGGGAAAATGCACAATGCCAGAAAACACCATGACTTTTAAATGAACCTAAATTTTAAAAATCATTGCAATATTTATTTACGTTTTAAAATAGTAGCCTATACATTCGAAGTACAGAGTCATTTATTCACTCAACAGGCAATGCTCAGTGCACATAAAAATTGAGACCCTCTTCCAAATAACATCATGGCCTCCCGAAGGTCTTTAGCAACTCGCAGGTTGGGAATAACCTCTCAGCCTCCTCCAGCCAGCTCTCCTTGCAGGGCTGTGTGCTTACCTTTCCCACATGTATCCAAGCTGCAGGCCTGGGGATCTTTTTGTTTCCTTAGAGCACACCAGAACCTCGCCTTCCGCAGAGGGCATCTGTCCCCACACTTCTCTCCGGTGAAGTCCTACCCCTCTTTTGAGCCACAATTCAAATAAATATTATCTCCTCTGATGAGCCCAGCAGTTTGCTACTATTTCCTCTGTGCGAAACTCAGTAAGCACCAAGCTTAGTGTTGCAATCAAATGTCAATATCATTTTTCTCCCTTTATAAGCTCCTTATGCAAAGATACCTTGTCTGATACATCATCTTTGTATTCCATCCATGAAGACAGCTATTGTACATAGTAGGTGCTTAAGGTTAAAGTTATGATGGAAATAAAGTTACTAATCTGTTGACTTTAAAATGAAGAGATTATCCTAGATTGCCCAGGTCCACCCAATGTAATCACAAGGGTCCTTGAAGAAGGAAGAGGAAGGTAGAAGAGGAGGTTGGAGTGATATAATTTGAGAAGAACTTACTCCATCATTACTGAATTTTAAGATGGAAGAAGGATTGTGGATGGAGAAAGGAAGCCAAGGATTGTGGGCAAACTCTAAAAGTTGGAAAAGTCAAGGAAATGGGTTCTCTCCAGAGCCTCCAGAAGGAGCACAGCTTTGCTACCGCCTTGATTTTAGCCGAGTGAGACCTGCGTAGGACTTGTAATTTATGGAACTGTAAAATAATAAATTTGTTTTGTTTTAAACCACTGAATTGGTGGTAATCTGTTACAGTGGCAAAAGAAAACGAATACAGCACCTTTGTTGAAAATCAATTGCATGAATCTATTTCTGTACTTTTCCATTGATCTATATGTCTATCCTGAGGTCAATGCCACATTGTCTTGATTAGCTTTATGGTCAATCTTGAAATCATGTAGTTAAGTCCTCTATTTTTTTTAAATGTCTTGGTTATTTTACAATCAATATAAATTGTAAAACCACCTTTCCAATTTTTATATTAAAATGCTATTAGGATTTTTACTGGGATTGCTTTGAATCTATAGCTAAATTTAGGGAAAATTGACAGACATCATAACAATATTGATTCCTGGTCCATGAACATATTTCTCTCCATTAAAGTTAGATTTTCTTCACTTTCTGTCTGCTGTTTTGTAGTTTTTACTGTACAGGTCTAGAACATATTGTGCTTAATTTATATCTAAGTGTATTAGTCAGCTAAAGGGGTGCTGATGCAAAATACCAGAAATCTGTTGGCTTTTATAAAAGGTATTTATTTGGGGTTGAAGCTCACAGTTACCAGGCCATAAAGCATAAATTATTTCCCTCACCAAAGTCTGTTGCCATGTGTTGGAGCAAGATGACTGCCTACATCTGCAAGGGTTCTGGCTTCCTCTTCTTTGTAAGGCTCCATGGTCCCAGCTTCTTCCAATATCAGCTGTAGTCTGGGATAAGTCTCATCCCTCTCCCAGGGCTCGTTTCTCTCTGGGCTGGGCTGCTCTATTCTCTCCCCAAGGTCAGCTGTAGACTATCAGGATTGTCTCTCTTCCCAAGGCCTCTGCCGTGTCTATGGAGCCATCTCTATTCCTCTGTGTTCTTCTCCTGTGTGTTTACTTCCCAGGGCTCCAGCATCCAAAACTCCTACTAACTCCTCCCTGTGTTGTTTTCTCTGTGAGTCCCCACCTACCAAGGGGGGTGGAGACTCAATATCCTACTGATATGGCCCAATCAAAGCCTTAATCATTATTTAATCAAGTAAAAGTGAAACCTCTGAATTTAATACAATCTAATATGCCCAGAGGAACAGACAAGTTTACAAACATAATCCAATATCAATTTTTGGAATTTGTAAATAATACCAAACTGCTACACTAGGTATTTAATTTTTTTATACTATTGTAAATGATATGGTTTTCTTATTCCAGTTTCCAATTCAATGTTGACAGTTTATGGAAGTACAATTGATTTTGTATATTGACCTTGCAAAGCCCACTTATTAGTACTAGTAGATTTTTGGAGAGTCTTAGTTGACTTAGAGCTCATGTTAACTTTTATATCTTTTCCTGTCTTCTTGTACTGCTAGGACATCCAGTTCTATGTTGACTAGAAGTGCTGAGAGCAGACATCTTTGTCTTGTTCTCAATTTGGGAGGTAGAGCATTTAGTCTTTTACCACTCAATATTATGTTTTTGTTGATTTTTTGTAGATATAGATTTCAGGTTGGCAAAGTTCCCTTTTATTCCTAGTTTGCCGAGAGATTGGATCATGAATGAGTTTTGAAATTTTCAAATGCTTTTCTGGGTCTATTGAGGTAATCATAGGGTTTTATTCTTTTATTCTGTTAATATGGTGAATTACATTGATATTTGAATGTTAAACCAATCTTGCATTGTGAAATAAACTCCAGTTAATCAAGATGTATTTCTGGGAAGTAGATGTGACTCGAGCAATTGAGCTCCCACCTACCACATGGGAGGTCCCGGGTTCGGTTCCCGGTGCCTCCTAAAAAAGACCAGCAAGATGTTACAAGAGACACAAGGAGGAAACATAATGAGAGATACAACAAAACAGAGAGCGGAGGTGGCTCAAATGATTAGGTGCCTCCCTTCCACATGGAAGGTCCTGGGTTGGGTTCCTGGTGCCTCCTAAAAGGAAGAGGAGCACACAATGAGCAAGTGCAAACAATGAGGGTATGGGGAGAAATAAATAAATAGAATAAATCTTTTAAAAAAAGATGTATTTCTTTGTGTATTGCTGGATTCAATTTGATAATATTTTGTTAAGGATTTTTGTGTCTTTGTTCACAAAGGGATATTGGCTTGTAGTTTTCTTTTCTTGTAATGTCTTTATTTAGTTTTGGTATCACGGTAACACTGATCTCAAAAAATGATTTGGGGTGTGTTTCCTCCTCTTCTGTTTTCTGAAATATTTTCTATAAAATTGGTATTATTCTTTTTCCTTAAATATTTGACAGAAGTCTCTAGCAAAACCATCTGGGCTACATGTTTGCTTTGTAGAAAGGTTTTTGATTAAGATTCAATTTTTCATTAAAAGCTATAGGGTTATTCAGATGCTTTGTTCCTTCTTAAATGAGCTGTAGTAGATTTTGTCTTTCAAGGAATTTGCCCATTTCGCCTATGGTGTTGAGTTTGTTGACATAAAGTTGTCCAGCATGTTCCCTACATGATCATGTTCCCTCTTTCTCTCCTGACTTTGCTAATTTGTATCTTCTCTCTTTATTTCTTGATTAATTTTACTATAAGTTTATCAATTATATTGAGGTTTTCAAAAATCATATTTTGATTTTATTAAATTTCTCATTTTTTGTCTATTCCCTATTTAATTAACTTCTGCTCTTATCTTTATTATTTCTTTTCTTCTGCTTACTTTAGTTTTAATTTGCTCTTCTTTCTCTATCTTCTTAAGGTAGAAGCTTAGATAACTAACTTCAGACCTTACTTCTCTTCTAACATAAGCATATACATTTTTCTCCAAGCACTCGTTTTGCTGCATCCCACAAATTTTGATGTGTTTTGTTTTCATTTTTACTCAGTTCAAAACATGTTCTAATTTCCCTTTTGGTTACTTTTTGAGATGGTTTATTTAGAAATGTTTTGTTTAGTTTCCAAATATCTAGGGATTTTCCAGAACTCTTTCTGTTACTGATTTCTCATTTAATTTCCTTAAGAAAACATAGTCAACCCTGCGCGCCGATGAGCCACCAGGCCCCGTGCGCGGGTGTGCAGTCAGGCAGGCCCCACGAACCACACAGCAAGATGGTGACGTAAGAGGAGAGTGACACGAGGGAGAGCCAAGATAGATGCACCAAGAAACCAGGAACTAAGGTGGTGCAGGTGGCAGGACACCTCTCTCCCACATCAAAGATTCCAAGGATCAAATCCCAGTGAAGACAGGAGGAGAAGGATGAGAAGAGAGGACAGGAAATGGGCACAGAGAGTTGCCCAGTGAATGGTCACAGAAACAGCAACAACGGGGGAGGGTAAAAATGAATAAAAGTAAATAAATAAATAAAAAATCCTTAAAAAAATGTATAGGGGAGGAAGATACGGACTATAGTTAGTAGTAATATTTGATGATGCTCTTTCATGATTTGTTAACAAATGTTTCACAACATTGCAGGGTGTTTGGGGGTGGTGATGATGTGTGGGAGCCCTGTATGATGTTATGCATGTTTGTTTTGTAAGTTCATGATAATTACTGAACACATAGTTTATGTATGTTCATGTATGAATGAGCTATTTCAATAAATTGTTTGAAAAAAAAGAAAACATAGTCTATATGATTTCATTTCTTCTAAATTTGTTAAGGTTTGTTTTCAAACTAAGCATACGATTTACCTTAGTGAATGTTTCATGTTTACTTGAAAAGAACATGTGGTCTGTTGTTGGAAGGAGTATTCCATAAATGCCAATTATGTCCAATTTTTTTGGTAGTGTTGTTCAAATATTCTATATACTTAATGATTTTCTATATATTTGTTCTCTCACTTATTGAAAAAAAACATTGCAATTTCCAACTATCATTGTAGACTTGTCTCTTTCTCCTTTGTGTTCTGTCAGGTTTTGTTTCATGCATTTTGAAACTCTGTTACTCTGTATGTACACCTTTAAGATTGTCATAGCTCCTTGACCCCTTTATATTTATGAAATGACCTTCTTAATTCCTGATAATATGTCTTCTACTTAACCCCACTTTGTCTTATATCAGAGTAGCCACTCTAATTTTCCTATGCTTTGTGTTTCCATGGCATATCTTTTTCATCATTTTACTTTTAACCTTTCTGTGTCCTTGTATTTAAATTTTTTCATATAGACAGCATATAGTTAGGATTTGCTTTTCTTAATTCAGTCTGACAATCTCTGTCTTTTCATTGGAGTGCTTAGACTATTTACACTTACTGTAATTATCAATATGGTTGAGTTTAAATCTACCATCTTGTTATTTGTTTTCTGTGTCCTACGTATTCTTTATTTCCTTTTTTCCCACTTTCTGGTTTATTACCTGAATATTTTTTAGTATTCCATTTAATTTCCGCTTTGGCTTATTTGCTATATATACATCTATGTTTTAATTTTATTAGTGGTTGCCTAGTATTTACAATATGCTTCTTTCACTTATTAAGTAAGACCACTTAAAATAATAGATATGACCCTTTCAGCAGTATAATTTCAGTTCTCCTCTCCCATTCTTTGTGTGATTTTTCATTTCTACATTTCAACTGTTTGCTATAAACCTCATAATATGCTGTTTTTATTTTTGCTTTCAATTATCTTTTAAATAAATGAACTTCAATCTTTGTAAGTCTTGTAAGTGTAAGATGGTATCTCACTGTGGTTTTAATTAGCATCTGGGTTTCATGATGCTAATTAAAAAATGGTCATAATGCAATGACCATTTTTTCCCCACATCTATCAGGGTCCTGTTTCTACACACTTTTCGCCTGTTTTTCTAATAGGTTTTCTTTTTCTTTCTATTTTTTTTTCCCCTTACTGGTTTATAGAAGGACTTTATATAAAGAGTATATTAATCCTTTGAGGCTTTCCCAATTGATGGTTCTTTTACTTTTCTTTATGATGTCTCATAATGAACCAAAGAGCTTAATTTCAATGAAGCTGAATTTATCTGTTTTTTCTTTTATGACTTGTGCTTTTAGAGTCTTGTTTAGAAAATCCTTTCTGACTCTGATGTCTTAACGATATGCTTTTCTACATTTTTACTAAAAATTTTATAGTTCTTTCTTTCACATGAAATATTTAATATGTCTTGAATTGATTTTTACATATGATTTGAAGTAAGGTTCCAATATCTTATTTTTGTATAAAACTACCAATTCTCCCAGGAACATTTAAGGAAATGATCATTCTTTCTCCTCTTATCTGCAATATCAACTCTTGTACATATCAAGTTTCCAAATATTTGTGCGACTGTTTCTTTGCTCTCCAATTTGTTATATTAGCCTATTCCATTACCTGCCCCTGCATCAAAAGAGCACTATCATAATTACTATAATTTTGTTATACATTTTTTTACCTGTTAGAATAAAATAAAATTTGTACTAGCTTCATTTCCAGGGTTGACTGGTTATTCTTGACCCTTTCTTTGCTTTTCCATCTGAATTTTAGAGTCAATTTGTCAAGTTCCATGAAAAACCTGTTGCATTGCACTGATATTATTGTTTTAGCTGAGAATTTTCCTATCATGAATAAGGTATATTTCCATTTATTTAGATCTTCTTTAAAATCTTTTAATATAGTTGTGTGATTTTCTTCCAAGTCTCATGTATCTTTTGTTAGATTTATTTTAAAATTTTTGTGTGTGTACAATACTGGTGTATGGAAATGAAATTGTCAATATACATGTTAATTTTGTATTTAGAAACATTATTAAATCTGAAAAATTTGAATAATCTGCATGTTCCTTCTGCTATTCTATGTAGATAATCCTATCACTTACCAATAGTGATAGTTCTGTTTGTTACTTTCCAATCTTTATGATTTCTAAATTTTTTTCTTTTATTACTCAACTAGTTAAGGCTTAGAATATAATGTTGAATACAAAAAGGTAGAATAAAAATAACAAATAACAAATAATGTTGAATACAAATGGTGACAGCAAGCATCCTTGATCTGTTCCTTTTTCTAATGGTAATTTTTGAAAACATTTTACCATTAAGTATGGTGTTTATTATAAGATTTTTGCAGGTACTCTGTATCAGTTTAAAGAAGTTTCCTTCTAGCTTATGTTTTTTTATTTGTTTAATTTTAATCATGAATGTTGAATTTTATGGAATTCTTTTCTCTATCACTTGAGATAATCTTTTGCTATTTCTCCTTTAATCTGTTAATGAGGCAAGTTGCATTGATAAATTTTCTAATATTTCATCATTCATGTGCTAATATTTTGATTTAATTTTTATATGTATTAGTAAGATTGGTTTGTGGCTTTCTTTTCTTGCATTGACCTATTTAGGTTTAGGTGTTAAGGTTATACTAGCCTAATAAAATAAGTTGTGATGCATTCCTTCTTTTCATAATCTGAGAAATAATTTGTGTAATTTTGGAATGACCTGTTTTTAAATATTTGGATATAATATTCTGGGCCTTGTATTTTCTATATGGGAAATTTTTAAACTACCAATACAGTGCTTGTAGATCTGTTCATATTTTCTATTTCTTCCTGAAACAGTTCTGGCATATTTTTCTAGGCATTTGTACATTTAATCTAAATTTTCAAATTTATTATCATAACGTTGTTCATGATAGTCTCTTATTACCCTCTTCTGTGTTTTCTATGTAGAGTGTCCCATTTTATATTCCTAGTGTTTTAGTTTCTCTCTTTTTTCTCTAACAATCTTACCAGAGATTTGACAATTATATTGCTCTCTTTGGAGTATCTACTTTTGGCTGTGTTGATCTTTCTGTTGTACATATTTCTAATTTCAATAACACATTCTCTTATTGTTTTTTTCCTACATTTTACCACCTTTGAATTTATTCTATTATTTCCTGTTTGTAATTAAGTTGGAATAAACTTGGCTCATGGATTTACAATCTTCTTACCAATATCAGCATTTCAGTCTAGATTTTTTCCTGTAAGTACCATTTTAGTTACATTCTACAAGTTTTGATATATAGTATTTTCATTATTGTTTAGTTCTAAGTATTTTCTAATTTCCAAAATGTTTTCCTCTTTGACTCAGGAGTTATTTAGAACATTGACTTTTGATTTTCAAAATGATTATTTTCTACTTATCCTTTGGTTATTGCTATAAATTTAATTGGATCGAAATCATTAAACATGGTCTATGAAATACAAATTATTTGAAAATTTTCAGACTTTGTTTAATGTTCCTTGTTTACATGGGAAAAATTATTATTCTCCAATTGTTGCTAAAGAGCTCAATTAGATCAAGCTTTTTAATTTTGTGTTCTCGGCTTCTATATTGCTACTGCCTTTTAAAAATTTATCTATTTGCTACTGTACCATGAGAATGTGTTAAAATCTCCCAGTATGAAGGCGTATTTATCAGTTTCTCCTTGTGGTTCTAACAATTCCTGTTTTATTTATTTTGCAGCAATTTTTAATATTGCTATATGCCTATATGTGCATGCAAGTTTAGAGTTGTTACATCTCCCCAGTGAATTGAAATTCTTTGAATATGTAGTGACTCTCTTTATCCCTAATAATGCCTTTTGCTTTAACTTGTATTTAATGAAATAACACTAATATTGCACTGTCAGCTTTCTTTCCTTTAATATTCGACTAACATCTTTTTTCAACTTTCTCAATTGCTTCAATCTTTCTATGTATTTATGTTTCAGGTATATCTGTTTTATAAACAGTATAGAGTGGATTGGTTTTATTCTGGAAACTTTTAATTTAAACTGGAGAATTTAGTCATTTAATAATTTTGGGACCAATGCTAGGATTAGAATTTTTTCTACTATTTTATTTTGCACCCTCCATTACTCATGCTCTTTTGTTTTTGGCTTTTTGAACTCTGTTCTATTTTTTTTTTTTTTTTTTTTTGGCCTTCTTTTGAATTAATTGATTTCCCTTTCACCTTATTATCTTCCCCTAATTACTATGGAAGTTACACAACCTACTTTTGTTCTTTTCATGTTCCCTTAGGAATTTTATTATGCATACTTAAAAGAATAAAGAATTTATATACTCTCCACCCAAATGACACAGGCATTTAGGACTTTAGCTACAATTACCCTACACCTCACTAGAAGCTATTGTTGTTCAGTATTGTTTTAACCTCACAAATTAGTTATAACTATTATTTTGTACAGCCAGTATTTATTAGGATTTTCCACATGTTATCATGTTCCTTCATCAAATCCAGAAAATTTCAAGCCATTATCGCTTTGAATTTTGCCTCTCCTCCATTCTATTATCTTTGTTGAGCAAATATAGAAAAATGGTCAGAGGAGAGGGAAAACTAATGGAGACAGATGAAGTATCCATTGTAGTATCCTCTACTGGGAATCATATTCTGGGCAGCTGAACAGGAACCTCAGACTCCAAGAAAGGAAGCTCAAGCTTGGGCTGTGGCAGATTGATAATTAGTGGTTAACTCCATGTGAAAAGGACATGGGGAAGTAATATTATTGAAAATGGTCGAGCAGGGGACTCCAACACTCTGCCCTACCACTAAGGCAATGATTAAGCTGGCAAAAATCTTCAGAATCAACTTTTTCAGAACTCTGGAATTTAATAAAAAAACTTTCAACAATGAGGTGAATGTTAATGAACAAAGAAGCTGCTGAATCTTGGTGAGAGAGGCCTGTGGCATTTTAACTCCTTTCTATCATACCCGAGTCCCCAGTTCAATGGCTGTTGTGCAGATGGTGGCCTATATTCCTGGTGCAGTTTGCTGGTCCAGAGGGAGCAATATGGACCTTGTTTTCAAATAATTGTGATTGTATATTTTGACCTATCTAGTAGCTTCCTCAGAGATTGGTTCTGAAGCTTGTCTTTGTTTTGCCTGCCTCAGAACATTTTCAAGACTGACCAGCCTCCAGAGTGGTGTTTGTTGAAAGCATTTAAAGGCAAATATACTAGCAGCTGCCAACAGGGACAAGAGATAATAATCATGGCAAGCAGGAGACAGACCAAAAAGCCTGGGAAGGAAGAGGCTGGGGAAGGAGATACCTGGAATCTAGAATACCATGTGCATTCCCAGGGCTGGACACATGCACAGAAAAGACCTGAGAAGAGCTTAAGCTTTAACCTCTGAGTGACCTTTAGGCTTTGTGCAAGAAATAAGTGAGGGCTAAGGCAGAATTGTAAATGGACTGGCTGAGCATTAAGGGACTGCTCCAACACAAAGCCCATCTGCAAACAATGGGATAGTAGTTTTTTTTTGAGGGGGGTAGGGGTGGAGTGGGGTGGGGAGAAGTAGGGCTCCAGGCATTTGAGGAAATCCCTGTCAAATCGTTGGCTGGCCATTAAGCTAATGGAACAGAGACTTCAGTGGAACAAAGACAATAAAGAATACAGTCTTTTCAAAAATAATTTAGAAAAGTCACTAAGCAAACCATCTGCAATCCACGGTAAGCAGCAACAACAAACCCTGGGGCCGGAGGAGAATCTGATTCCTAAACTTACCACAAATATTCAAAATGTCCAATTTTCAACAAAATATTATGAGGAACATAAAGAAACAAGAAAGTATGACCAATTCACAGGACAAAAAGAGAAATTAATAGAAAATGTTCTCCGGGAAGCCCAAACATTGGATTTATTAGACAAAGACTTTAAATCATTATTATCTTAAATATGCTCAGAGAGCTGAAAGGAAACCATGGGCAAAGAACTGAAGGAAACCAGGAGAACAGTGTCTCACTAGGTAAAGAATATCAATAAAGAGATAGAAATTACATAAAAGGAAACAAATAGAGAGTCTGACACTGAAAAGTACAGTAATTGAAATGAAAAATAATCTAGAAGAGTTCAACACCTTAGCAGGCAGAATAAAGAAGCAGCAAATTTGAAGATGGGTCAATTGAGATATACAGTCTGAGGAGAAAAAACATAAGAATGAAAAAAAAAAATGTACAGAGCCTAAGAGATCTATGGGACACCATCAAGCATACCAACATAAGCATGGTGGGAGTCCCAGAAGGAGAGAAGAGAGACATAGAGACAGAAATAATATTTGAAGAAATAATGGCCAAAAACCTCCTAAAGTTGATGAAAGACATAAATCTACACATCCAGGAAGCTCAATAAACTCCAAGTAGGATAAACTCAAGGAGATACACACTAGGACACATTATAATAAAACAGTCAAAGACAAAGACAAATACAGAATCTGGAGAGCAACAAGAAAGAAGTGACTCTTCAGGTTAAAGTGATCCTCAATAAGATTAACAGCCAGTTTCTCATGAGAAAGCATGGCAGCTAGAAGGCAGTCAGGAGATATGTTTAAAGTGTTGAAAGGAAAAGAAAGTCAACAAAGAATTCTATACCCAGTAAAACTTTCCTTCAAAAAGGAAGAAGAAATTCATTCCCAGATAAACAAAAGGAAGTTCATCCCTCCTTGACTCTCCTACAAGAAATGCTTAAGGAACCCTTCAGACTGAAATGAAAAGCCACTAAACAGTAACTCAAGTCCATATGAAGTAGTCAAGAACACTGGTAAGTGTAATTACATGGATAAAGATAAAAGTCAATACTATTTAATTTTTGGTTTGTAACTTCTCTTTTTTTCTTTTTTAAAGATTAATTTATTTTAATTTATTTATTCCCCAACCCCCTCATTGTTACACTGTCTGCTCTCTGTGTCCATTTGCTGTGTGCTCTCTGTGTCTGCTCATCTTCTCTTTAGGAGGTACCGGGAACCAAACCTGGGACCTCCCATGTGGGAGAGAGGCACTCAATTGCTTGAGCCACCTCAGCTCCTTGCTTTGTTGTGCCACTCATTGTCTTTCCTCTTTGTGTCTCCTTGTTGTGTCATCTTGTTGTGTCAGCTCGCCACGCTTGCCCATTGTGCCAGCTCGCGGTCTTGCTCATCTTCTCCATGAGGCACCGGGAACCGAACCCAGGACCTCCCATGTGGTAGGTGGGAGCTCAATCACTTGAGCCACAACCATTTCCCTCTTTTTTTTCTTATATGATCTAAAAGACAAATGCACAGAACAATAATTATAAATCTGTGTTCATTAATATATAATGTATAAAGATGTAATTTGTGACAATTACAACATAAATTCAGGGGGATGGAGCTATATAGGAGCAGAGTTTTTGTATACTATTGAAGCTAAGTTAGTATCAATTCAAACTAGATTGGTATAAATTTAAGATGTTAATTGTAATCCCAGGGTAACAGCTAAGAAAAATAACTAAAAAATATACAGAAAAGGAAATGAGAAGATAATCAAACAGTATCCTAGAAAAAAATAAAATATAAAAGAAGGCAACAATGGAGGATTTGAGGAGCAAAAAAGATATAAGACATATAGAAAACAAATAACAAAATGGCAGAAGTAAGACCTTCCTTATAATTTATTGCTTTAAATGTAAATGGATTACTCTTTCCTTAATTGGATGCAGAGTTTGGATGAATGGATAAAGAAATACATGACCCAACTGTATTTGCTCTATAAGACTCACTTTAGGTCAGGGGTCCTTAACCTATTTCGTTCCACAGACCCCTTTGCCAGTCAGGTGAAAACCATGGACCCCTTACTAAGTCCATGCTATACTGTGTATTATTTAATAAATACATCACCCCTGCACCAACATGTCCCCACAAAATTAATATTTTTTAAAATTTCAATTCAAGCTCACAGACTCCTTTTTAAGAACCTCTGCTTTAGATCCAAAGGCACAAATAAATTGAAAGTTAAAGGATGGAAAAAGATATTCCATGCAAATAGTAACCAAAAGAGAACTGGGATGGCTATACTAATATCAGACAAAATAGGCTTTAAGTAAAAAAATTGTTAAAAGAGACAAAATAATGATAAAAGCATCAATTCATCAAAATGTTATAACACCTCTAACCATAGACACATCTAACAACAGAGCCCAAAAATATATGAAGCAAAAATTGACAGAATTGAAGGGAGAAATAAACAGTTCTGCAATAATTGGTGACTTCATTACCCCATTTTCAATCATGGATAGAGCAACTAGACAGAAAATCAATAATGAAATAGAGGACTTGAACAACACTGTAAACCAACTTCACCTAACAGACACATAGAGAACACTTTGCTCAACAACAGAATACATTCTTCTCAAGTGTACATGGAATGTTCTCCAGAATCAAACATATGTTAGGCCACAAAACAAGACTCGATAAATTTAAAAATTTAAAATCATACAAAGTATTTGAACAGACCTATGACAAGTAAAGAAATTGAATCAATAATCAAAATTTCCCAACAAAGAAAAACCTAGGACTAGATGATTTCACTGGTGAATCCTACCAAATATTTAAAGAAGAATTAACAACAATCTTTCTCAAACTCTTCCACAAAATAGAAGAGGAAAGACTTGTTAACCATTCAAAATGAGGCCAGCATTGCCCTAATACCAAATCCAGGCAAAGAAAAGAAAACTACAGACCAATATCCTTTATAGAATATAGTTGCATAAATCCTCAATAAAATACTAACAAATAAAATCCAGCAACATTATGAAAAGGATTATACACTATGACAAAGGAATGCAAGAGTATTTTAGTATATGAAAATCAATCAATGCATAACAACACAATAATAGAATGAAAGCACAAAATCACTTGACCATCTCAATTGATGCAGAAAAACCATTTGACAAAACCAACATCTTTTCATGATAAAGACACTTAACAAATTTGGACTAGAAGGGAACTTCCTCAACATGATAAAGGATATTTATGAAAAAATCCATAGGTAACATCATATTCAATGGTGAAAGACTGAAAGTTTTCCCCCTAAAATCAGGAACAAGACAATGATGCCTGCTGTGACCACTGTTATTCAACATTGAACTTGAAGTTCTAGCCAGAGTAATTAGGCAAGAAAAAAAGGCATCCACATTGGAAAGAAAGAGCTAAAACTCTCTATTCACAGATGACATGATCCTACATATATAGAAAATCTGCTAAAAAAACTATTAGAACTAATAAATGAATTCAGTAAAGTTTCAGTAAACACCCCAAATCACTTATATTTCTATACACTTGCAATGAACAATCCAAAAAGGAAATTAAGAGAAAAATTTCATTTACAATAACATAAAAAAGAATAAAATACTTAGGAATAAATTTAACCAACAAGGTACAAGACTTGTACACTGGAAACTATAAAGCGCTGTGAAAGAAATTAAAGAAGACCTAAATAAATGGAAAGACATTCTGTGTTCATGAATTGGAAGACTTAATATGGTTAAGATGACAGCATTTCCTAAAGCTATCTACGGATAAAATGCAATCCCTATCAATCAATGAATAGATAAATAAAATGTGGTATATGCATACAATGGAATATTATTCAGTTGTAAAAATGAATGAAATCTTGATACATGCAACAGCATGGATAAACTTTGAAAACATCATGATGAGTGAAATAAACCAGACACAAAAGGACAAATATTGTATGAGCTCACTGATTTGAAACATTAGAAAAAGCAAGCTAATAGAGTCCGAATCTAGAATAAAGGTTACCAGGGGATGGGGGTGGGGTGGGGGAGAAGGAATGGGAAATTAAGGCTTACAATGTACAGGGTTCTAATGTACAGGTAGCACAACACTGTGAATGTAATTAACAATGCTAAAATATATGCCAATAGAATAAAAATTTTAAAAATCAATGGAACTACTCTACATAAACAGTGAACCCTAAGTTAAACCATAGACTATAATTAATAATACAATTATAATAATGTGTTATCATCAATTGTAACAAAAGCTCCACACCAATATAAGGTGTTGGTTTTATGCATGATTGCCCTGTAAACCCACAACTTCTCCAATAAGAAAAAAACTCAATGGCTTTTTATTTTTGCAGAAATGTAAAAACAAATCTTAAAATCCATGTGGAATTGCAAGGGATCCCAAATAGCCAAAACATTCTTGAAAAAGAACAAAGTTGGAGGACTCACACTTCCTGATTTCAAAACTTACTAAAAAGCTAGAAAAATCAAAACAGTGTGGTGCTGGCATAAAGATAGAGATGTTGATCAAAGGAATAGAATTGAGAGTCCAGAAATAAACTCATACATATATGGTCAATTGATTTCAAGAAGGGTACCAAGACCATCCAATGGGGTAAGAATAGTTTCTTTAACAAATTGTGCTGGGACAACTGGATACCACATACAAAAGAATGAAATTGGACCCTTATCTCACACCATAAACAAAAATAAACTCAAAATAGAACAAAGAACCTAATGTAAGAGCTAAAACAATGAACATTTTAAAGAAAATATAGTGGCAAATATTCATGACCCCGGATTAGGCAATGGTTACTTAGATATGACAAGAAAAGCATAAGGAACAAAGGAAAAATCTGAAAAATTGGACTTCATAAAAATGGAAACTTTTGTGCATTAAAGGCCACTATCCACAGAGTGAAAAGACAACCCACAGAATGGGAGTAAATATTTGCAAACCATATTTCTGACAAGTGTCTCTAGAGTTCAAAATATTAAATAAGTCTTACAACTCAACAAAAACAAAGAAACAGCCCAATAAAAATTAGACAAAAACTTGATTGACATTTCTATCCCCCAAACAGAAGGAACTATCTAGATTTCCATTATTCCTTTGAGAGAATATTCATTTCTTCTCATACTCACCTCTCTTAGGTGATTTCACTCTGTATAATTATTGCATGTATCAGGTATACACATTTAGCGAGGCATGAAATGGACAGGATTTTGAAAGGGAGTTAATATTCATTCACTATTTACAATGTGTGTTCTCCTTTTTATATATATGGCTGCATTTATTCCATCTTCACAGCAATCCAATGAGATCAAATTAATATGTCCATATTACCAATCAGGAAACAGGCTCAGAGAATAGATGTGACTTGGAGCTGGAATTTGAGTCTGGGTTAATTTGACCAAAAAGCCATATTCTTTCAACTCTATCACCATCCTAGATGTGAACAACGAGGACTTAGATAGATGAGTCTTTAGGAGATGTCAACAGTGCCAATGGCCTAAACAAGACCATCTTCTAGGTCTAGGTGTACCAGTCACCATAGCTTAAAAGTCATTATGTGACCCTCCCAGCTGAATACCGAATTTAGTGGAATGTTTGGGAAGTAATGAGAGGTCTTTTGCATTGATTCTGGGGAAGGCCACTGAACAAGGAGTATAGGTAGCTCCTAGAGCAATTCCTCATATACAGCAGGCACTAATAAATAAGGGGTTGAAAACTACAGGTATTCACAGGAGTCAGACAGCTGCCATAAAAGAGTGAATCAGATAGATGTAGTATACCTGCAGGTTTTGGGGGTGGTTGTATCCTTTTGGAGACCAGAACCCATGTACCAGTTAATGGGAGGAGCCATCACTGCACCACTACTCAACTCGACCCAACTATTGCCACGTGGAAGCCTTGCCTTACATTTTTTTCAGAGTCCAGAAATCTGGATTTTCAGGTGATATTTCCACATTTTTTAAATGTTTCTCAGATGAAAACAAAAACACCACCACTGTGGAGCCAATACCTGCACACAGGTGGGCCATTGTCAAGGCAAGCGCAATTTGCAGGTAGATATTAGTTCCTCTCTGACTTTCTTCTCCTTTCCAGCTCTTCAGTGAACCAAAATGGTGCCCAGAGACCACATGGGCCACAAACAGGCAGGGCATAGAAGGAGGAGGGAAACCCAGGGTTTCTGAGGGGCTATTGTCATAATCTTGGCTAGAATTGTGGGTGCCAGTCCAATGCAGCTCTTTCTTACATCATCTGATCATCTTGAGCTCATCAATGTGGACTTGGGAAGAAGATTGAGCTTATTTAGTGTGTGTTTCCTATGATTTCTCTAAGCATTGTACTGTGAGGACGTGGTTCCTGGAAGAGAAAGAAAATTTATGATGACTTGAAACATGATGGGATTGTTAGAAATACATGAAATCAGTTATGGAAGTTGTGAGACTTAAGTCATGGTTCTACTTGTGCTGTGATGGTGTAAATATTGCAAATTTTTTTTATCAGGATGGAAAATGAACACAGCTATTTCAGGAAAGTGCCCTGATGATTCTTCACTATTAATCCCCACCCCCCACCTCTGCCACATATGGATCCCTTCCCCTTTCTTATCTCCTCAGATTACAGCTCTTTTAAGGTAGAAGACAGGAAATAGAGGGAACCTGGGAGTCTGACAGCCCTGGTATGGTAGATTGTTCATTTTTCTCAAATTTCCCCTGGAAGAAGAGTGTATCTTCTAACCTCACTGCCTTTGAGCTTGGTCATTTTACTTCCTTAGGCCAATGAGATGTAAGTGGATTTGACATATCCTATGTCTGAGCAAAAGCTTTAAATATGGGCTTTGTGTCATCCTCTTGCTCTTTCCTTCTGCCATGAGAATGGGCATTTCCCACATAGGGGATGGTGCTTCCCCCTGGGTCCCAGAGTGACAAGATGCATGGAGGAGAACTGAACAAAGCCACAGCTGTTCTGCAGCTGCCGACATGAATGTGGGTGCAAAATAAATGTATTTTGTTTTAAGCCTTGAGATTTGGGTATTGGTTATACTTCCAAGCTGACTGATGCACCTGATTTTGCCTTTTATGGGTTATGTGATCTTCAGAAAGATGCTTCATTTATTCAATCCCGGCATTCACTGATGCCTGCCTGTGTTAGACTTTCTTTAGATAATAATGGTCAAAGAGGAATAAACCAAGTGCCTGCTATTGGGGACCTGTCTGTAATGAGGGAGATAGTAGATTAAAGGCTATAATAGGGGCCTGCACAAGGGCCAGGGAGAAGGGCCCCTGACTCAGGGAAATTAGGGAAGACTTCCTGGAAGAAGTGCTAAATCTTGAGGAGCAAATAAGTGAATAAAATTATGGGGAGAGTGTTTCTTGCAGAGTAAACAGCACATGCAGAGGCTCAGATAACATTTTCCAACTGGGTTTGCTTAGGTTGGGGCAGAGGCTATCTGGTCCTGCACCTTCCTCAATTTCATCCATATACTGAGCTTTGCTAAGAAAGCTCCGACACACGTCCCAAGTATGCAGTAGTCGCTGGTTTGTGCCTTGGGCTCTGTCTAGAAACCCAGAATGACTACTGTAATTTGCTTTGCTTTGGGAACTGACCTAGCAGGAAAGTGGCAGCTCTCAGGACCCAGTGATTTTGTGAGGGGTCACCTAGCTTCTACTAGCCCCAGGCACCAGGACCAGGAGTGGAAGAGACTCAAATCCAGTCTGCTGTATCCTCCACCACAGTCAACAAAGAATGGCTGGTCCTGAGTGAATAATTTACTTCTGTTTTTACATTCAGCAGACCAAAGGAAGAGTTCCCTCATCTAAACAGAATGGATTGCCCAGTTTAATCCCAGAGTTTGTCTGGGGGAAGTGAAGCATGGTAGAAAAGTAATGCAGAAGGCTCTCTGCTGGGAGATATATTGAGTCCAAACAGGAGAGAGATGAGATAGGGGCGAAATAACAGTCCAGAAGAACAAGATTCCTAGGTGCTAAATCCTGTAGTTAACTCTCAAATAGGTTCAAGACATTTCATTACAGCCCTGACCATACCAAGTTACTTTCTTTTTCTTAGTTATCACTGAGTACAAAAGATTTCAGCTGTGCTCAACCAGACGAATTTGTCTGATTCTTGTTTTATTCCCATTTGGCCACAACAAGTACATTTATCTTTCATTGACTAATTCACTAAAATGACTTGAATGCCTACTATGTGCCAGACTCTGTTCAAGGCACTGGGAGGCAGTAGTGAATAAATAAAAACTGTCTACTCCATGGAGTTTGCAGCCCTCTAGAGCATCTCCAGATGTCATTCCCTGAAGCGACACTGGGCAACACACCTGCTAAGGCAGTGCCCCCAAGCCCTCTCTCAGCCCCAAGTTTCTGGGAGTTTCTCTGCACCCAGTTAGCTTCATGTGTGTTCCTTCATTTGATCCTGACAATAACCCTGTAAGGTAGCTCTTATTTATTGTGTTTCACAGAAAGGACACTGAAATTCAGAGTAGAGGGAGTATGCTTGGAGTAAAGGGGGGGAAAGGCTGATGGGGAAAGCACCTGCTGCCCTGCCCTTTGTGCCTTTCTTATGCTTCATGCACCTCACTTGTCTAAGACCTTCTGCTCTTGTGGCATTGAAGTAAAGTCTACATGGGCCCCAGCACACCTCCAGAAGAATACCTCTTTTCTCCAGTAATCAGTAAATGTGGGCCAAGTTATTAAGGCCAAGGGTCCTGGGTGGGTGGGGAGAAGGAGAAGGAAGACCAGTGGATTGTTCTCCACATGTGGTGGGGTGAGGTTACTCATTCATTCAATCAAGTTCTTATTGAACACACTATGTGCCAGGTACTCTTCTAGGTATTGGCGTGGCAATTGCAGATCAGACAGAGACTATTCCTGCCCTCATGGAGCTTAGATTCCAGTGGGGAAGGCAACAACAAAGAAACATTGAACAAGATAGTTTCAGACTAAGATCCGTGCTCTGAAATAAATATACAGGGTTGTGTACTTGGGGCACAGTTTTGGACATGCCAGCCTCTATGAGGTGGCCTTTTGGGTGGAGATCTGAGGGATGAGAATAAGCGGACCATACAAAGAACTGGGGGAAGAACATTCCAGGCCATGGGAACAGCGGAGACCTGGGGGCGAGAGGCCTTGCTGCATTCTGAGAATAGAAGGAGGCCACTATAGAAGCAGCATTGTCAGCAGGAAGAGTGGTACAGGGCAGGGATGGAGAAGTGGGCAGGAGCCAGATGACTCCAGGCCTTGGGTGCCACATAAGCACTTTGGGCTTTATTCTATTGTGGTGAGAAGCCAAGGAGGGATTTTAAGGAGGGGTTTGATGAATATGGCACGACCCCCTCCTTTTCTGTTTTAAAGAATATCCCTCCAGCTGATTAATGGATAATGGGCTGTGGGGCATGAGAAGAAAAAGAGCAGTTAGGAAGCTATTGTAAGGTATGATGAGCAGGCTTGAGCTAAGGAAGTGGCAGTGGGATGGAGATAAGAAAAGATTTGAGATAAATTTTGGAGATGGAACTGATCAGACTTGGTGATAGATTGGATGTGAGAGGAAGGAGCCAAAGGTGATTCCTCGGATTTAGACCTGAGCAACTGAGTGATTGGAGGTGACATTTTCATGATATGAAAAGACCGGGGGAAGAACAGGTCTGGGGTCCATGGGGAGTGGAAGTCAGGACATGTTGATTGGATATCCAAGCAGAGGCAGTCAGTACATGTGCTCAGAGCTCAGGGGAGAGACTTCAAAACCAGACAGTGTTGCATGTCGGGGTTGGGTAAAGTGGCTGGGAGTTGCTAGAAATATACTTTTCAGTGAGCGAGGGGATTTGTTTAAGGATGGGTGGAGTCAAGAAATAGGTTTCTTATCTTTGCAGATGGTGTTTTCTTTGCTTGAAATTGTCACTGTCTTCCCACACCTTAGGTTTCTGATTTCCTCAGAAGGGAGAGAGTTGTGTGGAGAAGCAGGGCTCAGGAACCAGGCCCTCTGTTCCCCTATATCTCCTCATTATCAGACTGTCTCTGGATTCTAAGAGCTGCAAAAGATTTAAAAGCCACAAAAAGGGAGAAGGTGACATTAGCTAGAGACTAAGGTGGAGCAGGTGGAGCTCAGTGGTTGAGTGCCTGTTTTGCATGTATGAGGCCCCTCGTACCTTTAAAAAAAAAAGAAAAAAAAGCTAGAGACTAAGGCCATTGCTTCCCTGAGCTCACCCCTATACCATGGTGACCAGCTGCTTGTGCACAGGGAAGGCGTTCCATGAGCTGCTGGCACACAGCCATTGACAGGAGTGTAGATATGTTACCATCAATGGGCCAAGCCCAGTCTGCCCTCTGTTTTGGGAAATAATGCTTTACTGTAACACAGCCATGCCCATTATTCCTTTACAGACTGTCTATCACTGCTTTCAAGCTACAACAGCAGAGCTGAGTCACGACAGAGACCATTTGGCCCTCAAAGAGGAAAATATTTACTGTATGGTTCTTTTTTTTTTTTTTTAAAGATTTATTTTTATTTATTTATCCCATCCTTACTGCTTGTGCTTTCTGTGTGCATTTACTTTGCATTTTTCTGTGTCTGCTTGTCTCCCTTTGTCGTCTCATATTGCTGCACCAGCTCACTGCGCCACGCAGGCCGGCTTGCCTTCACCAGGAGGCCCCAGGAATCGAACCCAGGACCTCCCATATGGTAAACGGGAGCCCAACTAATTGAGCCACAGCTGCTTCCCTGTATGGTTCTTTACAGAAAAAGTTTGCCAACTCCTGGTCCAACCAATTAGACCTGGAAGTGTGCCTGTAAGGCTTTGTGAGGCTCAAGTGCCTCAGTTACTTCCTTCTGTTGTTGCTTTAGCATCCTTGTCCTAGATCTGCTCACTGGGCAAACCTTCTTTTCCTTTCAGCAGACCCCAGGCTTTAGGAACAACCCCCAGAAGCACCCCCAAACAAAGTATCATGGGGATAGCTCTATAGCCAGGTAACCTTGAGACTAAGATAGCTTGGGAGCTGGACAGTCCTCCAGGATTAAACATTGCTTAACCTCTAGGTCATTTCAGTCTTGCCCATCTACTTCCAAAAGCAGGAGTGTGTCCATTGCTCTGCAACTGGGACACATTCTCTTCTCAGCTCCCTGTACGTCTTTTTGCTTCTGCTATCAACTGCCCCATCTCTGTCTTGTGTTAATTACTCCTGTTGGGGCTTGAATCATTTCTTTCATAAAAGATATGTTCAGGTCCCAACCCCTGGTGCTATGGATATGACCCCATTTGTAAATAGGACCTCTGAAGATTGTTTTAGCTTGCTAAAGGCTGCCAAGGCAATGTAGCAGAAATGGGTTGGCTTTTACTATGGGGATTTATTAACTTACTAAGCTTACAGTTTGGAGGCAGTGAAAGTGTCCAAATCAAGGCATCATCAAGAGATGCTTTGTCTCTCCCAGGTTGCAGCTGTGGGTGATCAGGCACATGGCAGTGACTGTTCATTTCTCCCCTCTCCTCTGGGCCTCGTTGGTCTTACCTTCTGGCTTTGATGGCCTCCTCTGAGCTGCTGTGTTCTGTTGATTTCAGCTTCTGGCTCCCAGGGTCTTCTCTCTAAGCTTCTAGGAGTTTTTCTCTAGAGGCTTTCTCTGCATCTTTTTTTCTGTGTCTGCAGCTTTTTATTCCTCTGTTTATAAAGGACTTCATTAAGAGCGTTAAGACCCACCGTGGGTCATGTGATCTAATCAAAAGTCCTTAACAGATGTGATTTAATCAAAAGGTCCTGCCTACAATAGGTTTACAAACACAGGAATGGACTGACCCTAAGGGCATGATTTTCTGGGGTCCACAAAAGCAGCAAACTGCCACAAAGATGTTATTAGTTAAGGGTGGGCCTTAATCCAATATGGCTGAAGTCCTTACATGGAAAAGAAATTGGACACAGAAGGAGAAGTCATAGGGAGCAGCCAGAAACTGGAAGCCAATGGAACCTGGAAGAGATAGGAGAAGACACTGCCATGTGCGTTGCCATGGGACAGAAAAGCCAAGTAACTCCAAAGATTACCATCCAGCCAGAAGATACTGACCTCAAGAGAAAGCAGGCCTTCTTGTCTCTGAAACCATGATCCACTAAATTGTTAAGACAACCCATCAAATGGCGTTTGTTTTAGCAGCTAGTAAACTAATACAGCCCCCATTAGAGAGAATTTGATTGGTCCTGTGAGATAACATTGTCCTTTTGAGCAAAGCTTCCCTTCTAGACAAATCCATAGGGCACTTGTCAGCCCATAGCTTGCCTGTCCCTTGACTTAGATGCTCTCTTATGGCTCAATCAGCCAGGATCTTAGTGTGAGGGAGGGGGTGGCTTTGCAATACCAACATGGCAACTTATGTAGAAGGAACCCATTGTAAAGGAGTCATGGGAATGCCAGTGCTGTGAGGCTGGGCCTGCTCTGTATTTTGATGAATATTGACACGGGTATTGTGTCCTTCAAGGAAGCTGAAACAGTCCTCATTGCTTCCTGTTATCAGAAGTAGGGTCAGCTGGGCCTGGCTAACAATACCTGCCCCACAGACCCCTACATCAGACACCCACCAAATGTTCCAGTCTCTACAGATGATGTTTTCCACCAGGACCCAAGGCAGAGGTGGCTGGACAGAGAATAGTCTTGCATCTAATTTGTCTGGGATACTCTGTCTGCTTCCTCTTGTTCTTTTCCTCAATGGTGCATTGCTTTCCACAGCATTTCTACCAGTCTCTGTCTCCATGAAGTTCATGAGCTATTCAGAAAGATCTGTTCTCCCACTCCCCAAAATCTTCAAGTGAAGCATGAAAAACTCAGTCAATTGTTTCATTCAGACTTTTCAGATATCTGATGTTGGGCTAGAGAAGCTGCTGCTGATGGATGGCTTTTTTTTTTTTTTTTTCCTTTTTTTTTTAACCGTCCACCCACATGCTTGACATTGTGCAGTTGCAGGCATTTCGAAAAGAAGATTGATTTGTTTTATTAATGAAAAAATGATGAAATAACAGCTAAGAAACTTTTGACAGGTCACACATAATCCCACTGTTCTAAAACAACAACTTTTACATATTTCCTTCCTGGATTTGTTCATATTAGACACACATAAATAAAACTGCAAACATGATGTTCCTACCATTTGGCAACCTGCTTCTTCCATTTATTGTTTCACCATACATATTTACTTTCTATTTCCGCCTTATCTTTAAAACTATTAATCTTAAGGATGCCATGACAGTCCTTTGAGTGGATATACCATTTCCTTTGTGTAGTGATCAAGAGAATGGTCTTTGGCATTAGCCAGCCTTATTCAATTTCTAATAGCTCTGTGACCTTGGACAAGTTAATAATGTAATCCTTCTGAGCCTCAGTTTCTCCATTTATAAAATGCAATAGATAATAATTGTTCATGGAGTGTTACAGTGTGAATAATGAGATAATATTATATAATGCATCATTCAGATGGGTTGAGTTATAGTTGCAGTAGCAAACAATCTCCAAGTCTCAATGGTTTAAAAAACAAAGCTACCTGTACATTACGGATTGACTGGTGGTGCAAAAGGGTGGTATGGTTATACTCATAGTTACTTAGGAACTCAGGCTAACAAACAGCTATGTGTCCTTTCTGATTACAACTTACTTGACAGAATTAGCTGGTCCTACCTGTTGACAAGGGTAACTGGAAGTAATCTTTTCTTGTGTCCTGGAAAGGAAAAACTAGAAATATTTAATAAATAGCATCAGTTATTTCCACAACATATAATTAAAACAGAATAATATATGTTAACTTCTCAGTGCAATGTCTCAGGAATCAGAGAAACTCAGTAAAGGACAGACTGTCATTATTGTTATTATTTTTGTAAGTGTTTTTTCCAACAGCTTTGCTATTACAGGTAGTGCTTGGTGAACATCCTTATGCAGAAGTTTTTTGCTTCTGTTGAATTGTTTCCTGAGGATTGTGCCTGAGCTTTGGGGTCACGTAGAAGAGGATTCAAATTCTGGCTCTGAAACTTACTGGACAAGGAACCAACTGAAAGCAGAGGGAAATGAGTGAGTACTAAATCACTGCTTTGGTTTTGTTGCATAATCTGACCTTGATTTCTCACCCTTGACACATTACCTCCCACTTGTGGTAGATACAACATCTAATTTATAGTTTTAGGTACTAAACAGAGGTAATTCATTTCTTATATATCTTATGGTATGCCACAGCCTCTACAACTATAGTTTACTCACTGTCTTGTTACCCTAATGTAGACAAACTACTCTGTGTGTCCAACTGGTGTGTGATCGTGGCCTTGCTAAATTCTCATGGGTTGTATCCACTTGAGGTCCGAATGTCAGCTGATGATGGCATTCATGAGAGCTGAAGCAGAGTTGAAATAACTGTTTTTGTTGTGATGGTAATGGTGTGCATGGTTCACATGGTATGTGGTGCCATGGGCTGGCTCTAGACCCAGGCTAGCCTGAGGCTCCAGGTTAGGCCTTGTGTAGTTTGCCTTAAGGTAGCTTTGCTTCTGACTTTGGACAAACAACTTAACAGTTTCATGTTTCTATTTATTCCTCCATAATATAGGCACAGTAAAATCTTGGCACCTAATTGGCATGAATATTTCCCTTGTCTTGCACAGAGACAAAATATCTTTATGGCTTTTCCTAAGCACAGTCATATTAGAAAGAGGGTTCTTGTGGATTTGTTTATTAATTATTTAGATCGGTGGTTCTAAACCCTCAATGTCTATTAGAATCATCTGGGGGAATTTAAAAACACTGAGGTCTGGTGTCCCACCCAGAGGGATTCTGACTGAATTGGGTTGTAGTGTGGCCTGGGCATTGGGGGAAACAAACAAACAAACATACAACCAAAAACAAAAAAACTCCCCAGCAAAGTTTAGAATTGTTAAAGTTTGAGAACATTCATGGGAATTTTCCTGAGGGCTTGTTAAAACAGATTGCTAGGACTCACCCCTGAGTTTCTGATTCAGTAGCTGTGGGGTGGGGCTGGGGAATTTGCATTTCTAACAAGTCCCCAGGTGACTACTGGATGTGCTGGTCTGAGGACTCAGAGCTCACCATTCACTGTGCATTTTCCCTCCAGGGTCTTCTTGGCATCTTCCCCAGACTTGAGAATTGCAAGACTTTCTCCTGAGATGCTGTGCTACAGGCACAGACTCAGAAAGACACGCTGTCCACAGGTTTTTTTCAGGAGCTAGCAGCCAGCCAGCTGAAGTGCTCAGCCCGGGCTCAGCAAGCTTGTGCCACCAGCCATCCTGCAAACTGAAGACATCAGTCTCTCTCCTTCCATTACCTCCCATTAGCACAGTTATTTGTGGCAATTCCTCTTCCTGGCTGCTCAGGATACCAAGTGCTGATGGTGAAGCTGCCCACGATGCCTGGAACATCTAAGACAGAAAGGAGGGCTGTGACGGTGCCTGACCCAGATGCTGGGGCAGCATGAAGCTGGGATGGGGGAACATGATGTAGTAGTAGCAGCCGTTGGGGGGCGAGCAGGGTAACACAGGCAGGAGAGAGGCCTGCCAAAGTCACTCTGGGCCCCAAAATCCCCAAACTCAGCCAGTTGTCCTTTAGCAATTTGAGGACAAAGCAGGGGATTTATTTTTCTATTATTACCCAGATAAATGTAGTTATGAGGGGGTGGTGTGTGCGTGGGGAAGGGGGTACAGTGGAGAAAGGATAGGCACAGAGACATCATATTTTTGAGTATTATCCAGATGACCGGAGTGTGCGTTGAGGAGATAATTTAATCATCCTGAGTTTCAGGAGGAGAAAGCTTGGCCCCTCAGACCTGCTTTGGCAGGCAAAAGCATCCCAGCCTTAATAACAACAAAAGCAATAGTAATAGGTCACGCTTACATAGATAGCACTGACGTTGTGCCAGGCGCTCTACTGAGTGCCTCACATATATTAATTCATTTAATCCTCACATCAACCCTATGAGGAAGAGACTATTATTATTACCATTTTATACATGAGTAAACCGGTACTGAGAGCTTCAATGCCTCGCTAGAATTCACATAGCTAATAAGGTCACTCTGGTCCCAGAGTCCATGTTCCTAGTCCTAGAGGGGATGCTCGCGGTGGGGCGTGGCTGGGGGTCCCACTAGCTCAGGACGTGCAGGCTGCATGCTTTACAAATCTGGGTTAGGTTCTCTGGGCTGAGAACCACAGAGCTCCCTCCTGGCCCAACAATGGAAAGGTCAAGTGTGCTGCCTGAATCCCCCTCCTGGTATTGTTTCTCCCCCTGAAGACTCCTCTTGCAAAATGATGCCTGGTCTACCTTAGGTAAGGGTAGTGCCCCCACTTTTTGTGCCCAGACTCTCTACACTCTGGATGTCTTCCTGATGCACAAAGTCCCCCTCCCCCTTCTCATCATGCCCACCTAGCCATGCCTCCCTTGCCCCTTTCTAAAACAACCTCTCCTGGTCTTGAAGGCACCCCATAACCATCCACAAATACATTCAGTGGCATGTATCACTAGATGGAAAAAACAGTACATTAATTTCCCCCCCAAACCTGCATCCACCTCAAGCACAAACCCTTTGTCTCCTTCTACTCACATTCACTTTTTCCTTAGTCTCTCCTCTTGCTAGTCATCACTTTTTTCTACTTGGGGGATTCAGGAGGAAGAAGGTTGGACCAGGAGTTGCTCAAACCAATATCTGGTCCAGCTCTGACATTTACTAACAGTGTGGCTGGTAACAAATCAGTGGTTACAAGCAATGACTCCGGTATCAAACTTGGGTTCAAATCCAGGCTCTGCCACTTTTGAACCTGGGACAAGTGATTTAATCTCTTAGGATCTCAGGTTCCTGACCTCTGAAATGGGAACAATAATTCTGATCTTGTAGGGACCAAATGACTACATGCCTGTAAAGTGCTTAACACACTGCCTGGCACACAGAACAAGCATTCGATTAATGGTAATTATGATAGCTGTTCTTATGATTACGCCTCTCCCTGGCCTCAGTTTCCTTGGGGGTGGTTGGGCTGCTTGATTTCCAAGGGCACTTCCAGCTTTAACATCCTCTGACTCATTGGCATCCTTCTTGTTTCGAGTTTTTTTTTTATTAGATTTCCACTACTGACTCATCTTTCTCCATCTCTCTCCCTTATCATCACCCTCCATGAAAAATCCACTCTTCCTTTCTTTGTACTCAGACTGTTGCCCCATCATCTCTGCCCTGGGGGATAAAATAATCCAAGCCAGCCAGCCCCCTGCATGCCACCATGACTTTGAGTCAGATTCCATTGGATTTATAAGGTACCAGAAGAGTAGATAGTTGATATGAATAACCATTACATTCGGGAGGGCTTTTTCTTCTCTCTCTGACTGATGACAGCTAAATTACTGCTAAATATAGGCCCTGAATTTGCATGAATCTGCAGCTTGCTACAGCCAGGCTGGGGGTTTTATTGACAGCTGAGGCACTGGAAGCAGGCAGGCACCTGCTCCAATACACCTCTTCCAGAGTTAGGCGAAGCCAGCCTTGTGTCTCACGCACGTCCCTCCCTCACCTCCTCTCCAAGAGATGCTCTTTTCTCTCCAAGCCTCTGGTCCTGTTGGCTCTGAAGAAAGAGACTGGGCTTTGATTTTCAATCCCAGTTCTGCCACCTAGCTGTGTGAGCCTAGGCAAATTGTTTAACCCTTCCCCACCCCAGCCTCAGTTTCCTTCTATGTAAAATGGGGCTAATCATAGCATACAAGATCTAATATTTATCTCAATTAAAGTAAAGAGAAGGGTGGAGATAGGCTGTTTCAAGTTTCTATCTTGCCATTCTACCATCTTCCATGTGTTTCCTCTTGTCCTTAGATTATTACTTCAGGATCCCAAGTTGGCTTCTGCAGCTTTAGGCAGCACATCAAATCACATCACAGTCAAGGCAAGAAAAAGGGGGCGGCCTTTCTCATCACCTCTTTTTTTATAAGGGAGCATAACCTTGCATAGAAGTGCCCAGGAGATTTCCCCTTTATGGGCCATGGCAATACTGTACTCCTATGGGTGCTGCAGCTGCTACTATTACCGCGAGTGAAATCGATTTAATAAATGTTAATTGTGCACTCACCAAATGACAGGCATGCTTCTAAATACTTTACACGGATTAACTTACTCAATATTCACAACAATCCCAAGAAATACGTACTATTTCTAAGGCACAGAGAGGTTAAGCAACTTGCCCAGAGCTATTTGGCAAGAATTGCCAGAGCTGAGATTTGAACCCAGGTTGTTTGGGCATAGAGCTCAGGCTCTTTAGCTGGAATTTGAACAAAGGCTGTGTTTACTTGGTCAGCTTTAGGCTATGGCTGGTGAAAGATAACAGAGACCCTAGTGCTGGAGAAGGGCCCTCCTGAGCATGTCAAACTTGCCTAATACAGGAACCAGATTGGGAAGAAGGGGAATGTTTTGGGTATACAACCTCATAGGGTTGTAAAGAGGATTAAAATTCAAAATGCCCCTAAGTGCCTTGTTCAAAGTTGGTGTCCAGCAAATGAGCATTCTCCTCCCTTCCTCCCACAATTAGTGATTCAATTAGCTATGTTGAACATGTACTATTAGACTGACTTTAAGGCATTACAATTAGTTGGGGAGAGAAAACAATAAACAGTTAAGTAACAACTCACAATGGCACTTGTTTAAGGGCCTAATTCCTGAGCTTGTTCAAAGATGTGCCAGATGGGTTAGGGAGTCCAGCTCCTCTTGATGATCATGGTGGCCAATTTGCTGAATTTCCAGATCTTTCCTGGGCTGAGATGCAACAGAGCAGACCCCAGTTAACTTAGAGACAGATTTTTGGGCATCCTAGACTAGATCATTTGAGAATAGAGAATCTCAGCTGGGAGAACCAATTTTGAAGAAAGATGATTTTGTGTGACTGGGGAAAGGTGAACTAAATGTGGATGAGGCTCATGCTCGAAGTCTGTGATATTTAGAGAAGGATCATAGGGAGGGGGCAAAGTGGAAGGCAGCAGGTCTGGCCACCTGCCTCTAGCCAACAGAGATGTAGCTGGGCCAACACTCGAGTGTTAATGCCAGTGAGGAGAACTGGCATTAAGCATCAATGGCCTGGAGGTACCAGTTGTCACATGGAGGAAGCTAGGGTGAAAATGAAGCTGTGCCAGCTGCCTGGGGCTGATGTTGCCAGTTGAGGGAGAAAGCCAGAGAGCGGACCAACCAGATGCTGAGTCCAGATCCTCACCATGAGGGAGTGTGGTTGTTATGGATATTGCAATAGACTGAAAGGCCATGAAACAAGATGCCCTATGGCATCACTAGAGCAGGTCAGAGGTGGGGCTCAGGTCAGGACAAGTGACAAGGAGGCAGTGTTGCCCAGTGATTCAGCTCTCAGACTGACTGGGTCTGAATCCCAGCTCTACCGCTTACTAGCTGTGTGTCTTTGGACTGTTACTGATACCCTCCGAATCTCAATTTCTTTCAACTGCCTAATGAAGACCTCAATGAAGATTTCAGGAAATAATGTATGTGAATTGGCTAGCAGTTTCTAGTACATAGTAGGGGGAGATTGTGAGCTCTGTCTTTTTAAAGTTAATAGAAAAATGGATAGAGACGGGTGGCCTCTGTCCTACGGGCTCTCCTGCCAAGGAGAGCATCAACCCCAGGCTTTCATGATGAAAGACGGGAGTTGAGAAGAACCTCACCCTGGGAGAAGCTCTTTGAACCCTACCTTGATGGAAGATGAATTGATGGCCAGCTTCATTTCAAAAGCAGGTCCTCTAATTCCAACTTTTCATCTGGTTTTCTGCCTTTTCCAAGGCCTCTCCAGGTATGGTCCCATCCCTTTTGTTTTCCAGGATTAACTGTGAGGGAACTGTTTTGAGACTCTAGCCTCATTCCGCGGATGGCCTGCACTGACCCTGGGCCTGGGTTCCTGGAAGTGCTTATCCTTTCCTTTTCCAGCCTACTGTGCATCCCTTGTTTTTGTCTGTGGCCAGCCCCAACCTTTGACAGAGCCCAATAGCAAGAGGCATCATTCTGGAAACAGCATGGGTTAGAAATAATCTTGACTGCCCTTTGTAGAGCTAATGCAGAGAAATCCCTGTGGGAGACTGGAGTAGCTGCCTGGCTCTTCTCTGACCAGACCCGTAGGCTATGCTAGATTTTTCTACCGACTTACCCACCCCCATTTAATCCTCCAAGGCATGGTGGGGAGGGCGCTAAATGTACCCTGATTCCTGCCCGGGTCTTCAACTTTCCCTCCCAGAATACATCCTTTTTTATTTTCCTCCTGGAATTCCAGAAAAGACCTGCCTCTGGGTCTCACTCTCCCTCAGTCTCTACTCTGCACTTCAGAAACATCTTTCCCTGCTTGTTCTGCCAGTGAAACTGATTCCTCTTGGACCATAAGCTGACAGGGCTAGGTCTGCCCAGGCTTTCTTAGAGCTTGGATTCTGTCCTCATGGCTAGCTTCTCTCAATACCAGTTATGTCTGCAGTTGCCCTGCATCCCTACCAGCTCCCTCTCTGTGCCTGGATTTGTCTGCCATCTTGCCAGCATGCCCAGCAGCCAGCCAGTCCCTGCTCAGTTGTGTGGGCATGGGAGCTAATAGGTTGCAAGCATGGACTTTAGGGCACCATCGCTCATTCCCTTGTGGACTTCGAATTTGTATATAAACTATTGTGTGGGTATGCATGCTTCTGGGGAGAATGTCCAGTGCTTTCTTCAAGGGTTCCATGGCCCGCCAAAAGATTACCACCCAGTGGACTAGCGTCCCCCTCAATGCGCCTGATCATGCATATACCCTTTTGGTCAATGGCAGGGCTGTGCCTTGCTCATCTTCATATCAATTGTTCCTACGTCAGGGTCTGACATATAATAGGTGCTCATTAAATATTCATTGGGTGAATAAATGATCAATGAATAAATGGAGAAATACATAGTACATCCTGAATCCTGTTGGGAAGGAAGGAACCTCCTGTTCAAGGACCCTGGAAGAAGAACATGCACGTCTGCAGGGACCCTTTCAATGATGGGGAGCTACCCATTTCATAAAACAACTCATTACACTGCTTTTTCTAGACAAAGCTGAGTTTTGTCTTTCTTCAACTTCTACCCCTGGCTTGAGTTTTGTCCTGGGAGGCTGCCCAGGATTCATTCCACCTCTTTAGCCCTCCACAGACCCACTCAGAGGGATCAACCCCTTACAAATACCTGATCCCAGAATGGGTCATAATTCTCCTGACAGAACAGAGGCCTTCAGAGCACATGTGAACTGATGACCTTAATTTACAGGTGAGGAAACTGATGCTCAGCGAGGGGAATGATGCTCCACAGGCTAGGCACCTGGAACCAGAGCCCAGGTCCCCTTGCTCCCAGTCCATTGCTCCTCTGGCTGTGCTCTGCAGCCTCCTTCCTTCAGCTCTCAGCGCGACACATAGCGTGACCAGAGTCCTGCACTTCCTGAACAGATCCGAATATACTACCATGGGATGTCAGGTTCTCCTGGATCTCCCTGTGGCTGGGGCTCTTTCCTCCTTTGCTGGCACTTACGAGGTCCTGGGGTCACCCTTTAACCCTCTGTGGAGGTGCTCTGTGCTGGCAAGGTGTCAGGAATGCCAACTTCTCGTGCACTTTGCTATAGTGTTTCAGAGCATGGCCTCTGGAGCCAGACTGTTTGGGGTTCAAATCCTGGTTCTGCCACTTCCTAGCTGTTTATCTTGGATGAATTACTTAACCTGTCTGGGTCCCAGCTTCATCATCTGTAAAATGGAAATAAAATGGTACTTAATTCATAGGGCTGTTTGGAGCTTAACTGAGCATATTTGGCCCAGTGCTGGGTTAGTGTATAGCTCTTGTGAGGGCTGAGTTGTATCCTGACTTACCTACACTTGATGGAGCAACTCACCTGAACCAAGGGAGAAAGGTCCTGAGCAGGCCCTACAGTGACTGTGACCTTCTGTGCTACAAGGAGTGATCCATGGCATAGGTGAAAGGGAACTTTGTAGGGTTTCCTGTCTCTAAATAAACAGTGTCCAATAATGCTCCTTACAAACCCATCTAAGGAATGTAGCAGAGTGGTCAGAGTCCACATGGACCTGGGACCGAATGCCTGGATTCAAATCTCAGCTCCACCACTTTCTAGATGTAAGACCCTAGGCAAGTTCCTTCCTCTCTCTCTGACTTGGTTTCTTATCAGCAAAGGGAGGATGATGATATCTACCTCTGGGCACTGCGTGAGAATTAAGTAAGAGAACCCTTGTGAAGGATGATGTCTGATGCTCAGTATATCATTGTTTAATGGTGGTATTAGCTAATATTTATTGAACACTTGGTGTGTGCCAGGTACTGTTTTAAGTGCTTTTAGACATATTAATTCATTTAATCTTCACAGCAACCCTATGAAATAGGTATTATTTTTATTCTCTTTTGCCAGTGAGAAAAGCTGAGGCATAGAGAATTTAAGCGACTGGCTTGTGGCTAAGATTTGCAGTCAGGTGCTCTGGCTTCTGTGCTCATACACTGTAGTGGTGTTGATCATGATAATAGTGTTTACGGAAGCTTTCTGATTGGTATTATAATTTGCTATGTATCTCCAGCAGGCATGAGACTGCTTGAAGCCATCTTTCTCTAGAAAGCCTTGGCTTAGATTGGGGGTGCAGATTAGTATGGAAGAAGACTAGAAGAAAAAATGACCCCTGGGAGAGATTGACTGCTAAATTTACCCTGCACTAACCACTAACCATGTGTCCAGATTGACAGCCCAGGGGCAAACCAGCTGCTGACATCATCTGCTGGGGAGCACTTGGCAAAAGGAAGGTGCTATTGCGACTTGAGGTGGTTTAATTATAACCATGGCCTAAACTGGTGTTGGAGAAGGGGTGAGTAGTGCAAGGGCCAGTGGCAAGGACAGGAAGAAAGTAGGGCCATGGGTACTGAGGCATCCCCTGGTCAAGCCTCTGATCCACAGGTCATGAGTGGATGTCCCTAATCCACCCTGAGACTAGCTCGGCACATCTTGGCTCCAATCTATCAGCATTCACATCCAATCTCAGATCTTCTGGCCTCTCCTTAAATGAAGTCAATCCATCTTTCTAGCCCTCAGCTTTCTGGGACCTTGGCCAACCAAGATCTACATCCTGGCTGCTGAACTCACCCTGAGCAGCTCAGAAAACTGCCCGACCACCCTGCATGCATCTAAGTCAGACCTGGGTTGAGGAGGCAGGTCTTGTTTTTTTTCTTGCTACCAATCGTACAAGGCTACCACTGTGCCCAGCACACAGTAGGTGTCAATGTTACCTTCATGGCCAGCACATAGGAGGTGTCAAGTAAACACCATGCCCAGCATACAGTAGGTGTCAAGATGACCACCATACCCAGCATACAGGTATTCAATAAATATGTTACTGCTGTCATAGGGTAGAGCTATCCTGGGAAAGACACTGACCAGAAGATCCAATGAGCAGAGAGGAAAAAAACCTGGTCTGAGAGAGCGGTTTACAATAGGTGGCCCATGACAAACGGGTGGCAGCAGCAGTGGTGATGAGTTCCCTCCCAGTCAGTCAGGCACAGTGAGCACAGCTCCAAGAGGCCGTGCTCAAAACCCTCAGTCCCTGGACCCTGTGGTACAGGCATGTAATATTCAGGACTCAGAGGCCCTGCTCAGTTCTTCCAGAAGCAAATGCTCAGGATTGGAAGGTTCTAAACTCCAGGCTAACAGTGCTCTGTGCTCTGGTACAGGCAGAGAATGCTCAGGACTTCAGGAGGCAGCGCCAAGGACTCCAGGCATCAGTGCTTATGCCTCCAAGTGGGTGGTACCTGGTTTTCCTGATGGCAGAGCCAGCAGTTCAGGAAGCAGGGCTCGGTGCCATTCTAAATGCTCCAGGAAACAGTGCTAGGCATTCCATACTGACTGCACCCCACACATCGGAGCAACTGGTGATGGAGACGAATTCCCTGGGTTTCTGGCCTCCAGGTTATGAGTCTGCAGTTAGCTGTCAAGGGCCTGGTCAGATTCCCTTGCTGGGGGCCTGGTTGGGCAAACAGACTTTGGATGACAAACCTAAATAAGAGCCACATTCTATGCTCTGGGCTCACTGAGTTGGGAGACGGACCCTCATATTTCAGAGAATGGATATTCCCTCCTTTAGAGTTAGGGTGGGGCTGGTCTGAGATGGGACAGAGTGATACTTTTTACTGTATACCTTGTTCTACTGACACATTTTCTTCTGGAAATGCTCTGTGCATATATAATCTTCAGATTTTCATCAATGATAGAACATTCCGAACCTTGCTTGTTTTCAATTACTATCTCTTGGATAGTTCTACATCAGCTGTCTTCATTCTGTTTCATGGTTGCCTAATTTTCCATTGCATGATGTACTATACTTTACCTTAGTTTTCTATTGATTGACATCTAAATTATTTCCGATATTTTACTATTAAAACCAGTCCTATAATTGTACACGACTTTGGCACATGTGTGAGTATATCTGAAAGATAAATTCTCAGATGATGGATTACTGGGTTAAAATGTATGTACTGTTTTAATATTTCTTTAGGGGAGTACAAGACTACTTTATGGAAGGAATCGTGGAAATATGCAAAGAAAATATGGCGGAAGTTTTAATGGAGACGTTAAAGTTAACTGTGATGCTTTGAAGCTGTACACACCCCAGAAAAACATGCCCTTAAATCTAATCCATTCCCATGGATGTGAATCCACTGTAAGTAGGACATTTTGATGAGGCTATTTCAGTTAATGGGTGGCCCAGCCCAATCTGGGTGCGTCTTAATCCAACCCCTGGAGTCCTTTATAAGTGGAATGAAATTCAGAGAGAAAGCTATGGCAACCAGAAACTGAAATTCAACAGAACCTGGAAGAGAACAGAGAAGCTGCCATGTACATTGCCAAATGACTGAGGAGCTGAGGACCAAGAATCACTGGCAGCCTGCCCCAGGATACCAGTCTTTGGGGAGAAAACATTGCCTGGATGATGCCTGGATTTGGACCCTTTACTAACCTCAAAATCATGACAATAAAACCCCATTGTTTAACCTGACTCTTGTCATGGTATTTTCTTGAGCAGCCAAAGGAAACTAGAACAGATTTTGGTACCAAAAAAATGTGGAAATGGCTATGGAATTGTGTAATGGGTAGAAGCTGGAAGAACTTTGAGGTGCTTGATAAAAAGGCCTAGATTGCCTTGAAGAGACAATTGGTAGAAATACGGATGCTAAAGGTATTTCTGATGAGGACTTAGAAGGAAATGATAAATGTGTTATTGGAAACTAGAGGAAAGGCAATCCTTGTTTTAAAGTGGTGGAGAACTTGGCAAAATTGAGTTCTGATGTTGGATGGAAAGCAAGACTTGAAAGTGATGAACTTGCATATTTAGCTGAGGTGATTTCCAAGGTGAATGTGGAAAGTGCATTCTGATTTCTCTTTGCAGCTTATAGTGAAATGAAAGAGAGAAAGCCACAAGAAACAGGAAGCTGAACCTCAACAGAAACTAGAAGAGAAGAGAAGGGGAGATGCCACCACATGCCTTGGGTGTGACAACTAAGAACCAAGGATTACCAGCAGCCAGTCCCAGAATGTCACAGTCTTCAGAAGAAAGCATTGCCTTGATAATACCTTGACTTGGACTTTTTCCCAGCCTCAAACCATGAGCAAACAAATCTCCATTGCTTAACCTGACCCATATCATGGTATTTGCTTGAGAGACTTAGGAAATTAAAACAGTTACCCAAGGATATATGATGCTTTGGGAAGCCACACCCATGGTTATAGGGAAGCCAGCTGAGGCTTAGCTCTCACTGTCACTGTCTACCAGGATGTGCCTGCCTGCCATGCCACATTCCTGGGCTCCCATCTTGTGGAATTTGGTTGCATGGTCACCCTACCTTTTGATGGATTTCTTCTGCTCATTTACATAGTAAGTGTCAAAGAAGTCACAAAGTGGAGGTCATTTTTGTCAGCAGCCAGTTTGCCCAAATTCTGCAATCACCAATTCACACTTTTGTCCAAGTGGAATGCGGTCTTCACTGCATTCAACTCCCCTCCCATTTGCCAGAGGCTGCTTTCTTGGTATCCTGAAGGCAGATAGGGATTCCTTTCTGCAGTTTCCTTGGTTTCTCTTTTATTGGGATTTGAGAAGAAAGCATTTTGCAAAGTTCTTCAAAGTCTCATCATCTGAGCCAAAGTGGTAAGACATGAACAGCAGAGCTCCAGGTTGGTTTGGGGTTGAGGAAATTCTTCATCTTGCTAGAAGTTCCAGTACACCTGGGCTCCAGAGAAAGGGGGATGTGGCTCCTCAGGTGGCTGAAGAGAGGTGGTCTTGGGGCCTTTGAAGGCTCAGCCAGACGTGAACACCAGTTCAGCCCAAGCACTGCAGAATCAAGAGACCACATCAACCGAACATCTTGGCCCACTCTTATCATTTTGGTAGACACCGATAAATTCCCCATCCAAGAGGCCCCACAACAGCACACTCTTGTGCTACCACCGTGTCTTATCAAATTTATGAATTTTGCCAATCAGATAGATGAAAAATGGTTTCTTATTTAAAATTTGCATTTCTTTAATTATGAGAGGGGGATTTAAATATCTTTCTAATATAATATATTTATTAGCCATGTGCAGGTCTTTTTCTCTGTTTTTGTTTGTTTGTTTTGTCCATTTTTTTTCTGTTAGGTTATTTGTCATTTTCTTATTGATCCATAAGAGCTTTTGACATGTTAAAAAACCAGTTCTTTATTTGTCATATGAGTTGCATATTTTTCCCTAGTTTGTTTCTGTCTTTTGAGTTATTATATTTTTGAAGCTCAGAAATTTTTAATTTTCCTAGTCAAACCAGTCAAAAATTTTTTTCAGTTTAGAGTTTGTATCTTGCTTAGAAAGTCCACCTCCTCTCAATAATCACACAATATTCTTCCATGTTTCTTTCTAGTAGTATTATAGGTTTATTTTTTATGTTTAAATTCTTGCTCCATCTGGAATTTATTTTGGTGTGAGAAGTAAAAATGAGATCTAGCTTTCCTTTTTATCCAGATGGTGAGTTGGTTTTCTAAAAAACAATCCTTTATTTCCTGACTGATTTGAAATACCATATTCATCAGATACTCAATTCCTGTGTGTTTTTGGATTTATATCTGGATTCTATTTTCCTTTCATCTACCTAGCTTGTGTTAGTACAAACTAAAGTATTATAGATTTTTATTATGTTTTAATATCAGATCAGTCTTACCATTTCACTTTATTTTTTTATTTATTTTTTAAATTTCATTATTTTTTCTGTCTAGTAACAGGTCTTTTTTCTCATGTAGCCTTTAAATCAGCTCACCTATTATTCCTTATCTCCCAATCTCACAGGTATGGTCAATGGGCTTACATGGCCTTGTGCATATTTCCCTTTCCAGAGGATGGTCTGTACTCAAGCACCCCTGTCAGGGAGAACAGTGCAGCCAGCTCAACTTGTCAGCAGAAACTTGCACCTTTCCCTAAATCTGGTGTTCTCAGTTTCTAGGGGGAAGTGCTCATTGGTAAAAAAAAGTTTGGAAAACCTTGGATTAAATAAAGTTAAACAAATTTGTGTTGGTCATCCATTGAGCAGGTATTAATGGGCACCTGCCATGGAATAAGTGTTGTCCCTGCACTGAGGATACTGTAGGGAAGAAATCAGAGGCAGTCTTGGCTCTCATGGAGTTTTTGGTCTAGTTGGAGAGAAAAGCATTCAACAAAACAAATGCTGAATATGCCTTTTTTTTAGGCTTGTGATTTTAAGTGCCAAGGAGGAAGGGTCCCCAGGGAAGGTACTATGATAAAGAATGGCCAGGGTATGGACCCAACCTTCTCTAGAGTGGCGGAAGGCCTTGCTGACGAGGTGAAATTTAAGCAGGTTTCTTAGAGCTTTTACCATGCAGGCTGGCAGTGAAAGCATTCAAGGCAGAGAGTTTCCCAAGCTTTTTTTGTCTATGGATCTCTTTTCTGGTGGCCTTTTGGGTTCATTCTGGAGGATGCTCTTTGGGAAAGGCTGATATTTTGCTCCCACCCCAAGGTTGATAACTCAGATCTGTCTCCTACTAGCCAGATGTCTTCAGAAAGATTGCTTGACGTCTGTGGAATCTCATTTTCTTCATCTTTAAAATGGAAATCACAGAACTTTGCTTTGGAGAGTTCCTGGGAGGGTCCAATGAGACAAGTTATGTGAAGCTGGGGGACTGAGAGTGGGGTGGATGTTTAATGCCAGTTTCTCCCCCCTCCTCCCTCAAGTGTCTTTATCCTCAAGAGGGTTTAACACTATTAACTCACAGTGAAGTGGGAGTGGTTTCTTCTCCCATCCACCTCCACTGGAGAGGATTTCATTTTAAATTAGCAATGGGGTGGGGGGCAATTACTGCTTCTGAGAAGGGCTGCCCCCTTCTGAGTTCCAGGCCCCTGTGGGAGCCGTTCAGTGTATTTCCTCCTGAAGAGTCCTAGCTGGCAGCAATTCTGCTGTCCTGGTTCTCTCTGACCTGGACCACTCCTGCAAGAAGCCTGTCTCTATACACTCATCAGCACAGATGTGTCTGGGAGCTGGGGGTGGGGGAGTCAGCCAAGCCTGCCAGAGCCATTCCCGGCTCCTCTGACAGCTCCCTGGAGACGCCTATCTTCAAAGAGTGCCTCAATGTTTCCCCTTCTCATCTCGTGGGTTTTCACTGAAAAACAAAGACAACCTCTCTGACCTCTTCCCTTTTCTGACTTGCCTTGTGGAGATGCACTTGTCAAGCTGATGTTGAGGGGCCATGGGATGGATATTATTCAGGGAAAAGAAACAAGCACAGCAGGAAGCAGCAGAAAGGCCCCTGTCCTCCGGGGTGCATTAATGGCCTTGGCCCGCATTCTGGTTCTTCCAGGGATGCTGACTTCTTCAAGCTCCGTGAGTCCAAAGTCAACCTCTAGACCTCAGACCCCAAGCCTCGTGGTCCCTGGGTCTCACTGTCCCTGGGCCCTCCTGCACCTCTGCCTCTCATCTCCATGCCCTTCCCCCCACCACTCCTATAACCCCCTAGTAAAGGCAAATCGATGGTAATTGCTTAAGTGTAGCTGTTCAGTCCTCAGACTGTTGAGAGAGAACTTAATGTCCAAAGAAGTCCCCAAGGAACCATATGCCGCTTGAATTATGTAGAGGTGAGTGGAGAAGGGTGAATTTCATATGCAGAAATCCTTTCTGGCATTAAAATTTCATGGGAAAAAACTGAACCCTTGGACTCAGATTTCTGGTAAAGCTCATCTTCTTTCATTCAGCACACATTCATTGAACTCTTATTATGTACAAGGGTACATTCTAGGTGTTATAGGGGGATAAGAGATTAATTAGTCTGGTACCTTCCTGCAGGTTCCCCCCACCACTACCTCATACATACGTCTTGGAGCTGACAACCTCGTATGAGATGAAACTATACTCAGATGGTCATTGTGCCACCCAGCCAGCCAGCCAACACGTATTTATTGAGTGCCTCCTATGAGCCAGGTACTGTGATAGGCACTAGAAGCACCGTGTAAACGCAGAGTGAGACAGAGGAAGGAAATGATAAAGTTTTTAAGGATGATTTTGTAAAGGAGATATTTTTAAAGCTGGATCTTAATGGGAAATTGCAATTTGGGCAGAATGCTTATGTACATGCATGTAAAATATAAGCTTCCCACTCCATTTCCTTTTCTCCTCAGGATTCCTATGCATTCCCTGGGCTTGTGTTCATTCCAAAGGCCAATTCCAGTTGCCTTAGGAAGCTCAGCCCTACACGCTTCTCCATCCTGGGGCTATTCCTTTCTTTCTCTTTCACATTGGCCCTGACTTGGAACCAATCTCTTGTTCTTGATTTTCACAAGAATCATCCATAGAAAGCAGTTGTATGTGGGTAGCAGTGGTCCCCTAGCCCTTTCTGGCTTGTGCCAACCCACGCCAACTTGCATATCCAAAGGGATGGGCTACGTTAAACAGTGGTCATCAACTCCAGGCCTCACCCCTTTCTCCCTACACCCTTATTCCCACCTGGTTCTCAGCAAGAAGAGAGCAGTATGGAGATTCACCTCCCAGTGATGGAAATGTAAACTCCACGAGGCCAGGGACCATAAGTGTGACCTAGAATAGGGCCTAGAACAGTGTCTGGCAGATGGTAAGGATGCAAGAAATATTTGTTGAGTGAATTATAGCCCTCTCCCTTCAATCAAAACATTTAAGCCAGGACAAAGGGGGTCATGGCAGGAGCAATGGGCATGGTAAAGCTCTCTAATGGTGTCCCATCACATTTAGAATAAAACCAAAGTTTTCCCTGTGGCAAGATGCTCCTTTGACACACACTGCTTCAGGTCATACTTCTTGTGATTCTCTTGACGGTGCTGAGGCAGCTTCCCCAGGGCCACCCCTCACCCTGTTTTATTTTCCTCATTATGCATGTTACTGCCTGACATTATCTTAAACATGATTCATGTATTGTCTCTTCTCTATGAGAACGGTAGCTCTTAAGGGCAGGGACTTTGTCTTTTTGTTCACTTGTGTATTACTGTTGCCTGGAAACGTGCCTGGCATATAGCAGCTACCCCTAAATATTTGCTGTTGATTGAATGAATGGCAATGAACAAACCTAGGCTTTACCACAAGGCTGTTGATAGAGGAAGAACATAGTTGAGGCGTCGAAGAAGTCATTACCTGAGCAGCCCTCTGTAACAGGTACGTGAGGGAGGAGACAAAGGATAGGTGAGGAGTTTGGCAGTTAGATCAAGCCCTGTGAGGCAGATCAATAGGAATGCATTGGGGGCCCATGAGAGTTTCAAGGATCATGGGAAGGTGCATATTATGGTCCATGCAGTGCCTGTCCTCTAGGTGGACATAGCCTTGTACAGGGGCACAGAATGGTGAGTGGGGTGTAGACTGAGTTTCAGCTCATCTCATTCCCATGGGCAGACACACCTGGCATAACCTTACATGGCAGTCTAAGGATGTAGGTCAATTAAACCTTGTTAAGGACAAAGATGAATGTCCACCATGGCATTCTTCTGTTGCCCGTTTTTGGGAAAAAGCAAAACAAAACAAAGCCCTGAGTTTCAACTTGGTGAAGAGACTTGCCCAAAGTCATGGCTACTACAGGGCAGAACTGGGATCTGAGTTCAGTCCTATTAGGAAGCTAGATCTGTAGACTTGCCCCATCCTTTTTCTACTCAAAGTTCATCCCAGGACCAGCTGTATTGGGATCACTTGAGAGTTTTTAAGAAATGCAGAATTTCAGGCTTTGTCTACTGAATCTGAATCTGCATTTTGACATGATTCCTAGGTGATTTTTGTACACATTGACTTTGAGAAATACTACACTATTAGGTTCCTGAATTTCATGCTGTTCTTGCTATTGGTTTTCCACTCAGCGTGGAGCTGGGTCACCTCTATTATGTCCATCAAACCTTTTACTAAATGTTGCCCACAGGGCCAGCCAGTTTGGAATTATAGAATGAGCACTGGACATTTAGTTGTGTTTCAAAGGCTGTGAGATACTAGACAAGTCTTTTACTCCTAAGATTGTAGGCGTCCTAATATGGAAAAAAAGGGAATAATGACCCAGCACTTCTGTGGGGCTCAGTGATACGATGGATACAAAAGTGACTTGTCAATTGCAAAATTCTCTCCAAATGGGAAGGATTATCACTCCCACGCAGTGTAACATGAAGGCTCCTGACAGAGACCACTTATCTCTAGAATGCTACTTCAACAAATTAGGAGGTTAGGAATGAATGGTCTGGGTCAGTAGATTCCAATTAGCAGCCTGGAATAGACACAGGGATCCACGGATTCATTTAGCTTACAGGGTTAACTAGCTGACACCTTGGGGAGTTTCAAAGAGGGCTTTGATAGTGGAGTTAGCTCCAATCTGGAACAATTTTGACGGGGAGTGGTGGTAAAGGTTAGGTGGGACATTCTCCAGGGAGGGAGACCTGTAGAAGTGCCACTGCAGGGATGCCACGTGTGGTGAGTTAGTGGGAGGGGAGGAGGGTCCCCTTCATGCCCCAACCACTGCTTGACTTTGCACTTTGAATATTGTGTTCAGAGGCTCTGTGCCATTTGGAAATGGTCAGTAGCACTGAGGCTGCTTGACTGGTCATGAGATTGTAAAGTGTCCTTAGCTGGGAAAAAGTTGCTTAGACTACAGTGGTGTTGGACAGATTCTATTGACATCATTGCCCAGCTCCATCAAAAGACTGGGCAGAATGAATGTTCAGCAAGTTCTTGAAGAGTAAATAAGTGAATAAATGAATGAATGGAAGCCTTTGCCTTTAAGAAGCCTATTCTATCACAAAAAGATCTGTGCTAACCATCTATTTTAAATTTAAACTCACTCATCTCTGCCACTCTCAATTCCTCTTACTCTGCTCTGTCATTTTTGGGTTCTCTCTTTTCCTCTCTTAACATACTATATAATTAATTTATATATTGTTCATGATCTGTTCTCCACTCCTCACCCCCACTAGAATGGAAAGTCCACTGGAGCATGGATCTAAAACAGTGCTTGGTACATAATAGATGGTCAATAAATATTTGTTAAATCAAGTTGAATTAAATAAATGCAAGAATGACAGGGTTGGACTTTAATTCTTACCTGCTTTTGCCACCAAAGTATTGTGTGACTATAGTGTGTATCTTCTCCTTTCTGTGTCTCAGTTTCCCCTCTGCACACTGAGGGGGTTTGATCTAACTTTGAGGGCACTTTCAGCTCTGCCTCTGTGACAGCTACTTTTCTGGACGCCTTTGGAAGATTGTCTACATGAAGCTGTGAAGAGAGCCCTGTAAAGGAAAGGACTGAGTGGGAGTTCTGGCTCTGACACTTCTTAAGTATTAAGACTTTGGGTGAGACATCTGATCTCCAATCCATGTATGGTGTTTCTAGCACAGTGCCTGGCATGTCATAAGGATTAACTAAATGTTAACTTCTCCTTTCCTCTCCTCATCTGGGCCTGTGAGCCTTGTTGCCATATGAGTCTCCTCTCATATAAGCAAGCAGCAATGGTCCGAAATAACCTTGCAAACTGTAAAGCGTTCTCCAAATATGAAGGGTTCGATGGTTACACACATACCCAAACTCTGGCCTTTCTACCCACTGATGAAAATGAAACTGCAGTTGCTATTTATACCAAAACTATCTCATGATTCACGGACCTCACAGCTCGTCAGAAATGTTGCACCTGACGAGACCAAATTCACATTGGGTTTATCAAAGTCTAATTAAAACTTGATCATCATGTCTAACATGTTGCCTTATTATTTTGGCTTAATTAGGGTGATGGGGGGGGTTGAAAGCAGCAAATCCAGCAGTGCCTTGATGCAACATCTGGAGAGGAATGGGGCTTAGCCAGATGAGCAATTAAGCTGAACTATACATATAGCAAGGATCTTTGCATCTGACAGCTGTCTGGCCAGGCCTCTTCAATTCAGGGCTTCTATTCTCCATCTTCTCCTGAAGTATCAAGGACTGGTTAGGCTCTTCTGAGAACATGGTGGCAAAGGTGCCATCACCATGGGGAAGGCCTTGCTTCCATGGTTTTCAGTCACCAGGGAAAGGGAAGTAGAAGCATCTGGCAGCAAGAAGAAACTAATTCTCCATTTGGTCTTGGATTTGGTCAACTGTGGATATGATCCTAATATGAATCAAGCCAAGAAAACTCAGTCCTCTTTGAAATGTCATCACCCTTGCCTTCAGTTATGAATAACTTGAAAATGGGCAATTCTGCCTTTGCTCACAGGAATAGGGATGATACATGGGGCAAATATTCAAATGACCTTCAAGAACTCTCACTGACCCCAAAGCTGCACACTACTCCATTAGGCTCATTGCAATAGTTAGGATAGACTGACTGCTGTAACAAATAGACCCTGTAGTAGGAAGCTTCTGAAATGACTCCCAGTGATCCCTGACTCCTAGTGTTTATAATCTTTTGTAATTCCCTCCCTTTGAGTGTGGGCTGAACCTAGAGTCTTGCTTCTAAGGAATAGAATGTGGAAAAGGATGGGATGTCACTTATGAGATTAGGTTACAAAGCAGTGATTTCTATCTTGCTCACTTACTATCTCTTGCTTTCTTGCTCTGATGAACTAAACTGCCATGCTGTGAGCTGACCTATGGAGAAACCCACATAGCAAGAAACTGAGTATTGCCTCCAGTCAACAGCCCATCCTTCCAGCAATCACAAGAGTGAACTTGGAAGCAGATCCTTCCTTTCTCAGTTTCACCATGAGATGACTATAGCCCTAGCCCAAGCCTTGATTGCAGCCTGTGAAGGACCCTGAGTAGAGGACCCAGATAAGACATACTTAGATTCCTAAGCCACAAAAACTGAGATAATTAATGAGGTTGTTTAACACCACTAAGTTTTGGGGTAATTTGTTACATAACAATAGATAATTAATACAGATTCTGATATCTATATAGAATAACTCAGATACAATAGAAGCTTATTTCTAGTTCTTGTAGTCAGGTTTACAGAGAGTCTACTAACATCAACAGGTTTCCCTGGTGGTTATCTCCATTGCAGCAGTTGGAAGGGAACAATAGCATGATTGAGTTTTTTAGGGCCAAGCTTTGAAGTGGTATGCAACACTTCCTCTCATATTTCAGTGTCTAAAACTTGGTCTTATGGCCACACCTAACTGCAAGGCAGACTGAGAAATATAGTCTAGCTTGTACCAAAGAAGAAGAGGAAAACATGGATTTTTGGTACGAATCTAGGTCTTTGTCACACTTATGTACAACCATATCTAGATTTCACAATAATACCAAGGCATTAGGACAATGTTAACACCATTAACTCGAGGACAAACTAATCCACAGCCCCTCATGGTTATGCTGGCTCCACAGTCCTTCACTAGAGTGCTCTTAATTTTAGAATCATGAACTTTTAAGAGAAAACTCTAGAAAAAGGTAGATGGCTGAAATTTTCCTGATGCTTCTTTGAGAAAGAGAAGAACAAGTCCTTAAATTGACCTTTTCTATTCCTTAAATCTCTCCTTTCTGCATCTTTTTTAATCTGTTTTCATGAGCAAGTGTCTATCAGTGAAATAAAGAAGAAAGAGCAGGAACCCTGTGATCTCTTGCAGTTTCTTTTTAAGCCCACATATTTGAGTTTGGGGTGAATGGCTCTGCAAATTCTCTGTCTGTGAAAAGTTCAGTTTAGGAGCCACTGCTTTAGAAATTGCCAAATGGGCTGGAATTTCCATTTCTCTGTGAGTAGTCAGCTTCTTGAGCAGTTTGAGATACTCTGCATCTACTTTCCTGATCTTGGGCTCTGCCATGGTGATGTCTGAGCAATTGTTCTTTTAGTTTCTACTGCTTGTGATGCCTGACAGGTTGAAGTGAACAGAGCACCCATGGCCTCTTTCCTGGGGAAAAAAATCTCTGTCCTTAAGGTGTTCACAGTGTAGGAAGGGAGACAAACACAGGAATCCATAATTTCAACATAATCCAGTGAGAGTAGGGTAGAAGTATGTAGGGGATGCTACAGTGGCAGAGAGGAGGATCATCTAATCCATTCTGGGGGAAGGGGAAGAAATTCAATCAGAGAAATTTTCTAAGGAGGCGATATCCAATTAGAGTTGTGACGGTTCAGTAGGAATTAGCCAGGAAGAGCACAAAGATAGAACTTGTAAGTAAAGAAGGTCAACATGGGTAAAGTTAGAGACGTGACCACATGGTACATACTTGGAACTGAAAGTAGTGTAGATGACAACACAGTGGTGACAAACAAGGCTTTGGAATATTATAGACCTGGGTTCAAATCCCAGACCTATCACTTTCTGCTGTGTGACTATGGGCATGTTATTATCTCTCTTTGTCTCAGTTTTCTTATTTGTAAGATGATAATGAAAACTATATATACCACATGGGGTTGTTGAGAAGATGAAGAGAAATATGTGCTTGGCACTGTGTCTAGACCACATAAAAGGCTGAATAAATGCTATTGTCTGGTAGGTAAGTATAAATATGAATCTGGCCTTAAGGAGGTATATTTATGCTACATATATAGTCTAGGAAATCATCAACATAGAGATGACCATTGAAGGCATGAGTGGGAGTGAAACTACATTAGTTCCTTTTCACTGAATAACAAATAATTTCAAAACTTAATTGCTTAAAACAACAATTATGTATTATTGCGCGTGAGTCTATAAGCCAATTGGGCACTTCTGCTGATCTAGGCCTGACTCGGCTGATCTGGGCCTGACCCGGCTGATCTTATATGGACTTGCACTCATGTCTATAGTCAGATAACAGGCTGGCTGAAGCTGGCTAGTCTCAGATTGCTTCACTTACCAGATGCTTGATTGGTTGTTGACAGTGGCAAAAGAAGTGACTGGGCCACAGGAATCTCATCACCCAGCAAGCTAGCCCAGACCTGTTCACATGGACATGGGGTCTAGGCTTGGAACTGGTATGATGCTGCTTTGTTCTATTGTCCAAAGTAAGTTACAAGGTCAGTCCAGATCCAAGAGGTAGAGAAATAGACTCCATCTCTTGATGGGAGGAGCTGCAAAGTTACATTACAAAGAGCTTAGGTACAAGAGTGGAGTAGAGATTTGGAGCCATTTTAAAAAATAACCTACCACGGAACTCATACGAGAATAGGCTATTGAAGGACAAGAGAAGAGAACCCAGCACATAACTCTGCCACATAAGATCAAGCTGAGAAAGCCTCAGTGGTAGCCTAAAAGTTTGGGAAGAAGCCAGAAGAATGTGGTGTCACAGATGGCAATGGGCAGAGAGAGTTTTCAGAAGGGAGAGGTAGTTAACAACATCGAGGCTGATCAGAATCCAGGGGACATAAAGACTGAAGGGTGGCCATGGAGTAAGCCAAATGGAGATTGTTAGTGAAAATGGTGAGGGCAGCTCAAGGTGAAAACAAGGCTATAGTGATTTGTGGAGACTGCAGGTGATAATAATTGGAGACAACTAAGTGTCAATAATACTTTCAGGGAACTTTGGTAAAAGAAAAGAGATAGATCTGGCAGTAACTACGTAGGAGTAGAGGGGAAAACAACAACCTTTTTTTTTTTTTAAGGTGAAGAAGTCCTGAACAAGTTTAAATGCAGTCTGGAAGAAGCTAGAAAAGAGGGAGGAGTTGAACAACATAGGGGAGAACCGGGGTAAAAGAGATCCCAGAAAAGTGGCAGGAAATGAGATCAAGAGAACAGACTGAATTATTTTAGACAGGAGAGGGGACAGGTTACTGAAGAGAGGTAAGAAAGGGTAATTTTAGGTTTAAATAAATTTATAGGTTTGATACAAGAAGGCTGAGGTAGTTCCCCTCTCCTATGGCTTCCACTTTCTCTGGGAAGTAGGAGTGAATTCATCTTAGAGCAAGGAAGAGGTAGCAATTAAGGAGAGGGTTAAAAATCTGCAATAGCCTCTGTGGACAATGAGAGGGAGCTGACAAGGAAAATAGAGAAGGATTGCCAGGCAGCACAGAGGGTCCATTTGAAGTTGGAAACCATAAATTTAGAGTGGCACCAATGATTTATAGTGACACCAATCTGTGTGGATTTCCAGCAGTGCTTAGCAACAGAGATGAGTGATAATTGGATTCATTCAAAGTTGGTGTTTTGCCAGAAGTTGAATTGGGGGAGACATTGGGGCAAGGGTATTGACAAGAGAGAGGTTGAAGTGATAAGAAATGGTATCTAAGCTGGATAGGGAAGAAAATGGGGACAGGAGGGACTGATATACAGAAAGGAATTAATGCTGGTGTTGTGGACGAGAAAAGAAACATCTCAAGCTCATCTCTCATGACTGAACTTTCACAATTTCTTATACTGGATCCTCAATTTTTTCCTTACATCAATATCTTTTACAGTCTCCTTCCAACCAAAGCACCCTGCAATTCCATTGCCATAACAATTCACAGCAAGTAAAGAGCAGTGGAAAGGGTAAGGGATCAGCAGATATAGGACAGGTCCCTTCCCCAGATTTCAGAACCTGTACCCACTCAATTGCTGAAGCCAAAATCCTAGGAGTCATCCTTGATTCCTCCATTTACCTCATTCTCCACCACCAAATCCATGACCAAATCCTACTGGTTCTAGATCCCAATATATCTCAAATCTGTCTATTTCTCTCCATCAGTAGGGCCATCACCTGAGTCCAAGTCATCATTATTTCTCACCTAGACCTTGGAAATAGCATCCCCGCTGGTTTTCCTACTTCCTCCTCTGCCCCCTCAAATTCAATCTTCACCAGTAGCCAAGGTATTCTTGTAAGAATACAAATCAGATCATATATAGTCACTCCTCTGCTTAAAATTCTTCAAATGCTTCCATTACTATTAGAATAAAATAAAATTCCTTATCATTGAATTCAGACAGAAGAATCACGTAAAAAGACCTTGTGATGGAGCAAATAAATACTAAAAAGGCTGTATGAGTTGGAGGAAAGTGTCAGGGGGAAGGGGTGTTAACATTGAGACAGGAGAGTTTAAGCAAGGGCCTATCACCCAGGGCCTTGGAGACCATGGCAAGGCATTTTGGAAAAGACCCCTCCAGCTGTAGTATGGAAACCAGGTAGGTGGGGGGCAGATGAGTGTGACTGCAGTTAGATCAGTTATGAGGACATTATAACAGTTCAGGCAGGAGGTGATAAGAGATTGGACTAGTTTGGTGTTGGAAATTTGAGATAAGCAAATGGATTTGAGAAATATTTTAGGAGACAAGTGAAATGCTTGGGATGCCCTCTTTACCCCCTGCTTCTATGTTTGCTCATTAATGCCTCCTCATTATTCTGAGGTTCACTTTCATCTTCTCAGGGAGTCTTTCCCTGACATTCCAGACTAGATTATATAGATGCCCAAGAAATGTTTTGGAACTGAAATAATAGAGAATATTCTAATAAAGATGGAAGAGACTTGAGCATGTATATGGACTAAGAGAAAAGCATGGTAGAGAGGGGCAAGTCAAGATATCAAAGAGAAATGGTAATTGGTGGAGTGAGTTCTCGTGGAGAAGAGGGGCCTGGAATCCAGAGCTCAGATGGCAGGGTCAGCTTTTAATCAGAGGAAGCGTTCAGTCCTGCACACCTGTTGGGATGGGATTTTATTGGGGAACACTAATCCGGGCTTGTCACTAGAATGGTGGTTACCAGCTCTTCCTAGTTTGAAGTCCTCTTCTGAATGTCAAGATATTTCCTGGATTCCCAGATGTAGTTATGCTTTTTAATGTCCATTCATTGAGAAAAATATATGATGGCAAAAACACTCCATGAATTCAGAAAAGCTTTTAAATGAATTTTCTTTTGTTAATCACAACTTCATCCATATCCAGTCTCCTCTTAAAATAGTACATATATGTGTGAAATCGTTTTTTCCCCTAAGACAATGCCTATTGCAATAAAACTTTGCAAATATGGATTGCCTTTGCCCCAGGCTCCTGAGTCTACAGACTGGGAATCAGCATCTAGTCCAGAGCATCTTCTAATGGGAATTGATAGTATCTGTGACCGTCTCTCTTCCTCCAGACTGGGAGATCCTTAGGGAGAAGAGTCCAGTCTTTTTTATATCCCCAGCACCTAGCTGGGACATCAGACAAAATAGATTCATGAATCAAAATAGAATTATTTACAAGGTCACTTTATTATTATTTAAAGTGAGATGTCCAGATATTCTCACATAGTCAGTTTCTAAAAATACCCTACTTTCTTTCCCCCAGAGATTTAGATAATTCAAATTCAACCCATTTCTTTAAGGTGCTTGTTTTGGATTTTACTTTACTTAAGCTGAGGGAGCCTGCTCTGACTCTGGTTCATTTTTCTGTTTCTAGACAGTCTTTAGCAATGCATCATTTTAGTAAAGTGCCAGGCTCATTCCACGGAGTAAAATGTACTAAACGTGCAGGCACATCCTGTCCTTTAGATGTTCTAGCTCAAAACTCAAATTTCTGCATAGGCACATGCTTATTTGGCTAGATGTATCTGGTAGGATTAGCTTAAGCCACTGCACACAGTTAATGTTTTATTTTGAACATTAATGTATGAGTCTGAAGGAAGGAACCACCTGGCTTTATGTGAATGAAATAAAGAGGCATTTCAGCTTTTGGCACTTTAACTGGATCCTTTTGATGGGAGAGGCCAAAGGAGACACCAAATACCATGATGTGATTCTTTACCTTCAGCCTGTCCTCAGAATAAGGGAGAAAAAGCTAGCCATGTGAGCTCTTGGGGGCACTACTCACCAGGAACTAATTGACAAATGGGTGTATGAAAGTTCAATTAGAGATTCAGCTGCCATTTCACAGGTGGACCAATCTTACCACTGAGAAAGTGTGGTTCTTCCAGTCACCAATTTAAAGTGGTGAAAATGTCCCAGATGGGCAGCAGACTGTGAGAATTATTGCTTTGGAGGTGGGAAAGGCTGAATGGTGGCCTTTGAATAGATGGGATATGGTATTTATAAACACACACACTTTGTAGGGCTAGGGCCCATACCCCACGAATATCGACTCGTGCTCTGAATCGCAAACACCCTGTATCTTCAGCATCTTCCCCCGATGTCCCATCCATCTCCTGCTTTTTTAACAATATGGCTGTTACCTAACGCACTGTTTCGGCAACCCTCTCAGGTTTGCATTTCCAAATTCCTCAGGACCAGGGAGTGAGGCTGGTTGCTCTCCTTACTCTTCATAGCCGTGTCAGGGCCACTGCCCTGCTCTCTCTCCTTTCCAAAGCCACCACTCCTTTTGAGATATAAGTGGGCCCCATTGCTGCCACCACTAATCTGGTCATTCCCCTTCATTCACTGAAGACTTAGCTCCTGGTTCTCTGTCTTCATTCTAATGAAGAATGTTCCCAGGTATCCTGAAATCCACATAAATGACTCATTTAATACTCCATCCTTGGAATTTTTACACTTCCTCATTCTCTAGTGACAATTCCTCTACTCTACCACTGATATCCAAAGCTGTCCTCTGGATTATAAAATTTTACCCCAAATGTTAATAGTGGTATAAATAGTATAATATTATACTATTTATTATTTTAACTTCCTTCTCTCTGATTACATCTATCCTTACATTCACTTTCTTAAGGGCCCCTACTGGAGGATTCTTTAATCCATTTACTAATTCCCATCCCCCTCCCCCCCCAAAACAAACACACTTTTCCACCTTCTGCCAAGTCTCCTTTGCCTTCACTACCCTTCTTTTGACACTGAGATTTTGTGGTTCATTGCTATAAACACCTCCTTGTACATAGCCTCAACTCACTTGCTCATCTCTTCATTTATCATACTCTCTTAAAAATACGCCAACTATGGATAGACTCAACCATTCATCTTCACCATGCCTGCATCCAAGCAGGTTAAATACATTGCACATCCAAGCTGACCAGCTTCTCTTTTATTTTTTATTTTTTAATTTGATCACTTTCTTCACTGAGGCTTACATTAAGAAATAGCATACTGATCCAACATGAAAGTCATCCTGTCTTTAGGAGAACTCTCATCAGTGGCCAGCAGCCCCACACTTCTCTCTTTTTTTTTTTTTTTTTTTTTTTTTAGATTTTATTTATTTATTCATTTATCCCCCCCTTGCTGCTTGTGCTCACTGGGTCAGCTAACCACGCCATGCAGGCGGGCTTGCCTTCACCAGGAGGCCCCGGGAACCGAACCCAGGGCCTCCCATATGGTAAACGGGAGCCCTACTGATTGAGCCACAGCCGCTTCCCCCACACTTCTCTAAAACTCTCATTTCCTACTCTCTAAGAGAACTACTTCATTTCCTTTTGCAAATCTCCTATTCTCCAATTCTCTTGGCTCCCTTCATAGGAAAGCTTCTAAAAGGGGTGTCCACACATAGTCTATACTTTCCTACCTCCCAGTTATCCTTTTATTCACTGCAGTCTGTTTTCAGCTGCCACTGCTTCAACTGAAACTGATTTTGTTAAGGTTACCAACAATTCCTTGTTACTAAGCTCTAAGGACACTTTTCTGCCTTCATCTTATTCTTATTCATTTTCTCAGCTTCTTTTCCCTCATTCTCAAAACAATCTCCATGACATCACTCTCCTCTGTTTTCCCCCATTCTTCTGGCTGCTTCTCAGTCTTCTCCCATGTTTCCTCTACTCTGCCCAGCTTCTGGATTTTAGACTTTTGTGTGTTCCCCAGGACTCACTTTGGGGACATATACTCTCTTTACTCTTCTCATGTGATATCCTTTATTTCCAGAGCCTGAAATGTCATCCACATTCTCTTTTACTGTACCCCAGTGCTCACTTTTGGGTTTTAGACTGTTGAGATTTGGTCAGAGGATACTGGAAGAGAAAAAACAGTTACCTCACTACCAGTTGAGTGGTACTTTGAGTTCTTGTCTTCTTCTTCCAGTCTGCTCGTTAGTATCATTCAGAGTCCTCAAATACATTCTAAGTTTTATAGCAGCCTGGGAAAGGCAGAGTGGAACATGCTTATCCAAAACTGGAACCCCTTTTTAAAGCTTCTTAAGTGATTTTTGACATTTAAATATTAGTATTTAAAGCTATCAATTGCTTTAGCTGTATGCCACATATTTTGAGAGGTTGCTTTCATTCATTGTGTACTAGTTTCTAATTTTCATTGTGATTTCTTGGACCCATGCATAATTTTGAAGTGTATTATTTAATTTACAGATATTTATGGCTTTTCCAGATATCTTATTGTTATTTATTTCTAATTTTTGTCAGAGAATATACTTTGTAAAAGTTCAATATTTTGAAACTTTACAGAGACTTGTCTTATGGCCCAACATATTTGTCTTGGTGATTATGTGCCCCTCCAAAGCATGTATTTTCAGCAGTTTCTGGATATAGTATTTTATAAATGTTAATTAGGTCAAAATGGTTGGCATTGTCATTCAGAACTTTTAAAGCCTTCATGATTTAAAAAAAAAAAAAAATCTAGTAGACCTACCAGTTACTTAGAGGAGACTATGATTATCATTTTTAATTTTACATTAAAGTCTAGGGTCCATTTTGAGTTAATTTTGTTTAAGATGCAAGACTTAGGTTAAAGTGGTTTTGTTTGTTTGTTTTTGTTTGTTTGTTTGTTTTGCTTATGGATGGATGTTCAATTGTTGCAGCACTATTTGCTGAAAAGCCTATCTTTTCTCCATGGAATTGTTTTTCCATCTTTGTCAAAATCAATTGGGCATATATGTGTAGGTCTATTTCTGGATCCTCTATTCTTGCCCATTGTTCTGTTTATCCCTCCACCAATTTCACATTGTCTTGATTACTAAGGCTTTCTTGTAAGCCTTAATATTGAGTAGAGTAATTTCTCCCACTTTGTTCTTTATCAATATAATTTTAGCTTTTCTGTGGCCTGTGCCTTTCCATATAAATTTTAGAATAAACTTGACTCTTTCCACAAAAAAATCTTGCAGGGATTTTTTATTTTAATTACATTAAGTTTATAGAAAAATTTGGGAACAATTCACATCTTTATTATGTTGAGTTTTCCAGTCTGTGAACATGGTATGTCTGTCCATGTGTTTAGCTCTTCCTTGATTTCTTTGATCAGCATTTTGCTATTTCCAGCCTGTAGATCCTGTAAAAGTTTTATTAATTCTATACCTAAGTATTTCATTTTCTTTGGCTTGACTGTAAAAGGTAATATGTTTTAAATTTTGTTTTCTGCATGTTCATAGACATGTATATAGAAATATAAGTTCTTTTTGCATGATGATCTTATATTCTGTGACCTTGATAAATTCATCTACTAGTTCCAGGAAGTTTATTTTTGGTAGATTCCCTGGGGTTTTCTACATAGACAATCATGTCATCTGAAAATAGAGATTGTTTTGTTTTTTCCTTTCCAATTGGTATGCCTTTTATTTCTTTTTTTTTTTTTTTTTTTTTCCTTACTGCAGTGATTAGAGCTTGCAGCAATATGCTCACTATTAGCAGTGAGAGTGGACGTCTTTTCCTTGATCTTGATCATAGGGTGAAAGCAGTCAGACTTTCAATTAAATATGATGTTAACTGTGGTTTTTTTTTTTTTTTTTTTTTTTTTTTTTTTTAATACTGCTAATAAAGTTGAGGTAGTTTCCTTCTGTTGGGGATTAAATCATGTCCCACACAAAGACATATTCAAGTCCTAACCCCAAATGGTGTGACCCCATTTGGACATAGGACCTTTGAAGATGTTATTATTAGATACCGTGTGCTCAAACTGAATGAGGACAGGCCGGAATCCAGCATGGCTGAAGTCTTTGTAAGCAAAGGAAATCGAACATGGAAGTAGAAACCACAGTCAAAAGAAGCCAAAAAATGAGGCCAATCACCATGTGACAGAGGCAGAGATGCAATCCAAGGAATCCCAAGGATTGTGGCAAGCCAGTACCAGAATGCTACAGACTCCAGGAGAAAGCATGGCCTGTTGAGACCTTGGCGTTCAGCTTCTAGCCTCCAAAACCATGAGACAATAAATTTCTGTTATTTAAACCAACCCATTCTGCAATATTTGTCACAGCAGCCCTGGCAAAATAAGAATCCTCTATTCCTATTTTTCTGAGAGTTTTTATCATGAGTAGGTGTTGAATTTTGTCAAATTTGTTTTCTGCATTAATGCATGTGATCATAAGATTTTTCTTTTTTCTTTTGTTGATATGGTGAGTTACATTTATTAATTTTTGAATATTGAACCAGCCTGGCATACCTGGAATAAGTCTCATTTGGTCATAGTATATAATTGGTTTTTAGTTCTTCTTATACATTGTATGATTCAATTTACTAATAGTTGGGGGCGGGGGGAACTTTGGGTCAAAATTCATGAGAAATATTGGTCTGTTGTTTTCCTTATTGCAGTGTCTGTCTGGTTTTTGGTACCAGAGTAATATTGGCCTCATGGAATGAGTTGCAAAGTGTTACCTCCTTGAATTTGACCTCTATTCCTATTAGTTCCTATTGCTGCTATAATGAATTTTTACCAACTTAGTGGCTCAAAACAACAAAACACAAATTTATCTTCAGTTCTGGAGGTCAGAAGTCCAAAATGGGCTAAAATCTCTGGGCTAAAATCAAGGTGTTGTTAAGGCTGCATTCTTTCTGGAGGTTCCAGGGGAAAATCTGTTCCCTTGCCTTTTCCAGCTTCTGGAGGTGGCCTGCACTCCTTAGGTCATGGCCCCTTTCTCCATCTTCAAAGCCAGCAGCAGAATATCTTCAAATGTCTCTCTGACTCTGTTTTAGTTTGCTAAAGGTTGCCAAGGCAAAATACCTGAATGGGTTGGCTTTTATAATAAGAATTTATTAGGGTAAAATCTTATACTTCTGAGGTGGTAAAAATGTCCAAACAAGTCATCATCAGAGAAGCTGTCTCACCAAAGTTCAGCCATTGGCAATCCTGGACTCCTTCCATGTGGCAAAGCAAAATGGTGGCCAGTCTCTGCCTTCTCCTCCCGGCTTCCTTTCTCTCTGAGCTCAGCTGTGGGTGATCAGGTATATGGCTCCTCTCTCCATGGGCCTACTCTCTTCATCTTTGGGCTGTTCCACTGACTCCAGCTTACAGTTCTCTTTCTCTGTGTGTCTCTGCTTTCAGTCCTCAGTTTATATAAGATTCCAGTGAAAGGATTAGGATCCACCCTGGGTCCCACAATCAAATCAGGCTCCTAATTGAAGTGATCTTATCAAAAGTAATCTAATCAAAAGGTCCCTTAACTGAATCTAATCTAAAGGTCCCATATACAATAGGCTTACATGCACAGGAACAGATTAGCTTATGAACATAATTTTTGGGGACCCACAAAAGACTCCAACCAGGGCAGACTATAACACTCCTGTCTCTGTCATTCACTTACAAGGACCCTTGTGATTACATTGGGCCCACTCAGCTAATCCAAGATAATCTTCCTATCTCAATATCGTTACATACAAATTCTTTTTTGCCATGTAAGATAACATATTCATAAATTCTGGGGCCATTATTCTGTCTACCACATGCCTATTTTCCTGAAGATATATAAAATTGGTGTTAGTTCTTCTTTCAATGTTTTCTAGAATTCTGCAATGAAACCATCTGGGCCTAGTTGTTTTTTTTTTTTCAGGAGGTTTATAATTGTAGGTTTGATTTCTTTGATAGTTTTAGAGCTATTCAGATTGTTTATTTCATTTAGATTGAGTTTTAGTCATTTGTAGCTTTTGAAGAATTGGTCCATTTCTTTTAAGCTGTCAAATTGATGAGTACAAAGTTGTTCACAATATTCCCTTATTATCTTTTTTAATGTCTTCAGGATCTGTAGTGAAATCCCACATTTAATTTCTAATATTAGTGATTGGTGTCCTTTCTGTTTTTATTTTTGTCAGTCTTGCTAAAGGTTTACCAATAGTGTTGTTTTGGGTGTTTTTTTTTTTGTCTCATGATTTTCTCTATTGTTTTCCTTTTTTCAATTTCATTGATTTCTTATTTTGTCTCTATTTCTTTCCTTCTTATTGCTTTAGATTTATTTTGTTCTTGTTTTTCTAGTTTCTTTAGGTAGAAACTTAGATTGTTGATTTGAAAGCTTTACTCAGGTGGAATGTAAGCATTTAGTGCTCAAATTTTCCCATTTCAGCACTGCTTTAGTTGCATCCCACATATTTTGATACAGTGTACTTTCATTTTCATTCACTTCTATGTATTTTTAAACATTTCCTTTGAAACTTCTTATTTGATCAATGGATAATTTAGAGTTATATTGTTTAATTTTCATGTGTTTAGAGATGATCCTGTTGTCTTTCTCGTATGGATTTCTAGTTTGATTCCATGATGACCAGAGTACACAGTTTGCATTATTTCAGTTCAGTTAAATTTATTGAGGTTTGAGTCATGGCAAAACACATAGTCTGTCTTGGTGAATGTTTCATGAGTACTTGAAAAAAATGCGTATTCTGCTGTTGTTCGGTAGGGTGTTCTTTTTATGGCAATTCCATCCTATTGATGTGTTGTGTTTTTCAGATCTTTATATAATTGCTGATTTTCTGTCTAGTGGGTCTATCAGTTGTTAAGAGGAGGATGTTGAATCTTCAACTATAATTGTGGGTTAGTTTATTTTTCCTTTCCACCTTATCAATTTCAGTTCCATATATTTTTGAGGTCTGTTGTTTGGTGCATACATATTCAGGATTGCTACATTTTCTTGGTAGATTGACCCTTTTATCATTACACAATGTTCCTTTTGTCTGGAGTTATTTTCTTTACTCTGAAGTCTACTTTATCAGGTATTAATGTAGTCACTTCTGCTTTTTTGAAAAAATACTGCTTGCATGGCATCTATTTTTCTGTACTTTTTTTTTTTTTTTTAAAGATTTTATTTATTTGTTTATTTATTCCCCCTTGCTGCTTGTGCTTGCTGTGTCCATTTGCTGTGCATTTTTCTGTGTCTGCTTGTCTCCCTTTGTTGGGTCGTCTTGCTGCATCAGCTCACCACGCCGCACGGGCTGGCTTGCCTTTACCAGGAGGCCCCGGGAATTGAACCCAGGGCCTCCCATATGGTAAACGGGAGCCCTATCGATTGAGCCACATCCGCTTCCCTGTACTTTTACTTTTAAATTACCTATATCATTGGATTTTAAATGAATTTCTCATGCATAAAAGATAACAGATCTTATGGTGATGAAAGGCACAGTGCAAGAAATTTTTTTTTGGCTTTGTTTTTTGGGCAGCTTTGGATTACAGAAAAGTTACAATTGTGGCAGGAGAGGATCACTGGTGCAGGGTGTCAGTGGTGGGGGATATGTGGGGAAGGATCTGCCCGGGGCATGCCTCTATGGAATATGAATATGTGTGTTCATGTGGTCATGGAGTGTTATTTCAATGTGTGTAGACTCACATGAAAACCAACAAAATATTAAATTTCCATTCTGAGGAGTTCTGTTACATTCTCTAATAGAGTGGCAAGACTCTCTAGAGTGCATAGGGAGTGCCTAGCATAACAGGACAGACCAGTACATCAGGCCCTTGATTTTAATGCTTTTATTTATGAACCTTATTCTTATAAAATTGAAATATAGAGAAGTGGATATGGCTCAAGCAATTGGGCTCCCATCTATCATACAGGAGGTCCAGGGTTTGATTCCCTGGGGCCTCCTGATGAAAAGCAAACTGGCCCACATGGCAAGCTTGCCCAAGCTGAGAGTTGGCCCATGTGGGGTGCTGGCTCATGCAGAGAGCTGGTGCAGCAAGATGATGCAACAAAAAGAGACACAGAAGAGAGACAATAAGAGACACAACAGACCAGGGAGCTGAGGTGGTGCAAGAGATTGAGCACCTTTCTCCACTCTGGAAGGTCCCAGTATTTATTCCTGGTACCACTTAATGAGAAGACAAGCAGACATAGAAGAACACACAGAGAGCAGACAGTGAGCACAAAACAACGAGGGGAGGGGAAAAAAAAATCTTTAAAAAAATAAAATAAAATAAAATTGAAACTTATCCTAGTAATATATATTGCCTAAGAGTTACCTCCTGAAAGCCTCATTACTCAAATGTGGCCTCTCTTTAAGCCAAGGTCAGCATATAGGCCCGTTGTCTGCCCCCGCCCCCAGCATGGGACATGACTCCTGGGGATGGGTCTCCCTGGCACCGAGGGATTATTACCAGATGCCAACTAGTGATGCATTTGGAAAAAGACTTTGACCGAAAGGGGGAAACATTAAATACAAATGAATTTTTATAGCTAAGAGATTTCAAAGTGAGTCAGGTGGTCCTTCCAGAGGCATGCCTGTTTACTGGCTGCCATAGTAAACAATGTCTCAAGCAGGGGTGTTCCTGAGGGCTCTAGAGACATCTGGACACCATAGGCAGGGCAGACAACCCCAGGAAATCAGCACCCTGTTGGTGGTCTTATTTTGGAATATATGTTAACCTCTCCCCAGTGTAACAGAGTTAGGCTTATTTATAATTTTCCTACACATGGTTCTTCTGCTCCCTTTATTTCAACCTATAATTAGCACTATACCCATTAAATATATGTCCCAGAGACTTAAATTTTCAGTCTGTTCATATGCTGATTGAGCCCTGAATCTCAGTAGAGTTTTAGCCAAAACCTACTCTCCAGTTAATTGGACTGGCCCAGGACAACTAACAAAATAGTGATGATGGACAGCACCCATCCCAGAAAATAGAGAGTATCTACAACTGCAAGCAAGACAGTTCCATCCATCTGCCCCATGGGATCTAAGCCCCCTCTCAATCAGAGTCAAAGTGGGCATCACCATCCCCAAACCCTCAAGATTGAGGAATGAACAAACATAAGGCGAGAATGCAACTATGAACCAAAGTAGAAATAATTATTTTAGTAATGGAAGAACCTGTAACATTGATATAAAGAGAGTGGTCACCAGAGGTTCTGAGGGGGAGGGAGAGGGAAGAATAGGTGTAAACATGGGGCATTTGGGGACATTGGAATTGTTCTGCATAATATTGTAATGACAGATACAGGTCATTATATATTTTGTCAAAATCTATAAAATTGTACGGTGCAAAGTGTAAACCATAATGAAAACTATAGACCATGGTTAGTAGCAATGCTTCAATATTTGTTCATCAATTGTAACAAATGTACCATAGTAATTAAAGATGTTATTAAAAGGGGAAAATGAGAGGGGGTGTGGGGAGTGGGGTATATGGGAAAACCCTGTATTTTTTATATAACTTTTCTATAATTTAAAACTTCTTTTAAAATAAAGAAAAATAAATAAATGAAATGAATTTCTTTTAAGCAGCATGTAGTTGGGTCATATACTTTTTACCTACTCTGCCAATCTCTGTCTTTTTATTGGTGTAATTAGACCATTTACATTTAAGGTAATTATTGATATTTTAGCACTTCAGTTTTTATTTTCTGTATGTTTCTTTTGGTTCTCATCCCTCTGTTTCTTTGTCCTTTCCTTCCTTTATGGCCTTGAATAATTTTTAAAATTCTATCTGGATTATTTTTTGTGCTTTTGTTTTCATGGTGGTTGCTCTGGATATTACAATATACATATGTGACTGAAAACAGTCTACTGGTATCAGCATTTTACCACTTGGAGTGAAGTATGGGAATTTCATAACCATTTAGGACCATTTATGTTCCTCATTTAAAAATATCAATGTCTTGGAAAAGGAAAAATAGGTATATGTCACCTCCTCAAAATTAAACACTTTTGTTCTTCAAAAGATTTTGCCAAGAAAATAAAAAGGCAGCCTACTCAATGGGAGTAAATATTTGGAAACCACATATCTGATAAGGGTTTGATACCCATATTATATAAAGAGATCATACAACTCAATGATAAAAAGATAAAAAACCCAATTTAAAAATGGGTAAAAGACTTGAGTAGGTATTTCTCCAAAGAGAAAATATAAATGGCCAAAAATCAATGAAAAAATGCTCAACATCACCAGCTATTAGGGAAATGCCAATCGAAACTACAATGAAATACCATTTCACACCTTATAGAATGGCCATAATTAAAAAACAACAGAAAATTGCAAGTGCTGGAAAAGGATGTGGAGAAACAGGAACATTCCTTCGCTGTTGATGGGAATGTAGAATGGTAAAGCTTTGTGGAAGACATTTTGGCAGTATCTCAAGAAGTTGAATATAGAACTGCTATATGATCCAACAATCCTGTTACTAGGAATATATTCAGAAGAACTGAAAGCAAGGACATGAACTTACATTTGCACACCGATGTTCATAGCAGCATTATTCACAATTGCTAAATTATGGAACCAGCTCAAGTGTCCATCAACCAATGACTGGATAAATAAAATGTGGTATATTTATCTATAATGGAATACTTTTCAGCTGTAAGATGAAATGAAATTGGGATGTGTATGACAACATGGATGAAACTTAAGGGCATTGTGTTGAGTGAAATAAGCCAGACACAAAAGGACAGATATTGTATGGTCTCACTAATATGCACTAAATATGATAAGTAAACTCCTGGAGGGAAACTCTAGAGTATAGAATAGAAGGTGGGTTGAGAATGGGAGATGATGCTTAATATACGTAGCATTATTAATAAAAATTGTAAAAACGTGGAAACGAATAGAGTTGAGAGTAATACATTATAATGAGTATAATTAAACACTGCGGATTTATAAATGTAATTGTGGTTGAAAGAGGTAGTCTGTGGAAGTAAATGGCAATTGAAAGGAAGTTAGAGAATAATCTAGGGACTATATAACATAGTGATTTTGGTGGAGGATGAATAGTATTCCACTGTGTGTATATACACACTTCCTTCATTATGCTCCTAGATTCTTTCTGTTATTTCCTCTATGTTTGACGAACTTCATTTTGTTAATCTATAAGGATTAGTCTGTTAGTGACAAATTATTTTAGTTTCCTTCATCTGAAAATTTTTATTTCCCCCTTGATTCCTGAAGGATCATTTTGCTGGATGTGATAGTTTGGTATTGTTTATGAATTCCAAAAATAGATATTGGATTGTGTTTGTAAACTGGTCTGTTTCTCTGGGCATATTAGGTTGTATAAATTCAGAAGTTTCACTTTTAGTTGATTAAATTATGATTTGGGTTTTGATTCATCCATGTTGGTAGGACTCACAGAGAAAATGACATGGTAGAGGAAAGAATTTGAGTTTTTGATGCTGGAGCCCCAGGAAGTAAATATACAGGAGAAGAACACAAAGGAATAGAGACAGCTCCATAGAGCTGAGCCCAAAGAGGAATGAGCCCCAGGAGAGAGACAAGACTTATCCCAGCCTACAGCTGAGATTGGATGAAGCTGGGACCACAGATCCTTAAGTGGAAGAGGAAGGCTGTACCCTTGCAGACATCACCTGCTATCTTACTCAACATGCTGCAAATGACTTTGGGTGAGAAAGTACCTCTTATGGTACCTTGAGTTGGACTCTTTAGGACTTGGTAGCTGTAAGCTTCTACCCTAAATAAATATCCTTTATAAAACCCAAAAGATTTCTGGTACTTTGCATTAGCACCCCTTTGGCTGACTAATACACTGAACATTGATTCCACGTTTGATAGTTCTTTCACTTGAAAATATTGTAACTTTCTTCTGGTCTCTTTGGTTTCAGATGATAAATATGCTGTCTTCAGAACTGGTGGTCCCCTATAGCTGATGCCTGGTTTCTCTCTGGTTGTTTTCAATATTTTTTTTCAAGTCTTTGAAAGTTTAATTCCAACATTGACTTTAGTATTGGTGTTGTTTGAAGTTATCAGTCAAGTTGTGATTTTCTTAGTTCTTATTATGATGGGTGATTTTCAATTGTATCCTGGACATTTTATTTATTATGGCAGTAGACTCCTGAGCCTATGTAATTATTTTTATTTTAGCAGGCAGTCACCTTAAGTTTAACATGTGGGCCTTGGTCTACTTTTGTGGACTGTGGTTTAATTTGTAGAGCCTTTGTGGTGGTGTTTTTGTCTGTTTGTTTTATTTGGTGTCTTTGGAAGTCCTATTGGTCCCTGCTGGTGTTTCCCCAAGTAGTACAGGTAGGTGTCTCTTGGTGGGAGAGGGTTGTGGTGGGATCCCTCTCCACATATGATCCCTGGTTGTCCTGGTTTCTCTGGGAAGGTGAGAGTCTTGGGCCTGAAGGGACAAAGAGGCTTCCTTGATCAAGCCATTTGCCATGGTTGGGTTCTTTTCTATAGTGCTTCCTGCCCATTCTGGTGTCTCTGGGTGGGAAAAGAGTGTCTCCAGTCTGTGGGGACAGAGAGGCTTTTTGTCTCCTGTACCTGGGTCTCTCCACTCAGCTCTGTTCACTTACACTGGTATCTCTCAGTGGAAAAAGAGAGTCTCAGGCTTGGCAGGGAAGAAGAGTACCTTCCTTACCTGTGTATTTCTGGTGGAGTTTCCATTTGATCCCCCTTGTTGGAGGTGTCAGGTTCACAAGATATGTTTCAAAGTGACTTCCATTAAATCTAAGGGAGGAATGAGCATGCCTGGGCTGCCTTCTTTTGCTAGGCTGGCGGTTGGGAAATGCCAGGTCTGGGTGACTCTCCTCTGCTGGGGTGTCAGATGCATGATATCCTGCCACTGTGCTGTTCCTCCAACGCTGGGGTCCCAAACCAGCTTGCCATCTTCTTAGTATCTTTTGGAGTTCACCTCTGGTTGTCTCTTGTGCCATTTCCAGAGCTCATAGTTGTGATTAGTGGAAAGAAGCAGGGAAAAATGAGCTTATGCCATCTTGTACAGACCAGAAATCTTCTAATTGTTTTTTATTTATATCTGTTTTCTGTTTCTTTCTTACTCCTTTCTTTCCTTCTTTTGGGTTAATTGACTATTTTATTATTCCATTTTGATTACTCAGTTGTCTTTTTATCTATGTCTCTGCAATATTTTAGTGGTTGCTATGTGGATTATAATATACATCCTTAACTTGTCATAATATACTTAGAGTAACTATTGTACTCTATCATGTAAAACATCTATCATGTGAAACAGAGAACCTTGCAGTAATATAGTCCAAGGGTCAGGCAAGTTTTTCTATAAAGGGACAGATAACAAATATTTTCAGCTTTGTGGGCCATTTGGTCTCTTATGCAACTACTCAGCTCTATCTTTGTAGTAGGAAAGAAGCCACAGATAATATGTAAACTTGTGGACATGGACAGATTCGGCCCATGGTGATCTAGATTTAGCCCACAGACCATTGTTTGTAAACCCCTGATGTAGTTTATATATTCACTTCATTTTTAATCCTTCATGCGATTGTTATCATATATATTACATTTACATATAATGTTTTCTTTAAATATTTTAAGATAGTAAAAGAAGAAAAATATAGGCTTTTTTAGTTACCCACATATTAATCCTTTCTGGTGATCTTTACTCCTCCCCATAGAACTGAGTTATCTTTTGGTATCATTTCCTTTCAGCCTGAATAACCTTCTTTAGCCTTTCTTACAGTGCAGTTCTTTGGCTAAAGATTTGGTTTCTGTTTATCTTACATTATTTTTACTTTACTTACATCTTTGAAGGATAATGCTGGATATAGAATTTTGTGTTGACAGTTTTTCTCTCTTTTAGCACTTTACTGATATTATTCCATTGTATTCTGTCCTTTATTATTTTTAAAGAAAAGTTTGCTGTTATTTTATCATTGTTCTTTTTGATATACTATGTCATTTTCCTCTAACTGGATGTTTTCAAGATTTTTTTTCTTTATCTTTACATTACAGGAGTTTGACTATGATATGGCTCATTGTAACTTTCTTTGTATTCCCTCCTAGGGGTTTGTTGAGATTTTTGGGTCTGTAAGTTGATGTCTTTTACCAAATTTGGCAAGATTTGAGCCAATTTTTATTCAAATAATTTTTTTTCTGTTCCATTCTTTCCTTTTCTTCTGGGACTCTAATTACATGTATGATACACTATCTAATGTTGTAGCACACTCTCTGAGATTTTGCTCATTTTTCTTCTTTTTCTATATTTCTTCAGAATAGATATTCTTCAAGTCACTGACTCTTCTTCCATCTCTAATCTGCTGTTAATGTCATCTAGTCAATTTTTATTTCAGTTATTTTATTTTTTGCCTTTAGAATTTCCATTTTGCTGTTTTTATTTCTCTGCTGAGATTCCCCATTTGTTCATTCTTATGAGTACATTTTCCTTTTAGTCCCTAAATATATTTAGAGTAGCTGCGTTAAAATCCTTTTCTGCTAATGGTGACATCTGGGTCATCTTGAAGTCTGTTTCTGTATACTACATTTTTTCCTGAGTATGGGATACATTTTTCTGATTCATACATGACCAGTAATTTTTACTGGATACTGAATATTATAAATGATATGTTGTAGATTCTACTATGTCCCTCTATTTTTCCATATTTTAGATGTTTTCAGTAGGAAGGCTTGACCAAACTGTTATTTCCAGGGTTTATTTTAAATTTCATCTAGTGAGAGACTATCTCTAAAATCTTCTTTCTTTTTTTGAAGTATAGGGGGCCAGGGATTAAACCCAGGACCTCTTATGTGGGAAGCTGGCACTCAACCACTGACCCACATAGGCTTCCCTGAGTTGTTTTTTGTTTGCTTGTTTGTTTGTTTTGCTTGTTGTTGGTTTTTTGTTTTTGTTTTCAGGAGGAACCAGGAGCCGAACCTGGGACCTCTCATGTGGGAGGTGGGCACTCAACTGCTTGAGCCACATCTGTTCCCTCTAAAACCTTTTCAAGCAATTCCATCCAATTTATTCTCTTCCTCTGTATCCAGATGGCCGTTTTATAGCACTTATCTCTAGTTATAATTATACACACATGCAAGTTTTTTTTGCTCTTTTATTCTCCCTCCTCTCCACTAAACTAAACTCAAGAGCCTAGTATTTATGTTTTAATAAATATTAGTTGAATGAATGAATTATTTCCCCCCTATATTTATTTGTATCTATTGCAAAGCCAGGAAAGGAAGCTCACATTTTATTGAAGTCTGGCTACAGGATAGAGATGGGAGAGACTGGAAGGAGAGTTGCCACGATATCTATTCTTTCCTGGCTCCAGATGCCAAGTTTAAGCCTCCGTTGTTAGAGGGCTAAAGTGGGCAGCTGATTGAGTTGTTTACTTAGAGATATCATGGACTTGGGGAATAAGCAGAACTGCTTTGAGCCTCAGTGACAGAGCGTGACAGAGTCGTAGAGAAGACTGTGATCCTGTTTTATAATGTTGTAATCCAGCAGATGAGAGCTTGGAGCTATGGTAATTTGAGCCTTAAATGTGACCTCCTTTGATCTGCAGGTTTTTGGGGGTATATATGATGTTAAAAAAAATCAGCGTTCTGCTTGATATGCCTTAAAATATGTCTGTTTTTTAATCCAATCTGTTTCCTTTTAGAGCAGCTTATCTTTACCCTGAGTCTTAGCACTGGAAACATTAGTTCCATTTGACTGTTTCCATATTTCCAGATGTGTTCTCTAAAGGTACTCAAACCTATGTTGGCAGATCTTTTTTGGATCCCATGTCCAGAAGATCTGAACTCCTCTGACCCCAGAAGGAGTTCTCCAAAAAGCCTGTATACTTCATCTCTAGCCATGATTTGATTTATTTTACTAACTTTCATCATTTAACCACTTGCTTGCTTGCAGAAAGTTTTTCTCCTATTTCCCAGAGAATCCTAGATGTTCAGGCTGAAAGGTTTCTCACTCTTGTTTCATCTTTCTATCTATAGATACCTGTAGTGAGTATCTGTGGAAGTTTTTTCTGGCATACATTGACCCATCTGCCTTTTTAAAAAAACAAATCTTGAATTTTCTTTGGGAAGTTACTTCTTCACTCTTAGCTTATGTGATTTGAGTGGGGCTGATGCCTGCCAGCTCTTGTAGTAGGCCCTAATTAGCCTAAGCTAGTTAGTGTATGCCATAACTTTAGGTACTGGGTTTAGTTCAAGGATGGCCACACGGCCTAATTGGATCAACAAGACTCAGACTCAGGAATTTTTGTAAACCACTGAGAGACAGAGGCTTTCTCTGCTAGGCATATATTGTAGAAGATGAAAGGTCTGGTACAGTTGCAGCTTTTTTGAGTCTATGACAGAAGAACCTGTGAAAGTCAATACATAGAAGGAATCAGAGCTGAACCAATAAAGAGAGAAAAGTGGGTCCCGGTGAGATTGTTTGAACCCCTGAATGTAGCCATCACTGAAGTCCATCCTACCCCTTGAACTTTTTAGTTTTGTGATCCACTAAATTCCCTTTTGATTAAGTCACTTTGGATTAGGTTTTCTGAACTTGCAACCAAAAATCTCCTGAATAATACTCTATTCACCCTGTCCTTAATCACTTTCAGAATGAGGTTGCCTACTTGCTTTACCCTCTCTTGTGTGACAGGCACCAGCTGTCTATGGTTCTTGACTATAATTTTTCCTTGGACTTTGGATTTCTAGTTCTCTATAGTTAAGGTGTGGCCCAACTGAATGAGGGTGGGCTTTAATCTGGATTACTGGAGTCCTTTATAAGCAAAAGAAATTTAGACATAGTCAGAAAAAGTCACAGAGAGAAGCAAGAAGTCAACAGAACCTGGAAGAGAAAAGAAAGAACATTGCCATGTGATTTGAGGCAGAGATACAGAGAAGGGACTCCAAGGATCACCAGCAGCAGAATGCTTCAGACCTTAGGGAGAAAGCTTTGCCTTGCTGATACCTCTATTTTAGACTTCTTCTCCCCTCAAAACTGTGAGCCAACAAATTTCCACTGTTTAAGATTATATATCTATTCCCTCATGGGATGCCATTTCCTGATCCCACTCACAATGCTGTCTTTTGGGTCACTAATAGTGTCTTAGGCCAAACCCATATTGCAGTTTCCAACCTGGCACTCCCTAGATTTCATTTCTGGAACAAATTTCAGTCAAATTATTGGGAATCAGAACACATTCAGAACTGTCTCCAGAAAGAAGTTTTTACCCCACCCAACATTTATACTGATCTGTGTGTGGTCAGAACTAGGCAAAGAGCTCCAAGCAAACTTATCTTCTAACTGTGATGTGTACATATGTTTGTGTGATTGTCCAGGATTCTGTGCGCCTGGGAAACTCAGCCTCACCTCATAAATAAAGTTGTTTTCACCTCCAGTGAGAACCCAGGGGAAAAGAAGATGGGGCTCAGGGTGTACCTTCCAATAGAATTCCTGGAGTTCTTTTAGCAGATGTTGAGATGGAGACTGAGAGACACACTTATCAGTTCCATCCCATTTTATAGGACTGGCTGAACATCTGCATGCTCACATGTGTTGATAAAATCCAGTGAATTATCACCGAGCCAGCAACTCAGGGTGTCTGTTCCTACGTAGAAGCACTCAAATTCTTGAAAGCGTTAATGGAAGCAGAGCTGCCAGAGAGGAAATACCACTCCATGCTTTCTGGATTATCCTGTAAGACAGAAGGAACAGTGGATTATCCTTTCTTGCTTTACAGATGAAAGGAGCAGAGACTGGGAATCATGGGACCACACAGTGTGTGTCAGAGGCTGAAGGGCCTAAAATATAAGATAAATTCACTCTTTAAATATACAGATAAAGTTATTGAAGCCAGAGAGGTCAATAGTCTTGCCAACAGTCAGTTAATGGCAGAGTCAGGGTGAAGATCTAAGTCTCCTTGCTTACAAAGAAGTGCTCTTTTGACCACATCATGCTGCTAATACTACAGAGTATCATCATCCGGGAGGTTTTATAGTCAGCAATATTATTTTTTCAGGGCCCTACACGGACATATGACTTAAAGGGCATATTACTTTTAGGAAAAGTTCAGATGTGTTTCTTGATACACAGAAGTATATCAGTTAGCTATTTTACGATAACAAATACCCTAAACAGTGGTTTTAAACAACAACTTACAAATCCGTGGACTGGTTAGGTTGGGTCTTCTGCTTTGGGATGGGCAAGGCCGCTTGTGGCAGGGATCACTTATGTGTCTGGTCATCTGGGGACTGACTGGTCTAGAAGAGCTTCAGGGAGGGTGGCTTATCTCTGCTCCACGTGACTTTTATCCTCCAGCAGGCCAGCGGGGTGAGGAAACCATCTCCACTTCTGGATAGGAGGAGGAACAAAGTCACATTGCAAGAGGCATGGACACCGGGAGGGGAACAGTTATGGATATTTTTGCAAACAGTCTACTTCAGGAGATATGCTGGCCTATTATTTTCAAAAAAGGTGCCAAGCCATCCTAGTTCTTGGAATATAGCAGGAGCTCAATGTTTATTTGTTGAATGAATTTCGCCATCTAGCTAACATGAGAGTGTGTGTGGATGGGTTCATGTTGTGTGTCTAAGTGTGTGGGTGTGTGCATTGTGTGCTCACATGCAAATGTGTGTGCCTGCAAGTCTTTGAGATGTGGGCTTCTGTGAAGGCACATTGTTAAGACAGGGCATTTCAGGACCAAGGAGAGCAGCCTCAGCTGTGATGCAGGTGATGCCAGGCCCCCAGCAGGGCCCGGCTCAAGTGGCTGGCCATGAATTAGTGCTTTTTCCTGGTAGAAACAGAACATTGGGTGTTGGTTTTCATTTCCTGATATCAGATCACATACACATTCAACTGAATGGAAAAAGTATTTCCTGGGAAACCATCTCAAAAGGAACACAGTAGGATAGGGAGATCAGTGTCAGACACAGTCACCTTCAAGGGGCCTAGACCCTCAGAATCAAAAACTCTTCAACCCCAGAACCCACCAGCTCTTACCTGAGGTGTCATGGCCACTACCAGTCCCAACTTTCTGGTATCTTTAAACTACCCCTGCTTTGTAGACAAAGTCCATACTCCTTAGCTCAGCCATGTTGAGGTTATGAGCTTTCTTGACCTCTTTTAACTTATGCTTCCACATTTGTTCAAATTCAACAAATATTTACTGAATAGCTGCTGAGTACCAGGCACTGCACTAGGTGTTAGCTTTATAAAGTGAAAATAACAGTCATGGCCCTGTCCCCATACAGCTCACAGTCTAGTAGGGAAAGGACACAAGTAACAAGGTTAATCAAATACATAAATAATACATAAATAATAAATATATAAATAATAAAATACATAAATACAGAAAATTGTGATAAATGATATGAAGGAAAACATCAGGGTGCTTTGAAAGAGAAGAAGAAGAAGTAGCCTAGTTTAGATTGGGTAATTGGGATAACCATCACTGTAGGAGTGATATTCCAGCCAAGACTTGGAAATTAAAAGGGGCCAAGCCATGCAAAGGGAAGAAAATACCAGTCTAAGCAGAGGAAGTGGCATGTGCAAAAGTCCCGAGGCAAAAAAAAAAAAAAGTATAGCACTTAAAGACTTGATAGAAGCTCAATGGAACTGAAATCTAGTGAGTAGAAGAGAGCTGTTTAAGATAAGGATGTAAGAATACCAGACGCCAAATTATGCATGCACTTGTACAATATGTAATGGAGTATGGATTTTATTGTAAAAGTAATGATAAAACAGTGCAGTATTGTTTCAGATTTTTTCAAGAAATTCAGATACGACCACCTTTACCCTCTGTTGACAATCCTGGGTTAAGAAATGTTCTAGTTTAATAAGGGGGAAACACTTTCAGAGCCTCCATCACCCTCACCACCAGTGAACAGGTTTGCAAACCAACTTCCTTGTCCTTTGGGACCAGCTCAGACACAAACCTGTAGCTTTCTGGCCTTGGTGGACTGAGTTAGATGCCCTGAACCCCATTTTGGCCCCAATTTCAGGCCTGATGGACTCTTTGTCCCTTTTCAGACTTATAGTCTCTGGTTTTGATGCAATGTGAGCCCAGGATATGCAGCTCCCAGCCACCTTGGCTTCATTGGTCAGTCCTGCCCTGGTTCTCACCTCTTCCTGCCTGACTCTTGGATTACACCTTCTCTGTCCAAGATTTAAGACTATTTAGCTTGCACAATCCTGATAATCTGCTCCTTTATGCTCCCAGAGGTCTCTGGCTCCAGATCCTGCCCCTTTCTCATCTCTGGGTCCATTCATTAACTAAATGATTAAGTGATCTTACCCTTTTGGAAAATCTTGTCTTCTTTGCCATTTCTGGGAGTCAATGGCTGTCAATATTTCCTTTTCCTTTCCATCATCCTGAGATATTTAAAGATATCTCCCAAAGAGATCATACATAATAGCTATAGCTAAACTTTTTGAGTCTTTTCTATGTGCCAATATTGTCTTAAGTGCTTTCCATTGTCTTATTTAATCCTCATACAATAGTTAAATTCATGGGTGACAGACTATTTTACAAAGATAGCCATAACAATATCACCTATTTCACATGCTTTTCTAGAACCTTCCCACTCCCCTATTAAGAGGTTGTGATGGTTTATTTTATATGATTAGAGAAGTTCTGAGCTTACATAATAATCATGCATAACATGCAAAATTCCCATACATCACCCTTCCACCAACACTTTGTATTGTTGTGGAACATTTGTTACAGATTATGAAAGAACAACACCAAAATTATTACCAGCTATGGTCCATAACTTACATTTGGTATATTTCTCCATACCCATCCCTATTATTAATACCATGTATCAGTATTGTACATTTGTTATAGTTCATGAGAGAACAGTTCCCTATTTGTACTGTTAACCACAGTGCATCTTCCACCACATGGTTCACTGTGTTATATAGCCCCGTGCCTTATACAGTCCATCCAAAGTGTATGCTCAGTGGCTCTCATTTTCATCACAGAATTTTGCAGTCATTGCCTCAGTAAATTTTTGAATATTTTCTTTAGTCCACAAGAAAAAATCCCATTACCCCCTATTACTGACCGTTAGCATTGCTACAGTACCTTCTCTGACATTAATACATGAATATTACAATAGAGCTAACTATAATCATAAGTTACATTCATTGTATTTTCCCATGCATCACCATATTTTTACCACCTTGTAACAGTGACATACATTTCTTCTAGTTCATAGAAGAATATTCTTGTATTTGTACTATTAACCACAATCCTCATCCACCACAGGGTTCCCTATGTTATTCAGTCCCTGGATTATTCTCTAGCTATCTTTCAATTGACACTTACATCCCTAAACTACCCCTTTCAGCCACAATCCCATATGTGATGGTTTATTTTAGCTGTCAATTTGACTTGGTTATGATCTCCAGTTGTTTGGTGAACTAAGCACTGGCCTGATTGTTACAGTGAGGGTATTTCATGGATTTAAATTATCAGTCAGTTGATTGCATTTATAGCTGATTATATCTGTAATCAATAAAAAAGATTGCCTTCAGCAATGATGAGTCCTCATCCAATCAATTGGGGGCTTCAAAGTGAGAACTGAGGATTTCAGCAGTCATAAAGAATTTCTATTTCTACTTTAGCCAGCCAGCTTCTCCTGGGGAATTCATTGAAACCTTTGCTGGAGTTCCCAACTTGCAGCCTGCCCTACAGAATTCAGACTTGACAATCCCCACAGTCATGTGAGCCAATTCCCATAATAAATCTTATAATGTTTACATATTATGTAAATAATATGAGGCCCCGCAATAGAGTTAAACAGAAGTGATTGCATGATTTCCAAGGCTAGTTCATAAAAATCAATGAAGCACCTCATTGTTAGCTGGGACACTTACTTTTTGGAGCTCTGGGTTGCCATGTAAGAAGTCCAACCCTGAGACTGCCAAGCTGGAAAGGCTACTTGTAGGCACTCCAAGGGCCATCCCAGCTGTGCTCTCAATTGAAAGCTGACATTAACTGCCAGCCATGTGAGTGAACCACCTTGGACATCCAGCTCAGTGGAGCCTTCAGACAGTAGCAGCCCCAGCTGACATCTGACTGCAATCAAATGAGAATCCCAAGTCAGGTTTTTCCAGCCTAGCTTTTCCCAAATTCCTTGGAACAGATCATGAGCAGCTGTTTTAAGCTGCTAAGTTTGGGGGTAATTTTTATAAGGCAATTATAACCAGAATAAATAGGTATTGTTATTAATCTTGTTTTAAAGGTGAGGAAACTGAGACTCAAACACAGCAAATCCTTTGCCGAAAGTCATATAGTTAATAACTGGTAGGAACAGATTAAAATCTTATTCTTTCATCCAACAAAGCCAGTGCTGTTGACCTGTATGTTATCACTGCCCATCTATTAAGCAATAGTCTACACAACTTTGTTTTGGGGGTGTACAAAGTTCTTAGCTCATGGACCCCAATTCAAAGATGGAAACCAAGACTGGGAATTCCTGTTCTAGACTCATATTGGGAGTTAAGCAGAGGATGTGCCCTATGGCCTCCAAGGTGGATTCATTTGCCATAGATGTGCTGTGCTCGATGCCTTCCCCATCCTTTAGCTAGCACGGGAATTTTCTTCTATTTCAGAAGGCAGCATAAAATAACAGTCAACAACATGGACTGGGCTTTGCTGTTTAGCCGCTGTATGACCTTGGAACAATTGGTTACTTCACCTCTTTGAGCCTCAGGTTTCTCAGTTGAAAAATGGGATAATTGTAATAGAACTTATTTCATAGGGTTGTTTTGCATATTAAATGAAATAATGTATATAAAATACTTATCACATTTCCTGGCACTTAGTATGTTTCCATTTAGAATTCTAAGTCCATTAGAATTATTTTGCATGATCTTGCAATAATGGATACAGGCCATTTTAAATTTTGTCAAAACCTGTAAAAGTGTATGGTGCAAAATGTCAACCATAATGCAAACCATTGACCATGGTTAGTTTGCAATGCTTCAGTAATTGTGCATCAATTGTAACAAATGTACCATCCACATGTAAAAAGGGGGAGGGCATTGGGTATATGGGAATCTCCTACATTTAAATATTCCTTCTTAATTACATGCTATTGCTATTTTAAGCTAGAGACAGATACACACTGAGCCAGGTGAAAAAACAGGCCCCTTTCCCCACTTCTGTTACTCCAGGGAGTCCCTTAACAGTATTTAATCCTCTCTGCTGTCCTCACAAAGACAATGATTAAAAGTGGAACAATATCTTCTCAGTTTAGTAATGAAATACACACAGAGTAAGAGGAGGCTGTCATAATGCAGTGTCCCATCTCCTTATGCTTTCACCTGAAGGCAGGACTGTCATAATAGAATAATAAAGAATTTGGGTTTTGAGTCACACAGACCTGGATACCTAACTTCTCTGGCTGTCAGTCTTCTCATGAAAAATAGAAATGATGTTGATGGCTCACAGTGGATGTGAAACGGTCAATGAGATGGCGAATGTCTGGCCCCCGGAACACAGGGTCCAGAAAAATGTAACTGTTCTCCTTCCTTTCTGCTCTGCTTTGGAGCACTCTTGAAAGGTAGGCTAAGAATCGTGTTACTCTCTCCTCTCACTGTTTCCAGGGATTTCTGGCCTTGCAGCAGGACTTCCTTCTAAGGAAGCCTCCAAGCAGAGCTGGGGATAGCCCCTTACTTCACTCTTCTTGTGGGGCTTAAAAGCCCCCTTTTAACCCCTTGGAGGCAGAAAGATCAGGTTTGGACCTTCACAGGAGGTTCACTGCTGTCACATCGCCTTGGGGAAGCCCATGAGGGAAGCAAAAAGATGGTCCCAAGTCCAGGTCAGGGGAAGAGTCCTGGACTTGATGTCAGAAGACCTGGGATCAGACCCAAGGCACTTTTCCTTTCTATCCTTCTCTCCTTGCAATGTTGCTTAGCCTGTTTCTTCTCCTGTAAGAACTGGGAAATGATGTACCTGTCTTACTCATATTACAAGCTTGTTGTGAGGTTTAAAGAGGATAAGTGGGTAAGATGCTGCCTCCATGGGTGTCTGTTATTGTTGTTTGTCCTGGGCAGGACTCTAGTCTACTTACACAAAACTAATACAGCATTAGCAGGAGTCCTCAGAGAAAAGGGAAGGGGCAGAAGCTTAGTTCTGTACACTGGGTACACTGGGTACCATTTCCCATTGTGTGGGAAGTAATCTTCTAATATTTCTTTCCTCTGGGAATGATATCCTCCTAGCAAGTTTTGTTGAAGCAAGTCTAGAATTGCCCTCTAACTCACTGTCCATATCCATCATCATCAGGTCTAATGGATCAAATGACAATAATTAGTAATTACAGAGCATTTGCAATGTACCAGGGATAGTTATAGTAAGCCAACTCATTTAATTTAATAGATGATCTCATTTAATTCACAGAACTGCTATATAGTTGTTGTTTTGGTTATCTTTAGTTTACAGGTGAAGAAAGTCAGGTGCAGAGAGGTTAAGTATTTGTCCAAGGTCCCACAGCTGGTAAGAGATCTAGGTAGCTCTGAATCCTGGAAGCTGACCCCAGAGCTTATGCACCTGACCATTGAACTAATGCTCTCTCCACAGCATCTGCCACCATCATCTTTTGCCAAGATTCCTGCCGTGTCTCCTAGCTGGTGTACCCACCCCTCACCTCACCGTCTAGAAAATATCTACCACAAACTCCAAAAGACAGCTCTGATCATGCGACTCTCTGGTTAAGGCCCTTCAAGGGCTCTCAGGTTTTCCACAGGACAAAGTCCTGGCTCCTCTAACTGGCACATAAATCCCCGGTCCCCACCTGCTTCTCTTTAGTTTGTTTCCCATTGTACCCTGTTCATTTTATACTCAGGGAGCCTGGTGGGTTCTGTGTTTTTCATGCTGCTACATCTTTGTGTGCTCAAGTCTTTATTCCTCCTCGAATGTCTCTTCACCCCCTGGAAAATTCCTATTCAACCAATTCAAATATGAAGCCCTCCATAACCTGCCCAGGCCTTTCACCTGTGCTCCTTTAGCTTCATGGGCTTGCTCTCATTAAATCACCCATTACCTCGGACTGCAACAATTTGTCTGCAGGCAACAGAACTTGAGTTCCTGGAGGCAGGACACTCTTTAGCTCTGTCCTCCCCAACGCATCCCACAGGGCCTAATGCTTGGACATTAATAAACGTGTGCTGAGAATACTTTCAGGCATGAAAAATGGTTATTGTTATTATGATGGCACAATATCAGGTTAACTGTCCCCTCTAGACTCAAACCTCTCACCTCGGCATCCTGCAAGAGTGAAGCCTCAGCAGTTCTGCCTATGTCCCTCCCCTCCTCCCAGGTGACATCAAAACCTTGAAGCAGATGGGTTTCGGCATCTAGAACCCACACCCACTTCACCTGTCTTTCCCTTCTCGGTTCCCTCAGATGTGGGAGAAGGCAGCTTACTGCTTTCATCACTGACCCAGACCAGACAGGGGTTACTCTTGGGCCACCTTTTGGACCCCTTGCTTTCTCACCTAGGCTCATTTGAGACAAGGCAAAGAGACACATTTATTGCACAGCTAGGGAAAGGAAGAGATGGCTAGCAAAGGTGAGATTTTATGGATACCAGACTTGTATTTATGTCTGTGTTCCACACTGGGCTGTGAGCTTTTCAAGGTCATCTCAGATTCTGGCACAGTGCCTAGACTGGAAGTGTTTGTGGATTGAATGGATGGATGAATGAATGAACGCATGAATGAGTGAGTGACTTGTTGAGTCACTCACCCTGAAGGTTACCTGGCTGAGTTCTTTCATTAGGCACTGGTAAGAGAGCAATTCCCCTGGGCCACCTGTGCGTTACTGAAAAACACTTCATAGAATCTGCCTTATCTGAAGGTGCAGGGATGTGTTAATCCCTCCGGACTTCCCAGGGCAAAGGATGCCTCAGGGTGAGGAAAGGCCAGAGAAGGAGCAATACTCTCCTGTGGTCCGAGACTGGAATTCCAACTTTCCACTTAAAAGGGGGACCATCATCCAACCTCCCTCCGCTCCAGCCCTAAGGGTCGACCTGTGAGAGGCTGCCAGGAGCTCTGCCAGGTGTTTTGTTTTTTGCACTGGTGTTTAAATGACATTTCCCCACCTTTCTGGCCAAAGGGAGGAGTCTGCTTAGCCCAGGCTTGGCACAGGCCGCAGCAGCAGCAGTGCAGGTTCTCTAATTGTACATGCAGGTCCCCCTCCCTGTTCTGCTCCAGGAGACTTTGCGATTTATTGCACATCCCAATGCATGAGCTGTCATCTCTTCTGTGAAGCCTTCCCAGACATGTGGCTCACAACCCCCACTGGACCCCCTACCCTTCCACCCAGACTGCACAGCTAACTGAACCAGACAACAGTGCTTCCATTAGCTTTTGCTACATGTCAACCACTCCACAACTTGTGGGCTTAAAACAATAAGCATTTATGAACTCACAGTTGGATAGGTGGCTCTGCCGGTCTTGGTTAGGCTCCTTCATGCAGTCAGGAGGGTGTCACTGATCCCCGAACTTTTCATCCTCCAGCAGGGTTGCCTGAGCTTGTCCATAGAACAGCTGCAGGGTTCCCAGACGGGAGCAGGCGCTCCAGGCCTCTTGAGGCCTAGGCTTGAAGCTGGCACAACGTCCCTGCTGCCCCATTCTACTGGTTAAAGCAAGGCCCAGATGCCAGTCCTGATTCCAGGCTGGAGGAAACGGGCTCCACTGTTGAAGGGAGAGAAGAGCTTTGAACTCACATTGCAAAGAAGGGTATATCTGGGGAAAGAAATAATTTGTGGTAATTTTACCATCTCCCACAAGTAGTCTTTTATTTTTATTCTGTTATTTCAACATATGTCTGATAAGGATCGGGTCTGAGGCTAAAACCCAGGAGCACTGGTTCCAAGTAACTGTAAAGAGAGAATCTAGCTTTTAGCCTGTAGCTTAGTCTTTGGAGTCTTCTTTGGAGACCGAGGTTTGAATTCTGGCTTTACCACTTATTCATTGTGTGACCTTGGGCAAGTAATTTCCTGCTTTCGAGCCTCCATTTACTATCCTGTGAAATAGGGATATTAATAGTAATACTCGTAGAGTTGTCATAAGGATTTAATGACTTAGGGATGCAAAGCCCTTTGCACAGTGCCTGGCATGAAGTTAATGCTTAATCAACAGTGGCTTTTATTATCATCATTATTATTTTTAAAATCATTTCACCTGCCATAAATAAAAGCAATGAAAATCCCCTCCTAAATTTCTATAGCTGGGAGTTCCTCAAGGCCAAGGAGTGAATGTACAGAAATATTCACTACAGCTTCATTTATAATAGTAAAAAAATTTAGAGCAGCATAAATATCCAGCAATAGGGGGTTGGTTAGATGAATTTTAGTATATTAACCCAAAGGATTGCAATGTAGTCATTAAAAATGATGTAGAGCTACGTGTGCTGACATTGAAAGCTGAGGATGACATATTGTCAAGTGGAAAAGAAGGTTACAAAATAGTACATATAGTACAAAACCATCTGCGTAAAATATATTTATGTGAGCTATATGTATAGAAGTATTGGAAAGATCTAAAAATGTTAATGTGTCTATCTTTGTATGGTGAGATTATAGGATTTTTTTTTCATTTTCCCTTTTATCCTAGCTTTCCTAATTTCTCTGCAGTGGAATGTATTACTTAACTAAACTTAAAAAGATTGACAGAGAGCCACTCCAGGTCTCCATGCAGGCTGGCTTCAGAAAGACTGCCAGGCCCTGGGCTCCATACCAAGAGTTTTGAACCTATTAATGTCAGGTTCTGTGCTGGATGCCGGTGGTTGCATGGAGCTGGCTCTGGGGGTAGGGGGTGCTCTCCAGAAGCCCCTCAGTGGCAACCATTCCCTCCTGACCCTCATGGTGGGGCTTCTTTCCCCTGAGGACACCTACAGCTGCTTCTTCCTCTCACTACACCTTGCTCCATTCCCGTAGTCACTATGAGGTCAGTATGGGGAGGAGCCGTGGTTATCTTTAGGGGCCACCCCACACCCATCCAAGCAAGCTGGAAAATGGAAGAAGGACTTGGCCCTGAGGGGAGGGTGCCCAGGTGCCCACGCTTGGAGCTCAGGCCAGAGCAGTGCATGGGGAATGGGGTGTAGAGCTTCCAGCTTCCTGCCTTCATTAACTGGGCCAGAAGGGAGCGTGCAAACCCAGAGCAGCAGCACCGGAGCAGGGTGACCTGACAGGGAAGCTTACGGCAGGAGGGGAGACGGCACACACCCACTACCTGGGGTGCTGGGCTATTTAGAAATCAAGACTATCCATGAGCTTCAGTGCAGCCATGCATGAGCTCACCCTGTTGACTCCTCAGGCCTGCAAGGAAGTGAATGGTCAGCTCTGGGCGGCTCTGCCCCTGCTAGTCTCACCTTAATTCTCAGTGGACTTGGATCTGAGCTCAATGTACTTTCATGAAGCATCTCCACTAGGCCCTCAGCTTACTAACTGGCATAGTTCTTCTAATTGTAGGGACCTTGTGTGTCAGATTATCCTCTTAAGACCTTGTTGAAAGCAAAATAAGTGATCCCTACCCTTCAACAAGGGGAGATTTGATGCTTTTTACCAAAAAGAGATTTGTTATCTCAGGAATGCATGTGCACCTTAACGGCAGGTGACTGTGATGAAGCAGCTGTGGCTGGTTCAGGCAGCCGTGAAAGACGTGGAGTACCTGCTGATGTTGCCAAATGGTTAGGGGCTCAAGAGGGTGTGGGAACCCAGGGAATAGGATAATCAAAGAAAACAGGGTTTAGGGAAACAATACACTGATGTTTAAAAATATTTAGTGGAGGCACTTCCCTAATATCTCTTTGGGTAGATCAGCAAGGCCATTTCCCCAGTTGTTCATGAAGAAGCATGGTGGGTATGGCATCTGCCTTGGAATGCCAAAATGCAATTGTCTGTGGGCATGTATGGATGTGATGTTGAGTCACAATATTGTTAATTATAAGGAAGTTTAGGAATCGAGGCGAACTTTCTCCCACCCCCATTTGCCGACAGTTAAGGCAAGGCTGGCTGTGAATTACCAGCCATCATTCTTTCCTTTTTCCATCTCCCATAATTGGGTTAGAATACCTCTGTTAAACAAGCATGCCTCTAGAACTTGAGCTAAGTTACAGCTCTTTATAAATTAGGCTATAAATTGGAATATGTTTCCCCATCTGGTATCCAAATTTAGGAAATCTGTGATTTCACACGAAACACTGGGATATACAACACAGAACAGGTAATAAGTCTGTAGAGCGGTGGCATTCCTGTGCTTTGGGATAACTGCCAAGATGCTTCTGACTCTGCCATTTATTAGCTGGGTAGCCTTGAACAAGTTCCTTAAACTCTCTGTGCCTCAGTATTTTCATTAGCAAAATGGGAATAATTACAGTACCTGCCTCATAAGATTGCTATGAAGTTTAATTAGATAATCCATGTGAAGTACTTAGAATATCATTTGGCAGAGATGAATTCCGTAAACATTTACTACCACCACTTCTGCAATTAAAGTTCATAAAATTCCAAGGGCTCTAAGGCCCTAGCATGAGAGGCCTTTTGGAACAGTACAAGGCTAATGTGGCATCATGAGTTCTCTCGTCAGACAAGGTAGCTTCCACTGTCATGGCCGTCTGCCTTAACCCAGCTCTGGTTAAATCCAACTCCCTGTGCAACTTCCTGCCTGTGCTCTGACAGCTAAACCTGGCTGGACAAAACGCCAAACAATGCTGGCTGTTTTCACTTTCAGTTTCTGACCACTAACCTCCAACAGGCCTTTATTGTGACCTGGTCATTATCACAATTACAAGTCCCTGGTCCATGTTTTCTCCACCTCTCCTAGATAACTATTTCACATTTCCTTTATCCCACTCCTAACTCTTAGTCATAACTTTGCTTCCAGGTTCCCTGATAAAATAGACACATGCAGAAGATAACTTTCTCAGGCTTCCAACTCCTCAACTAAAAGCTGATGTCACGGGGAGCAGATGTGGCTCAAGTGGTTGAGCGCCTGCTTCCCACATGGGAGGTCCTGGGTTCAGTTCTCAGTGCCCACTGAAAAACAAAAGCAAAAACAAACAACAAGCAAAACAAACAAACAAAAAAGCCAACTCAGGGGAACCAATGTGGCTCAGTGGTTGAGTGCTGGCTTCCCACATACGAGGTCCTGGGTTCAATACCCGGCCCCTGGTATCTCAAAAAAAAAAAAAAAAAAAAAAGCCAATGTTGCATCTTTGCTCATACAAACTGCCCTTCCTCCTGTTGAACTGCCCGTGCTCCTGTCTTAGAGCAATCCCCCTCTTGTACACTGGATCCCATTCCTTCTTGCCTCAGAAAGACATCCATTGATCCTAAAAGCATCTCCTCTATTTCCTTCATATCAATTTTCTTTCTCTAAGGGACCATTCCCATAAGCATTCAAACATTGCGAAAAAAAAAAAAAAACAACAACATTTTTGATGACATATAATTCCCAGCTATTGCCCCATTTCTCTGTTTCCCCTTAGAGTAAAACTTTTCTAAAACATGTCATTGTTCTAGCCACTGGCTCTCCTCCCATTTCTGGTGAACCCACTTGATACTTTCCTTCCCCTGCTGCTCCAAAGCAGTTCTTGTCAAGGGCACCTGACTTCATGTCGACTTCTCCAAGCTCAGTTCTCAGGCCTTTCCCTTTCCAGCCTCCCAGCAGCAGGTGACAGAGTGATGGCTCCCTCCGTTCTGAAACACTTCTCTTGGTTTCTGGAATGGTCTCTTGGTTTCTGGAACACCCTCTCTCAATTCTCCTCTTGCCTTATGGGCACTTGTCAACCTCCTCTGCTGATTTCTTCTTGTCTCTCTCACCTTCAATGTTGAAGTGCTGCTTAGCTCAGTTTCAAACTTTTAACTTCTCTGTACTAACTAGGTGGTCTTATCTGCTCTTGTGACTTTAAATATCATCTCTAGGCTGATGACTACCAAATGTGTATCTCCAACCAGGCTTCTTCCCTGAATCCACATTCACATATCCGATTACTTACTGAACATCTGCACTTTAATGCCTAATAGACAGCTCTAACTCAATGTGTCCAAGATGGAACTCCTGATATTCATCCACTCACTAGCTCCTCTCGAAGTCTCTGCTATCTCAGAAAGTGGCAACTTTATTCTTCCAGTTTTCAGGCCCCAAATCTTGGGATTATCTTGATTCCTCTCTTTTCCCTCCATATCCAATTTCTCAGCAAATCCTGTAGGCTCTTCTTTCAAAATAGAGGCAGAATCTGATTACTTCTCATCTTCACCAATGCCACCACTCTAACTGAAGACATGATCATTTCTCACCTGGGTTATCTTAGTAGTTTTCTAATGGGTCCTCCTCTTCCACCACAGCACTCCTATGTCTGTTTTCAACATAGCAACCCTGCAGATTTTTGATTCTTTAAAAATCCATGTCAGATTATGTCACTCCTTTGCTATAAACCCGTTCATTGTCACTCTGAGATAAAGGCCTTTGCCTTGCAATGGCCTACAAGGGCCAAGGCCCCCATTGCCTTCTGGACTTCACCTCCTATGGCTCTTGGAACTCTTGCAGGCATTGAGTCTGTTCTAGCCATCCTGGCCTCCTTGAGGTTCCTTGAATAGGTCAAGAAATCACCCATCTCAGAGACTTTGCACTTAACTATTCTCTCTCCCTAGAAAGTTTCCCCAGATATCCACCTAATTCATCTCATTCAAGTCCTTCTCAGAGAGAACTCCTCTGACTCCTTTACCCTGCCACTCCCTAACTCCCTTATTCTGTTTTACTTTCCTCTACATTATTTCCCTAATAGCAGGGCCTCTAATCCATCTTGTTGACTGCTATAGCCTCAGAAACTAGTGCAGTTAGCAGTTTTCAATGAATCTTTGCTTAATGAATGAATGAATGAACCTCCCCTCTACAACCCCTTGTCCTGGGTATGTGGAGGTTACAGTGTTGGGCTGGCAGTGTGATGAAGTCAGTGGGAAGGACTTGAGAGGTGGACAGAGTGTTGCACCTTATAAATTATTTGTGAACCCCTCTCTCTCTTTCTCTCTTTGAGGAAGGCTTGGCCTGGGACATGAGGACAATCAAGTCTTCTAAGGTTTTTCAATCCAGAGATCCCTGTCTTAATTTACATAACTCCAGGAGCGACCATGAGTTGTGTGTGTGCCACATGTTTACCATGGGTGCCCAGACCAAAATAGAGCCTCACTACATGGGCATGTTATGTCTCTTTTAAAAGCCTCTGGTGGGCAGGAAGGGGTCTTTCATTTTTCTGTTCCCTCAGCCCCATGGTTCTTATATGGATTGGGCACATAGTAAAGGCTATTTATGGATTGATTGTTCCAAAATGCATGTTCTTTGAAGGGCTGGGAGATGTTCTGCAATAGGGTTTACCATTTAGCCCTCTAACTAGCAACTTAACTCATTGCTTGCCCTTTGCAATTAAGGTGAGACTGCTTACTTATGTTCTTTTGTCAGCAGAGATATGTTAGACAGTGTAGGATATTACCCCCAAATTTCAGTGACTTAACAAAATAAAAGTTTATTTCCCACCGATGAAAAATCAGTCAAGTGTTTGGAGGGTGACCTTCCATGAAGTAATTCTAGAACTCAGGTCCACCATCTCCTAGGGTCTTAGAGTCCTCTGATAGATGCTATGCTGGTAGACCTGGAAAGAGAGTATCATCTATGGGAGGATTTTATGAATAAGGCTTGGAAGTGGCAAATGTTGTGCCCACTAGTTCTATTGGCTAGAATTCAGCTGCATAATCATATCTGGGAGATATGGTCTAGCCATGTTCTCCAAAGGAAAAGAGAATGGTTTTGATGGATAGCAGGTGAGTCTCTGCCAAACAGAGAAATTGAAGGTCAATGTTAGTCTGCCTCAAGCTACATAATTACAAATTCTTGGATAAGTTAAAATCACCTTGCCTCAGTTTCTCTTTCCAAAATCCTCTTCCTCAATTGCCTTTTCTCCAGATCATATTATACCCTCCATGAGGGATCATATTATACCCTCCATGAGAGTGAAAACTTTAAAATGCATTTGCCCACTACTTGGCTACTTGTTCACTTTTATAGGTTCTACTGACTAGTCTATCTCACAACCCATGCTAATACCTGATAGTACTGCATCAAAGGATTGGTAGAAAAATACATGCTATTACACTATTACTAGGTGTTGAGAGTGCTCCAGGCAGAAGCATTAGCATATACAAAGACTTTAAAGCAGGAAAAGCCCAGGATGGCTCAAAGGCAGAGAACATCTATGGCCTGGAAGCCCAGTGTGAGAGTTCTGCAATTGAGCTGTCTGGGTCAGCACTTCAGGCCCACCACTGACTAGCTGAGTGAATTTAGACAAGTTACATGATGCCCAGGATTATTTTCATTTCTGAAAAATAGGAACAATGTAAGTATAGTTCTTATAAATATACTGCAAGGATTGAATGAGATAATACATTTGGAATATTTTAGTACTGTACCTGGCATGTTAGGAGCTATTATTGTTATTATAACTACTATTATTTCAAAATCACCAGCCATCCCTTACCTTGCCTGGGTCCTTGGTTTAGAGGACTTTTCCTTTTAAGCCTTTTGTGCCTTTCTAATCCTGTACCCAAGAGGCATAGCTACAGCCCCCTGGGCCATAATCCATTTTTCTAAAAAGTGCTGCAGCTGAATTGAAATTCAAGCTTTGGTCCTGGGACCCAACTTTTCAGATGGCTTGTGTTCTGAGTACTTGAATTTTGATCAACATCACATTCATCTCTCTACTCTTGCCCCGATTTTCCATAATTTGCATGGCTTAGGTCAAAGTTATATTCATGGGATTGATTTTTCTGGAAATCCTTACTTTTCCAGGAATTTTATATTCACCTATGCTGCAATTGTCTTTAAATTTCAACTCAGAGTCATAACCAGGAGTTTCTCGAAAGTCTGTCAGAATCAAGCCCTTGTGAAGGAAGAGAATAGCTCAGCCAGGCTCTCCAGCACTCCCTGTCAGCCCTCCTTCCCCAGGCAGAGAGATGGCCTTCCCCACTCCGCAGGGACTTGCTCAAGACAGCTGGAGGTCAATGGGATGGCCAGGAGGCCTGCCAGGTCAGGTCCTCGGGAAATAAGAAATCTCTGTACAACCAAGGGAATCTCTAGCCCCCTATCTGATGGCCTTTCATTCCAAGCAACATGCAGCAAACAGACGTTCCAACAGGACAAAGGGATTCTGACAGCTTGTAGAGTTCATTGTGGTGGAGATGTGAGCTGAACAGAACTGGTTTGCTGCTGACATCCCTCTGCAGTGTTCACTTACACACAAAAAAGGAATAAGGTTTAACCCTTCATGAAGCCTATGACCAATTTAGTTCTAATTGTTCATTCACTCATTCACTTAATTGGCTAATCAAGAAGAATTTAATAAACATCTCTTACGTTGCATGCATTAAGATTAGCATCAAGGATAACAGTATAAATAAAATTGTTTCTTTCCTTGAGGAACCCATGGTCTAAATACACAATAGATTAAAAAGTAATATATGAAATGCAGCAGTAGAAGTGAGAATTAAGCATTAGGGAAACACAGCAGAAGAAGGGGATAAATTTTGTTTGCCAAAGGGTGTGTTGAGGATTTAATCATGTCCCCCACAAAAGACATATTCAAGTCCTAACTCCTGGACCTGTGGGTGTGAACCCAGGTAAATAGGACTTTGAGGATGCTATTACTAGTTAAGGTGTGCCCAGACTGAATGAAGGCAGGCTTTAATCCAATATGGCTGAAGTCCTTCTAAGCAAAGGGAATCAGACATGGAAGTAGAAGAAGTCAGAAGAAGCCAGAAAATGAGGCAGACCACCATGTGATGGAGGCAAAGATGCAAGTCAAAGAATCCCAAGGATTGCTAGCAAGACACCATCAGAACACTCCAGGCTCTAGGAGAAAGCACGGCCCCTCAAGTCCATGATTTTGGACTTCTAGTCTCCAAAAGCATGAGATAAGAATTTTCTGTTGATTAAACCAACCAGTCTGTACTATTTGTTATAGCAAACTAAGATAGGGTAATGGGTCAAAGAAGGCTCCCCAAGAAAAAGACACAGCAGTCTTGAAGAAATAGCCAAAAAATCAGGTGCGTATTGAGTAAGACTGCTTGCAAGTAACAGAATCTGACTGGTTAATTTAAATAAAAAAGAGTTATTAAGAGGGTCCTAGTTGTTTCAAGGCATCCAAAGAAGAGATAAATAAGAACATTTCAAGAAAGGAAAGAATCCAGTCATTTGGCAGATCTCAGCAACAGGAGTCTACAGTCCTTCTCTCTAGAAAGCCTTCATCACCATAATTCAACTCCATAAAACCTAAGTCTCTGGTTTCTTAGTCCAAAATCCCAGATTCTTAGGAAAAGAACTGATTGGCCCAATTTGTGCAGAGGTCCACATCTAGTTATTAGATGGGCCTGATGACCCAGCTAAGGTAGTTCAAACCTGGCCACTGAAGGCTGACCCCTGTGAATCCAAGGCATTTCCCCAAAAAAGAAGGGTCATCATGGGCCTGGTGTCCACTCCAAGTGATGGCTACTGCAAGGAAACAGAACATTCTAGTTGGAGAGAACAGCATGAGCAAATGCATTGAGGTGTGGAGACAAAAGGGCATGTGGTGTGATTATGGCAAAACAGCAATTTTGGGGTTATTTCTTTGTGCAACCTCTGTAACATTACCAAATAGCCATTAATCATGTCATATTTTGTATGCACAAAGTGAACCTGTAATTTGCAGTCATTTCAGTTAAGGTTTGTTGGCTAAGCAAAAGATGAATTCATTAGAAACCCATGCAGCAGAGTGTAGCAGGGACTTAGTTTGTCCTTGTTTAGAGGCTAGAAGTCCAACATCAAGGCATTACCAAGCCAGGCTTTTGCCTGGAATCTGTAGTCTTCTGGTGCTGGCTTGCCGGCAAACTTTAGGATTCCTTGGCTTTCATACCTGCCTCCATCATATGGTGATTTCTTCCCCTCTCTCTGGCTTTTACTGACATCTGCATCTGAATTTCCTTTCTTTGTAACACCTCCAATGAAATGGATTAACATCTACCCTGATTCAATTTGACTGCACCTTAATTAACAATAACAAAAGGTCCTATTTACAAATGGGTTCACACCCACAGGAATGCAGATTAAGATTTGAACATGTCTTTTTTGGAGTACATGCTGCAATCTCCAAAGGGGGTAGGTTCAGAAAATTGAAAGGGAAGTGAAGAAAAATCACACGTACAATTGGCAGCAACTGGTTACCTGCAGGAAGTCTTGGTGGCAGACAGCTCTCAAAATTCCTCTGGTCACTTCTGAAGGAATTAATGAGTTGAACAGTGTACAATATATGTAATAAGGTTTCTAGTGAGTGGGAAATTGAGGTTCTGTCATAACTTAGAATATGAATGTTAAAGAGTTAATCATATGTCTTTTTTTGGTGACTGGCATTCATCTCCCCTTTCTAACAGCTTCTCAATTTCCTTTTGGAGAAGTATCTCTTTCTGGTGGGTCCTCCTACTCAGTGCTCTGATACAACCAAAAGTAAAACCATTAATAGAGCCCATCTCTTCAGTCTCTATCTCTAGGAACTTTGAATAAGCAAGGACACAAAGATGGAACACACTGTTCTTAGTGAGATGTTGAATCCGGATAACTGTTCTCCTGATCCAGAAGCTAATTGAACCCCTGGGGGAGGCTTCCAGGGCTGATCTTCTTCTCACTGCCTTGGTTCAGCCAAGGACATGAAACTCAGTGGCTCAGAACCCCCTTCTCCATTTTCATCTAAGGTCCAGGTTAGGAGGCAGAGAGCAGCCCTCACTCAGCAAAGCAGTTCTCTGTCTTTACTGACTATGTCAACTGTACTGACTATGTACACTAGATGAAAGCAGAGTGGTCCTGGCTGAAGAAGTGTTCTGAGGATCCCAGTATGAAAATCACTGTCTAAAAGATGGTTGAGACTCACCTGGCTGTGACACTCAATGAAGTGAGGTGAGCTGAGGTTCAGCATGACAGGGCCCTCCTTCCTTGCCCTGCTCAGCCAGAGCCCTGGGCCTGGTCCCTACAGACTCTGCATTATCTAACCCTGCACTAGTCCTGACCCAGGCCATAAGGTCATTGGGCACCTTAGCCCTCAGGAGGGGTGGCCTGGGATAGAGCTTGAGACCCATGTGAATCTTGGTTCTCACAGGGCTGTCCAGAAGCACTCTCATACCTGCCAGCACTCTCATGCTGTCCCTATTCCTCTGTTCAAGCTTTTGCCTCCATTTCCTTCTTTACCCCACAACTCTCACTGAGCCAGGAACCTTGTCCTAAACTCCAGCCTGCTTGGCTGGCCCTGGTGCACTGCTAGACCTTTCCCGGATCCTGCCTTATCTCCTCAACTGTTGCTCTGACAGATCCAGTGCTTGAACCACAGTGTCCCAGGATCGGAGGTTGGGTCCTCTAGAAACATACCTTGGGGATTCATGTGAAAGTAACTTATGAAGTGTTCCAGGAAAATCCAGTAAGGGTTTGGAGAAGTGGGACAAGTAAAGGAAGAAGCCAAGCAAAGGTGCTATATCAAGCAAAGTTCTACATAGGGTAACTTTGGCTCAATTCCACAAGGGAATTCTGAAGACTGTAAGTCACAGCTCAGAGCTATCTCAATTAGAGGCTAGGGAGCTGAAGTATTTATACCTTTCTGGCTCTCTATGTGCACAAGCAAAGTGAGTTCCTGCAGCTAAGGCAGCCCTTTCAGAAAGAGACTCCAGTGCTGGAGCTGGAGTGAAAGCATGCTGAGAGCTGTGTGCACAAAAATGGCCCAGGGATCCTAGAAGGTGGGGGCAGAGCTCTGATGGCACGTGACTCAGAACATTGGCTTTTGGCTCAGGCTTTCATTGGCAATGTCTCTACTGCTGTGATCCACACTGCCAGGGGATAGACTTCTCTGGGCATGAAGGTGGGCAGACTCTATTTATTGCTTACCCAATATCCTTTCTTTCTTCCTGGCCCACTGAACCTCGATTTTATTCAGAGCAGCAACATGCCAACCCATGGAGATGAACCATGATACTACTCTGAACTTGACAATTCTAGCCCTGACAATTAGGGGTGGTTGTGATCCTTTTTGGCCAAGTGGACCTACATAGAAGTCTTCTTATGATTCTGGGAATGCTTCTAGTTACCTGATAAAAGGGAACAGGTAGGGCTGGAGAAATTTTTCCCTCTTCTGCCTTCCTCCTTCTTCCTGCTTTGAGTATGGGTGCCATGTCCAGAGATGTAGCAGCCATGTTGTGACCATGAAGCAAAATGCAGAAGCAAAGGCAAAGGGAATCTCAGAGATGCTGCCTCTAACATCAACCACTGCTGAGCCATTTCCAGAGGCCTCCTACCTCTAGACTACACATGGTGTGAGAAAAACAAACCCATTTGTTTAAACCTCTTTCAACCAATTTTTCTGTTACTTGAAGCTGAATGCATTCTTAAGCAACAAAGGAGCCTGTAGGAGTCCAGCCTGAGCTCTTCATGCTCCTTTGAGCACAGTGTGAAGGATGGAGGCCACCTCCCTAGGAGGCCAGCCCCAGAGCAGAGCCACCCACTCAATCTTGTCCATCTCGTCCTGTCTCCTTCCTTTTCTAGGTGGATCATAGAATGTAATTCTTGTGATCAGTCATAAATTAAGAACAGGTGGGAAGCAGATGTGGCTCAAGTGATAGGGCTCCCGTCTGCCATATAGGAGGTCCAGGGTTCGATTCCCAGGGCCTCTTGGTGAAGGCAAGCTGCTCTGAATGGAGAGCTGGCCTACACAGAGTGCAGGCCCGCACAGAGAGCTGGCCCATGTATAGTGCTGCCCCACGCAGAGAGCTGGCACAGCAAGGTGACGCAACAAAAAAAGACACAGAGGAGAGACAATAAGAGACGCAGCAGACCAGGGAGCTGAGGTGGTGCAAGAAATTGAGTGCCTCTCTCCCACTCCAGAAGGTCCCTGGATCCGTTCCTGGTGCCGCCTAAAGAGAAGACAAGCGGACACAGAAAAACACATAGCAAATGGACACAGAGAGCCGACACTGGAGGTGGGGCTGAGGTGGAGGGAATAAATAAATAAATCTTAAAAAAAAAAAAAAAAAAAGGAACAGTTAAGGTGAAAAAACTAGGATCTGGAAGCAGAGCGTGGGAAGATTCCCAGAGGAGTAAAGAGGGAGAAACGCTTTTATGGGATGTTTGTTTTTAGGCTAAGAAGGAAAGGGAGTGTCAGCATCGATACTCCTGAGTCAGGAAATAATCCTGATATAAAAATATAACCATAAATGCAACTGTCTTTTATCAAGCATCCAATATATCCAGTGTCTCATATTCATTGTCTCACACACAACTACCCAAGGACATGATTACTCTTATGTCCGTATTTCAGATGAGAATACTAAGCTCAGAGAGGTGTGGTAACTCACCTAAGGTCACTCAGTTAGAAAGTGGCAGAGCCTGGAGCCAAGCCCAGAGCCTCTGACTCCAGCATCTGTGGGGGTTTAATCTCCACGGTACACGATATCACTAGGTGTGAAATGCGTTAATGGGGTCAAAAGCAGGAAGAGAAGAAAGGGAGCACACAACCTTGTCTTGTCTGCAGTTCACCTGCATACTCTCCAGGGTCCACAGAGTCCTCTGATTCCTTTCCATAAGTCCTGAAGCAATGGCTATTTCCTGAGGCTCCAAATCAACACCAGCCCTTAGTCTTGGTTCTCAGAACAGCCACTCCTCCAGCAGGCAATTGGTCCTCTAAAGTGTGCCCAAATCAAGCCTTGGCTCACAGGAAGGAGACTGAGTCTTCCTGCCCACTGCTACTCTTGCAGTTCCCTGCAAGGCACGGTTTCCAGGAACCAGTGAATCCTGCACCTTCTTGGTCTGCCTTAGATATCTCTGGATGAATCCTAATTAGATGCCTTTGAACCAGGTAGAAGACACTGGGTCTTTCCCAGATTCCTTTACCTGTTCACGTACCTGTCCCTGAGCTGCTGCAAGCGCTGCGGCCAATGGTAATGACTGTGACCCTCTCTGGAGATTTGCCCATGGATAACGGGAAACCCCTGGCCTGGAGGAGCCTGGGAGGTTATCCCCAGGGTCAGCCAGGGACTGGCTGGCAGGAAGGCACCCACACCTGGTCTCTGTCTCACGGCAAGACCACCCCGCGGCGTGGTTTACACTCCAGAGCACGCCTTGGGTCAGGCAAGGCTTGACTTCACCTAAGGCCACAGCTTGGCCTGGCTCTTTCTCCTTCCGCATCCTGCTTCCTTCCCTCCCTGACAGGTTTTCCTGAAGAGTTCTCTCAATAAATCATTGCATCAGAATCCCTCAGCTCTGTTTCCAGAGAATCAGACCTAAGACAAACCCTGTGCTACGACCACATTTTTGCAAGAGTCCTTCAGCATTGGGTGCCATTCAGGGACTATCATCTCGGATCCATTTGAACCTTTCAGACAATCGCCCCAACCTCACACCCTGGCCATCCATTGCTGGTCACCTCTCAAGTGAAAGACCCTCCCCAACACCCAGCCCCTCTTCTCCTGTCCTCTCATCCCACCTCTGCTCCCTTGCCCCCTGATCCAACCTCACAGTTCCCGTCCCTTCCTGTGCTTTCCCATTCTGTGGCAAACAGAATTCCCTACATGCTCAGGCTCTTTCCAGAACATTCCTCCCTGCTCCCCCCCTTAACTGAGAATGAGCTCCAGAGGACACAGCTGCCTCTGCGGGTTTCTTGGGTTGAGGCTGCTCATTCTGCCAAGGTACAAAATCTCAGGTCAGCATCCTTCTTGCTCCAAGCCATTACGCCTCCACCCTCATGTTAAAACGCATCTCCTTTGTTTCTCATGCCATCTGGCTCTATCATTAAAACCAGCCGATTGCATATCCTTTGACACAGCAATTCCCCTCCATACAAAAATATCAGTGCGATGCGAAAGGATATATCTAAGGACATTTGTAAGGGCACTGCCTGTAACAGTAATAAAGATGGGAAATAATCTAAATATCCATCAACAGGAAGCTGACGAAAAATTGTCACATAGCTGCACAATGGATCACTAGGCCCCTAATAGAAGGAAGCAGCAGGCTTCTTGCACTTACACAGAGAGATGGCCATGATGTGTATCAGTGAATCAAGCAGAAAAACTGGTTATACACTGATATAGTATGATCCCATTTTGATAAAGGGAAAAGGAAAAAAATCTGCATCTGTTAATAAAATTAAGAGGATAACCTAGGCTGAATGATACTTGGTTAGAGATGTCCTTGTTCAGAAGCCCTCCATAGTCCAACTGTGCTTTTGATGTACTGAGGCTTGCTTTGTCCTTCTGGTAGGAGTCAAACAGGTGGTAGTGAGAGCCAATGGTTCTGAAAAATCCCTTCAGAAAGCCTTGTAAATACTCTCCTCAAAGTTATGTGTATGAAGGAGTCCAGAGGGGATATCCAGGAAGGAAGACTGGCCTGAATGCCAAAGGTTGTCATGAAATGCAAGCTTACCGCCTTCTCTTCCTAGAACAACCCTCCATCAACTCACTCTAGCAGCTGTCCTTCCCTTCCTCTTTCTTGTAAGAGGGTGGTGGAAGCGTGGGGGGCAGACACCCACGGGAGGAAACATGAAGGGGGAGAACTTTGACTTTGTGTTGATTACTTTTGTAATATTTGAATTTATCTTTGTAATGAAAAGATAAAGATTAAAAATGTGTTTAAAAATACCACCTGGCCCATTATGCCCATAGTACACTTGCCTGAAACCAAAGCCCTGATAGAGCCACGTGAAGTGGAGTGGTTAAGAATGTGGACTCTGGAACTACATTATCTAGAGTTTAAGCACACGCCTTATTAGCTTTGTGACGCTGGGTAAGTTACTTAGCTTCTCTGCAGACAGCTGCACAGTTTGTGCCCTACACAACCCAGGGCCACGGTTCACAGACTACAGTGAGAATGACTGGCTCCCCCTCAAGCTGTGCAGTGCATGGTGCAGGGAAGCCTTGCCTCCCCAATCATCATTTTCTCTTCAGTAAAATGAGGACAATAACAGTACCCACCACCTGGGATTATTGTGGAAGTTAAATGAATTAATACACCTGAAGTGCATAAAACTGTACCTGATGCATGGTAAATACATAATAAGTGTTAGGCATCATTACCACCACAACTTCCTCAAACAGTAGGATCATCATCATCATCATGAAGGTAAGTCCTGATAAGGTCTGTGTCCTTAGGTTCCAGCCCACTTGGTCTCTTGATCACAAACTCTAAGCTAAGCTCCAATTCCGGCTTAAAGACAGAACTTTACCTTTAGTCAGGGATGAAGGCTTCAGGGGCTAGAGAACTCTCCTCCAGAGAGGCTGCTGGCCTGCAGGCAATGGTGCTGCCAGAAGACAGCCACATTCCAAAATCTCCCTGAAATTGCTGTAGTCCAGGAAGGAACTGTCCACAGTCCTAGGCTTAGGAAGTCGGACACACTTTGTCTTGTCCACCTTCCAGCATTCTGACCGTTGGCTTTGCCACGAACAACCTCATTAAGAAGCAACCTTGTTTAAGACTTTGCCCGAATTCTGATTCTGTGTAATCCTTCATAGCAAAAGTTTACTTTAAAAGAATTAACTCGAATTAAAATAAAATCTCTCTTATGGTATAATTTATAATTTATAAATTGTAATTTACTTCTAATAAACAAGAGGGAGTATTTAGGGCTGAGCAGGCTTCCAAAAATCTGCCCCATAAGTGGTTATCTTCTGTTAACCCTGAGAACCATGTGCACTGTGATTTTTGCAAAGATCTTCCTACTGTGTTCCTAGAATTATGTCACTGTGAGTCAAATATTCCAAAGCAGAGAGGAAGGAGATGGGTCATCGATGGCAGAACCTGTGCAAAGAAGATGAAGGAGTGTTGAGTAGGGGAATTGGGGGCAGGACCCTAGCCCTACATCCTGGAATGATACAGAGAGAGGGGTGGTAGGTTGTGGGGAGATTTGGCAGTGGCCCCAATAAAGCTTATCACTGGCACATTGACTTCTGGATCTGGCTGGTTGCAAAGGAGACTTAGGGGAAACACAAGAAATCAAAGTTACAGGCAGGCCTTAAATATTGTGCCAGTAGCTGGAATTGAATTCTGCATCATTTTGAGCCTGGTTGGGGAGTGGCAATATGGGGTAGGGAGGAAAGTATGGACCTAAGCACAGCCCTAGGCCTGGGACAGTCTCCGCTGGCAGCCCCGAAGAGCCTGAGGCTTATCCCCCTGGGGCTGATCCAGCACCCTTCAAATAACCACGCTCCCACTCATGCCCTCCCTCGTGTTCCCATCCTCTGCCAGTGCCTGCGAGTTTCCTTAGCATAACTCTTCTGTTCCCAGCTCCAGCTCTCAGACTCCTGTGTCACCGCCCACCCCTCCCACACACCTTCCCAGTGTAGCCAGCAACTAAACAGACACATCTTGGTTGCTCTGTGGAGACTTCCCTAACATTGTCCACAGCATTTTTGTGCCTGGGATTCGTCCATGCCCTGTGTAGGGGTTATCTCTGAAGTGTCTTGATGTGCCCATTTTAAGGTTAAGGAAATTGAGGTGTTGTGTTTTTTTTCCCCTTCATCTGTAAAATGGGGAGAATAAGTCTTGTTTTATTCACCTGCTCTTAGGTGTGGAAATAATGTTAGTGAAGTTCACAGTATAGGATAAGGCACTCAATACATGTTGTCATTGCCACCATATCTGATCCCCTACCTAGACCGTGAGGCCTCAAGGCCTGGGACAATGAATTTCTGACTTTTAAACCCACAGTGCTTAAGGGAAGTTTTGTTCCTGAACAGAATCCCCTACCAAGTTGGGGACAGAGATCGGCAAATCATAGAAAAAGACTCTTTAGAGATAACTGCCTTATTATGGTCTCCCACATCCAGGTTCCAACTTACTGGAGTAGAATGATAATCATAATTATCACAGTAATAATCATAATTATTTATTGAGCACAAACTCCAGGCCTCAGACTGTGCTTTGCATTTTACAAGCACGGTGATATTTAATACAAGCTACGCTGGAGCTAGCCTAAATTCAAGGTTGAAGAAGCAAGAAAGGAGGTTATATCTGCATCCCACTCCATATAGCTTCTTCTTTATATTCGGAGATTTATTGACTCCTTCCTCTGGGCCCCATTACTCTTGAGGTGTATGACTGAAATTTTCTTACCGACCCAGGTTTCTTGGCAGCTTAATTGCCCTGCAACTCATCTGGAGCTTGCAGAAAACACAGATACGCAAGTGCTTCTACCTCCCCATCTCTCCTCTCCTAGCGTCTCTAGCACTGAATCTTAAACACACTACCAAACCCTTGATTAAATATTGACTTCTAAAAATCTATAATAATACTAATAGCAGTTACCATTTATTGCGCCCTTACTAACCACATTAGCTCATGTAGTGTCACAAACAACCTGAATTAGAACTATCACAACTCCCATTTTACAGGTATGCTAATAGGAGGTTGAGTCATTTGACCAAATTCACCCAAATAATATATGGCAGAACTGAAAGTCAAACCTGTGTGTACCTGACTCCAAAAACTAAGCTCTTAACTACTGAACTTGACCAACTCTACCTTTCTGAAGGTCTCAGTACTGTCCCAGCAAGAATGGAAATGTTTTAAAGACATGGGCTTTTCAATGGAGGCAGTTTATTAGAGAGGAAGAGATGGTTTTTTTTTTTTTTGAAGGTAATCATGAGCTTCAATCACTTCCTACCATTTTTTAGCTGCTAGTAACTGGGCAAGTTAAGCTTCTCTCTGATCCACGGTTTCCACATCTATAAAATGGAAGTGATAATACTACTGAGCTCAGAGGGTATTCTAGAACAGTGTCCAGCACCAGTGAAGAAAGACATAGGCTGTGAATAAAGATTGTATCATAGGGATAAGGATGAGAAAAGAGACGCTGGGCTATGGTGGTTTGAAAGTTTGGAGCCCCAGATAAGAATGTCTGTAAATAGACCTCTTGTCCAGAGATGGAACCAATTGTGGTAGATACTACTAGAACTTAAGAATATACGGTTCCTCTGTTCTTTCTAGGCATTTCCCAGCTTGGAAGTTAGGTGGGGCCATGTGACAATTGTGGTCAAGATTGCAAACCGAAAGAATGTATATCACTTTGGGGTGAGGCAGAAAAAAGCCCCTGCATGATGCTTCAGCTCTCTCACCTGCCACGGAAACCTGGAAGCCATGTATTAAGATGCCAGTCTCAAGATAGAAGCACACCAGATCCCTAAGTCACTGCTTGGAAGAGAACTGCCCTGGAGAGCTACTTCGGAAGACTTTGCGTAAGTAAGAAACAAATCCTCATTGTGTTAAGCCATCGATATTTTGGGGGTGATTTTGTTATCGCAACATAACCTAGTCTATCCTAACTAATGCTTCTATATACCTCATATAGTCACCTGGCCTGGTGTGTAAAGGGTTAAGGGTAGAATGGCCAGGTTAAGGGCAGTAGCTGATGATGGGTTGAGAACTCAAAAGATAAAGTACAGCTAGATTTCCAGAGTGAGGACTGAGCAGCACCAAATGCCTCTCAAGCAAGGAATGAACATTTGGGGCTGAACACCAAGAGGCAGTGCTAGGTTTCCCAAAAGGGCTGAAGTCAGAGACAGATCACATAGGAAGAAGGTTGATTTTGTATGCTCCACCACCTCCCCACTCAAGGACCTGTGCAAGCAGGTAAAATTGCTGCAGTCTCCAGCTTCCCCATAGTGCTCCTGGCCTGGATCGCAATGGAGTCATGTGTCATTTCCGGTGACTGCCCCGGTGCCTGCTTTACCTGCCACTGGGTTTATTGAAAGGCTGGGCACCAAGAAGATGCAGAAGGGCTGTCAGGACCTTACTAAGTCTCTTCTGTCTCTTCCCACATTCCCTCTGCCAGACTTTTATCTCTGCCTTCCCAACCTCCCATAGCATTCAGATTATACTGTTATAGCGCCTACCTCTGCTTGCCTCAACTCAGAGTTTCATGTGTCTGTTTGTGTCTCTCCTCTGTGTAGTGAGTCCTTGAAGAAAAGCTCCAAGTCTTGTTCTTATTGGAGATCTCCCTCTGCACTCTCTCTCTCCATTGTACATCAGTTTAATGGAACAAAAGAAAACTTGCTGAATTAACAAAGAGAAGGATGAGTCTTGTTTGAACCAGTTCTGATATCCTGAGATTCCTTCCTGTCACTCTTGAGGTTGACCTAGACACTTTCCATAGCAAAATTATAAATCTATGAGATTATTTGATTAACACCTATCTCCCCCACTTGATTTAACTCCATGAGGGCAGGGACTGTACCCTTTGGGTTTCCTTCTAAATATTTCCAGAGCCTACCATGGGGCTCAAGCCATGGTACAGTCAAAGAAGCTTTAAATGAATGAAAGGACTCCTGATCTGTGAATTCAAGGTGAAATGTGTGTGCGTCTTGCCAACTGAGCCTGTCCCTAGAGCCTGCCCTTCCCAGCCTTGTTCTTTGCCAAAGTGTCAAAAGAGGCCATCCAGTTACAACCCTCACTGTCCCTAGTCTGCTGACCTCACTGAGCTCTGAAGAGAGCTCTTCATTCGAAACTTCTTTAGCTTTTCAGGACGGGAGCAGAGAAAAATGGGCCCTTCATTTAGCTGATTGAACCAACAAAAGAGAAGTTTGAGACAGAAAATGAATATAGATCTAGCTGCAGCGATTAGAGGGGAAATCGATAGAACATCATCAACAGCGTCAGACCCGTGTAAGTCGGCGTCTCCAGGGATGGGTTGGCAGAGCACTGTTCATTTCATTTTTGTTTTCTTAACTTAATCCCCAGCAGGTAAAGAGGGACAGGTATGTTGGGTTGGCAGGAGTAAGGGGGGTGACAGGAGAGGAGGGAGGAAGGAGGGAGAGGACAGAGGACAGGATGGGATGGAAAAGGAGCACAGGATCCCTTCTCTCACCACTGCCCCTTTCCAAGAATTGGGAAGCCCATGGATACGTAAGTCTAATCCTTCATACAGCATTGGTTTTAGATTCAAACGTGCCCATACCTGAATCTCAGGACCACCTTGTATGCACCTGTGATCATGGGCAGTTTACTGAGCCTTTCTGAACCACACTTAACTCATCTGTAAAATGCAGAGTGTGAGATTGTTCCACAGGTTTCCCATGAAAAGCAAATGAAAGAACATATGCAAAGCCCTGCTAGAAGAATGCTGCTGCCTCCGTAGTGGATGCTGATTTCTTGAATGCTCCTTTGCTCTGCATTTGACCCAATCAAGGCTTTTTTTTTACTTTTTCAGCTTCTCCTTGCATGAAGTTTCTAAGCCTTTTGGGGGCCACACATTTTTTTGTGTGGATATTTTAATTATGAAATTCAGAGGTTAAATGCATGGACTTGGGATTCACAAAGATCTGGATTCAAATACCAGTTCCAGTTCTTTCTAGCTGTGTGATATTGGGTACATATTCAACCTCTCTGTGCCTTAGTTTCTTCATCAGTAAAATTAGGATAACAATAGTACCTATCTCACTGGGTATATGTAAGGATTAAATCAGTTAATGTGTGTAAATGCATTAGTGCTTAGACAGTGTCTGGCACACAGTAAGTGCTGAGTAAATGTTTGTTATTAATAAACACTTTGGAAACTTTATGTGTAAAGTGCACACAAGCACACGCATGTGTACACAGTTTCATGAAACCCATCCCCAATTCTTGTTGAGTGGTATTTGCAGGGCAGAGTCCAAAGGCTGGTCTGGCAGTGTATACTGTGCGTTATCTGGTTCCTTATCTACAGAATTGGACTTGCAGGGCTATGGAGGCCACACCTCCCTCCCTGTAAGAGGGCATCTCCACACTCTCCCTCTTGAAATCAATTCCACAGCTTTAAAGCCCGGATGAGGGCTCTGCCAGACAGTAATATAGGGCAGAGACTCTGCTCAGGCTTGAGAGAGGGATCAATAGTCCAAACGTCAATATTCAAGGAGCCTAGTGAATTTTGATCTGGACTGGGGGTAACATCCAAAAGTTTGCAGGCTCAGGCAGCCCTGGTTGTCCCAGGCTATGCTTCTGGATCACTTGTATCATCCTGAAAGTGTACTATATTGCCCTGTGGGACTCAGACAGTGGCTAAAACAAGGAGAGCAAAGCCAGCCTGAGGAGAGGTGTGGTGGGATCTTAGGGGATGGTAGACAAGGCCCCAGCTAACAAAACCACAATGATTCAGGGGTTAGGAGGTCTGGAGGAAAACCAAAGGCTGGGTCAGAAACTTATAAGTAGGGCAGGGCACACACACAGGGACAGGGAGGCTGTGGTTTGGGGCCTTTGGGACTTACCTTGAGCCTATGCAGCAAGCATGCCTCCCTCTCTCAAGCTGACATCCATGAGTCCTGGACTTGGACAGGGCTGAGGCTGCATTGGAAGGTTCTTCCCTGCAGAGAAGGGAATTGGCAGCCAGGAGCTCATCTCAAAAGAGCTGACCTGTCTTTACCAGAAGTCCCAAGACATTGCTCAGGCACTGCTGCTCCTCTGAGCCAGAGAGTTGGGAAAAGATATGGAAGCCCTTGGGTCAAGAGGACTTATAGAACAGAGCCTGTCTCTACTCAATAAAGCAAGTGGCCAAAAACAGAGAAAATCAGACTCAGCCCAAAGGACTTGTCATCTTCCTTCCCGACAACTGGCAGGCAAATCTGGGGACAGTGGGTGGGTTATCCATGGGGACCTTTAGCCTGGACATGTTAGATTGAGGGGTGCAATGGGGAAGTGTGAAATACCAAGCTTGCCTGGGAGGGCTTAGCCCCAAGGGTCACCCAGTGATGTAGCCCCTGCATGTGGCACGGTCATGTGCCTCACTAATCACAGCTTCCAACATCATGCTGTGGAGACAGTAGAATGGCGTGGAAAGAGGAAAGGATTTGGGCACTAATTGGGCCTGGGTTTGAACCCTACCTCTGCCACTTAGTAGCTGTGTGACTTTGAGCAAGTGACAATTTTTCTGGGCTTCAGTTTTTAAATCTGTAAAATAGAGAAGAACTATACTAACTCTGACAAGGATCCCAATTGGAGTCAACATGGAATTCAGTTCTATGTGGAGTAATAAAAACTACTTGGTATAAAAACTGGTTGGCATAGAACTAATTAGGCATTTTATACATCCATCTACCTCTCCATCCATCCAACCAACCAATCAACCATTCAACATGTGCTTATTGAATGCCTACCATCAGCTAGTTAGTAAAAACTCTCTTGAGGGAAGGAGAGAAAGACATAAAGGACTTGACCCAGTCAAAGAGTCTTGGGTGGAGTGTGGAAGAAAGAGTGAGAGGAAAAAGAAGGGGAGGGAGGGGCGGTGTGCTTCTTGAGTACGGCATGGTTTCTGTCGCTTGTACTTGTCTTCTGTCCCATTGGACACGTGTCCACTGGTAAGGGTGTGTGTGATGGGGGCGGGGCATTGGTGGAGCCATTTCAGTAACTGCATCACACATTCAGACACAAACAGAGCTGCTTTAGGGCTCCATTAAACAGCATGTAGCATAGAGCAGAGGGAGGAGAGAGGCATCTCCCCTGAATTTGCCACCCCCCAGACGGGCACACTGGCGGCTCCACTGCAGTGGCAGACAGCATAGTGCCTGGCAGTTCAGGGGTAGGGACCTGGGTGCTGGTGAAAAAGCAACAGTAAAGACCATGGAGCCTGGCAGAGCAGTGGGGAGGGACAGATAGTGTGGCACTTGGGGAACCCAACTCTTAGCCCATATGAAATGTTGGTAGGAGGAGAGAGGTGATGCCCACTATTTGAGAGCAACAAATCTGTGAAATTTGAGCATTAGGCATGTGATCCCATTTGTACGTAGAAGTGGGCAAAGTCTGGGAAGCTCTCAGTCATACTGCTTTGCAAAGTTATCATCCAGATATGTGTACCTTGCAGCGTTACTGTGCAGGCACATGATGATACATTTAAAGGGCTTGGTACCTAGTAGACCCTCAAAATGGGAGTTGTAATAGCAGTGACTATGATTATTTTTACTGCTATTACGATAACTATTATTGCACAGATCTGGGCAGTAGTGTCTGTGGCAACCAGTCCTGGCTGGCTGAGCAAAAGATATGCTGGAAGGAAGAGGGAGAAACCTAAAGTGCAGTTTTCTAAGTTTGCATCAGTTTCAAACTTTTCCGGCTCAGTGCTCTAAAATGAGTAGCGGTGGGCTGGCCTGCTGACAGCTGCCTGTGGCTCAGGCATGCCAGGCTGAGAGCTGGCAGGAACGTGGCACAAGAAAAGGAGGGAGACAGTGGATGAGCCACATGCACACAGGGCCCCAGCTGGGTGGAAACAGCCCTGTCTTCACCGGTCCACATTCTCAGTCACCTCCAACCTTATCCTACTTTCCAATTTTTAGTACCTTCTAGTACCTTTTCTACTCCTTGCCTTTAGATAAGACTACTCTAAGATCCATCCACCCACCTACTCAGGGTTAACTACAGTTTCACCATCTATTCCAGTTGGAAAACTAAGTGAAGACAGTCTATGTTTGGGCCCTTTAGGAGTTTCATGCACCTGTGCCTGGGGTTCAAGGTTAACACACAATGTCTTTGTGTGAGGCAGTCAAATGTCTCTACCGTGAGGCTGACAGAAAGTACCTGGAGAGAGAATTAAGCAAGAGCAGAGAGAGAGGGACAGGCACAGGGGAAAGAACCAAGGTGGAAGGTGGCCTGCACAGGGCCATAACCTCTGCTCAGACTCAGGTTGTCTTGGTAACAAGAGAATCCTGCTGGCTCCTGCAGAAGGAGCAAGGAGAGGAGCTCTTCTGTTTATATGCAGCAAACTTTCTACGGGAGGGAAAAGGGTAGAAGGCAGCTTGACTATCTGTGCTACTCACACCTTCATTCAACTTCTCATCAGTCCTGGGCAAGACACAGAGATGCTTGTGACTCATCCCTACCCTCAGACAAAGGATGGTCATCGACTACCAATCCCCAAGTGTCTTTGGTGGTACTCAGGCAGGCTCCTCTCTGGCTATCAGTCCTCAATTTCAAAATGTGGGGCGGATACAAATCTGACTCACATTGGCATGGAGGAGGGCAGGGGCAGTCTTGGTTCTGATAATACTAGCTAATTCTACAGAATCCGATTATTTCGTTCACGTGTTCATGACACTTAATTTTCTAAATACAGAGTTAATTCTTGGTTAGTTCAGAAAATTTGGACAGCACACAGAAAATCACAAAGAAGCTGAATATCTGTAAGCTGCCATCAAGAGATAAGTAAAGTTAATATTTGGAAAATAATTGTGCTTCCAATCTTTTTGTTTCTAAGTGTACACACACACACACACATTCATGGTGTTATCCATATTGTTTTGTATTTCATAGCCTGCTTTTTTCACTTAGCAATATGTTAAAAATATTTTTTCTTAGGTCAGTAAATATTCTTCTATAACTTCATTTTAATGGTTCCACAGTATCCCATATTCTGGATATTTCATAATTTGTTTAACAATTACCTTTGGTTGGATATGCAGATTGTTTCCAGTTTTTCACTAAGATATATAATGCTTTATTGAATAGCCTTATATAAATAGTTACAATATATTTGCTTTTATCATTAAGATAAATTCCTAGAAGTTGCTGAGTCAAAGTTATGCATGCACATTTTTTAATACTTTTTATAGATATTGCCAAACTGCCCTCTAAAAAGGTTGTACCAATTTCTACTCCTTCCAGCAGTATATGAGAAAGCCCAATTCCCCACACTCATTGTTGATTTAATTTGCATATCTTTTGTTTCCAGTGAAGCTGAATGTTTTCTCATATGTTTATTGTCTATTTGTAATTTTTCTTTAGTGAATTGCCTATTTATGCCAATTGCCCATTTTTATGGGGTGCTTATCTTTTCCTTTTCGACTTCAGAGAATTCTTCATGTACATCAACCTTTTGTCTATAATATATGTTTATTATATTTTCCCCAGTGTGTCATTTGCCTTTTAATTTCACTTGTGGTGTTTTTTTGACCCAGTGAAGATTTTATTTTTAAGTAATCAAATTCATCAATCTTTTCCTTTATTGTTTTTTCTTGGAAATGCTTGAATGCTTAGCAATGCTTAGAAAGCCCTACCCACCCAAGTTTATATAAACATTCTCCTGGAATATTCCTCTAATTCTTTTAGGGTTTCAATTCTTTTACATTTAATTCTTTAACCTTCTGAAATTTATTTTATTGTATGTCATACAGTCATGCCATAATGGTTTTAACTTGAATTTTTTCCCCAAATAGTTAAACTCTCCAGACATTCTTTCATCCTCGCTTCCTTTATTTGAGGCAGATCTGTGCAATTTAAACAATATTTGACAGTTCTAGAGGTAGCCATGAGTTCTCTGAATGGGAAGGTAAACTGGGTCCTGGATGTCCCTCATTATTTATCTAAGAATATTTACTAAATGCCTACAATGTGCACTCTGGGAGGTGCTAGGAAGGAGGGGGGATAAGAGAGCATTTCTGCTCAGCACTTTCCAATGTCTATATCAGATGTGTAGCGGATGCTGATGTGTGCCCCCCAGAATTGCCCTGAAGGGCTGAGGCCTTCACTCCCCCAGGGGTCAAGAATGTTGGTTGTTGACTGCTCACAACCGATGTCTTCCCTGGGAATTGCCCTCCTTCCTTCAAAGGGAGCTGCCTTGCCCAGGGTTATGTGCCCTCCATTGGGGCAGCCCACATCTCATAGCTGATCTATGAGTGAGGTCAAAGTCCCAGCCCATTTGCCTTAATTTGGGACAACTCTGAAGGACCACGCAGCTCCAGAGCTCCCTGTGGGATCTGCTGAGCTTCAGTTGCAACTACTATATTGCAGCTCAACCTCTCCCTTTCCCCAGTCCTGTTGCCCTCATTCATTCCCAGTCAATGCTCCTGAGAGCATCCCAGGCCTGCCCCTGAGCAATAGAATTCCTGCATGCAAATCTCCATCTGTTTCCTGGGAACCCTACCTGAGACAAGGTGTAAGGCTCTGGCTTCTGTTTGGCTGAAGATGAGGGATGGATGCAAGGATGACTCCAGGGCTACAGCAGGCTGGCTCAACCCAGCAGGCTACTTCTTAAGAACTCTATGCCTGAGACACTGTACATCTCTTAAGTTACATTATGGACGCTGAATAGGAGAAAGACCTTTTAGTACCAGACTTATAACTTTTAGTTTTTAGCAACAGAATTATGGTTTCCAAAGCACTCTCCTAGACAAAGCTGTACCAATTAGGCCCCCACACTCAAGGATAAGATGCTAATAAAGGCCACAATTTAATTGGGTTGTTCTCATCCACTCCCACCTGGCAGTGTTTCATTTTCCTGATCTGAACAAAACTGGGCCCTTGTACTTTAGGCTTTAAACATACCTAGGTTGTTCTCTTAAGAATAGTCACATGATTGCTTCCATTTCTTGGCTGATGCTGACACACGTGTGTGTGTGAATGCTTGTGAAGCAGGCGTGCATGTTTACGTAAGGCAGAAAGCTCAACACTGATGGGTAGGTCCCTTTACAGATCAATCACCACAAAGGAGGCAGAAGCATCACAGCTCCTCCTTGGATGTTTATATCTAATCAAGCATTTTGCTTTTTCAGTTTTGGCTGCAGCAAACACAACTCAACAGCCTCAGACAATAAGATTTATTATCTCATATTACAGCTAGTGCAGAGATAGGGCAGCGCTGGGGTTGATTAATTCAGTGGCTCATCACTGTCATCAAGGACCCAGACTCTTTTTACATTTTCTCTCTGCCATCCTGAATGTCTTGGCTTTGCCTTAAGTCTGGTTCTCCCCATAGCTGAGCCATTCCAGGCATCATCTTTAGACCTGTTGATATAGAGAAAAATGCAGTATTTTCTCCCTGTCTTTCTTGTTGAGAAAAAGAAGTCGAGGGGGAATGGATATTGTGTAGGCAACCTCCCTATCTGCTTTATAAGCTCACCTGGGCAAAAGAGAAGTAAGAATGTTTTGCTTCTAAAGGACAGGTCTGGGTGTGGTTTCTGTAGGAGGTAGTGCAGGGGACCCTGGCAGAGCAAGATGGAAAGATTAGAAGGAGAGGAAAGCCTCACACTTTACAGGTGTGGGGGTCCTGAATGGTCCCTATACCCAGCAGAGCAGAAATGTGGTTACAACACTCTCCCTGCTATTCTGACCCTCATGAGCCAGGATTCAAGTCCCAATCTGTTTGACACCAAACCTTAAGCTCATTCCATTCTGCTTCCATTCTTGAAGGACCTCCTAGAGTTGAGGAGACTTAGAGGAATCCCAGGAGGAACAGCTGGCAGGGGGAAGGTAAAGAGAGCCCTGAACAGAAGGGGCCTCTGTGAGCTGCCCACAGATCTTCTTCTAAGTCCTCAAGACTATCACAAACAACCCCTATCCTTTGGACAAATCTTTACATAATCTTTAGACTGTAAAGGTGAGAGCAGACATTGGTAGGGATAAAAGGCACCCAAAAGAGGAGAAGACCACTACAATCAAACACATATATTATACAATAGTATAATAAATACTATATTTATTATAGTAATTATTATAGTAATAAATATATGCTTGGGCCTGCCTCTTGGCCCAGACAAATAACATGCCAACATATTTCAAAATAATTGCAAAGGAGATTGCCCAACATGGTGATCTTTGAGGACTCAAGCAAGTCTGGTAGTGGCTGGAAATCTGGGAATAGGCAAATGTCATTAGGACATTCAAAGTCTAGGTGGGTACTGGTTCTTTATACCATTGTTTCCACCCCGTAAAGTATATCCAGTGTCATAGGGGCTGGATGGTGAGTGTCCAGACAAAGTTGTAAGACTCTACCAGGCTACACGGGTACAGTTTGAACAAATCATGTCAGACTGACCTTATTTCCTTCTTTGTCAGGATCGCCCAAGTATGAGAGCAGGGATATGTGGTAGACACAGGTCAGTCCAAGCCTGACCTAGCTCTGCCCAGCTACATAAAACTGAAAATCTCAAGTCCTCCGACCCAATCTTGCTCAGTCTTGGCAGTAAATGAAGTGATGCAAGAGCCTCTGTCTGGCTCACCCATTTTGCCTCCTGCTCAGATATTCCTGCACCATTCACAGAGGACCAAAACAAGACAGTGAAGCTTCTAGCCCAGCAGTCCTTCATTTACCTATTCAGTTCACCATCCATCCATCTATCTGATGAACATTTATGAGTGCTTACTATGTGGCAGGAATGATGTGAAATACTGAGGATACAATGGGAATAAAACCAAGTCCCTAGCCTACATAGCACTTACTATCCGGTGGGACAGCAAAGGAGGGTCACTGAGTCCACTCTCCTACATTTGGACTAGAAGACTTTTTAAAAAACTTTAATGTGCATAAAAGCCCCTAGATTTCTTGCTAAAGTGCAGATTCTAATTAAACAGATCTGCATCTGCCACAGACCTGAGATCCTGCCTATCTGATAAACTTCCAGGAGCAGTTAATGCTGCTCATTCTTGGTCACACTTTGAGTAGCAAGAGGTCAGAACACCTCATGTGGCAGGGGTATGATGCTCTTTCTTAAGAAGGCAAACCCAGCCATCTTGCCAACAGTCTGTATCAGATGTCTGCTTGTGAGCTCTACTCTCCTATGTGTCTAGAAATTCTTTCTATCACTGACCTCAGTGGTGAAATAACTTCATTTCAGCTGACTTAGTGCTGATTTCCTGTGGGCTCTTTTGCACATGAGTAAAATCTCTGGGATCTAAAGACATTGAAGGAAAAGATGATCCAGAAAAAACATTCAACCAATTCCCATCTCTCTTCCCCTTCTGAAACAGTCCATCATTAGCATGTCATCATCATCACCATCATCAGTTATGATCACACTTATATAACACCTAGTGCAAAACAAGCACTGTTTTTGGCATGATACTATAGGTATTAACACATTTAAATCTCAAACAAGTCTATGAGCTGGGTCCTGTTAGTAAACCCATTTTGTTGACCAGGGAATCTAGGCACAGGGAGATAAATTAACTTGCCCAAGTTCACACAGCTAGTAAGTGGTAGAGCCAGAATTAGAATCCAGGCTTCTTGGTTCCAGAGCCCATGTGCACGACTGTTACACTCTACATTATATCAGAAACACTAAAGACTTTGCATTCTTCCATTGTGAATACCAATGGAAAGCACCAAAGTCAAATGGGAGAGGACTTCTGAGGCCTCTGCCAGGTCTCCGCTATTGGGCAGCTTGGGAGGAGGAGGAGGAAGAAGAGGAAAGGCAGAGAAAAGAAGAGTTAGGATGCCTTGACTGGGTGGCTTTGAAATCTTGGTGAGATGAGATTTGCCTGTTAAATTGCCTGTAACTTGTGGGTGGATTCAGGAAGCTAAGAGGAGGGCAAGGTGTGGAGGTGCATTATGGCTGCTTTTACATAAAGAACAGGCACAAAAGGAGACAATTTCCCGGGTTCCCGCTGCAGAAGCTGAAAAGTGATATGGTCTATTCATGCAAGGCCATGGGCACCCAGTGGACCCGAGACCAATCGGGGATTTCCCTTCTTCAGTGAATGTGGGAAACTCTCTGTGGGTGCGCTATGGGCTGGTCTGATGGAAGAGGCTCCCCAGTGAAGTCAGCCACAGCATCACTTTGTTCTCCACTTTTCCTCTCCCTCCCGAACTGTTTCTCAGTATGAGAGTGATGCCCTGAAGGCAGAGGGGGGGACAGGATATGAAAATCCCATGAAAAATGCAGTGAATTCATTTTCTATGTATTAAAGAGCCTGCTTGTTTACATTATTATTGTCCCCAAACAATTTCATAAGCTTAAACTGACTTTTAAATTTAGCCTGAGGTTTCCCAAACCAACTTTGATCTATTGAAATAATTGACAATTACATGGAAACAAACTTCATGGTAAATGCGATAGCCCTAGCTGAAGCCCCAGGAAGATCAACTGATTAAAGACCCATTAGATTATCCAGGTCTCTGAGGCTGGTGCCAGGTTTCAGGTTGTGTTGCTGCTTTGCCTGATTTGGAGTGAGCACAGCACAAACCCCCAGGCCCCTCTGACAGAGAGTCCAGCTCTTGTTAACTCTGTAGGTCAGACCCACAACAGAAAGGAAAGTAATTTCAAGGACAAAAGAGCCATGATTTCACCCTTTTCTTCTGATATTCCATGTCACACAGAGCTTGTGATTTCCTATCTCTGAAACGCTCTTTTCTACTTCTACAAAATGGGAGAAAAGATTGAAAAAATTTGGTGAAGTGAAAAGAGCCTTGAACTGTCAAGAGACCCAAGCCCTCTTACTGAAGCCATTCCAAGTTGTTTGAACTTGAGGCCCCAATGTCTTTTTTCAGTGCCCTAGTGTCCTAATCTGTAAACAAGGTGTTTGGGCTAGAGGGTCTCCAAGAAACATTCACCTTCAGTGCGTTAGTGAGTATATCCGGGAGCAGGAACTGAGGATGGGGGTGGCAGGAGACAGGGCTGGAAAGTGGTGAGAGGTCTAATGGAGATGGGTTTTGGGCCTGGTAGGATGTGGACTGGTGCAGCCACACTGGAGAGCAAACTAGTTGGGCTTTGTCAGACTAAGGAAACATATGCTCTATGATCCAGCAATTACCCAGAAAAATTCTTACTCAAGGTAAGGGCATGTGGACAAGAATATACATGGTAGCACAGATTGTGAGAGCAGCAAGTCAGAAATAATGTAGGCATCCTCACCTGTGGATGATTATGGAGGGTAGAAGCAAGGAAACTAGATGTTTGCCCAGCAATGTATATGAAAGTTAACATAGCACTAAGTCAAAAACTAAGAAACATGACAAGGTCTTTTGCATAGCATCGCTTAAGTAGATTAAAACAATCCTTAATTTCCAAGGATACATAAAAATTCAAGGATACACATTAAACACTTTTGTGAGTTTGCTTACAGTAGGGGGAGGAAAAGGGAGAAAGGGGAATACATCTAAATAAATTAAATCCTAAGGAGTCTTGTATGGATCCTGACATTAGAAGAGCACAGAAAAAGGAATATGATTAACTTGACCCTTTGTACCTGAGATTCAAAAAAGACCCCAAACAAAACAAAACAAAACAAAAATTCCTCATTAACAACAAAAAGGATTCCTGGGTTTACTGTGTAGGTGAAAGGGAACAAAAAGTCTTTTTGTTGTTGTTGTTTATGTTTGTTTCTTAAAGCAGGAGAATGAAAACATTTTATTCATGTTTTAGAAATATTACTCGGGTGGCCGTGGAACACTTTACAGAGTGTTTCAGGATAGCATTTTCTACCTAGAGGAAACGAGATCTTCAGTCACTTTGCTCCAGAGGGAATAGTTGAGCATCACAGGACCTCCATAAAGATTCTAGAAATCTATGAAGAAGGCATTGTTGATCCACAGAAAATTAGTGGTTTCCTGGAAGACCCCTGCCTTTCTACCCTCAAAGGCAGAAGAAAGGAGGGTGGGGCAGGAGCACAAGTGCTATAAGCATCCTGTCCCAGTGCCTACGATTCACCAGACACAACACCAGGATCTGGAGATATGGAGATGAATAGACCTAGCCCCTGGTGTCAAAGAATTTATAGTGAAAGCTTGCTCCTAGTGAAGGCACACTAAGGGGTGGGAAGCTGGAGGATCCATATTCACCTGCTTCCAGGGCTTTGGCTGCTGCTGCCTTGGGCATGTTTGCAATTTATATCTTGCAAATCCATAACTTTACCAGTGCTCAGACCCCCCCCCCCCATTCCAGCCAAATACCTGAACCTTCCATACCTTCCAGGCTCCTGTCCTCTTTTCTCCTGTAGGCTGCTCAATCTCAACCAGACCAGGTCCCTTCCCAGGCTCTGCTCATTCCCAGTTCTACACAGTGGGCTATGTACCCCCATACTCCTGCTCTAGTCCTTTAGACCATAGATGCCTCACCAACTTCTCCTTGCCTTCCAAAATTCAAACTGTCCTTCAAGAAAAGAGGTATGGCATGGTGAGGGGGAGACTCTGGGATCAGGGACACTAGTGTGGAGGCTGCAGCGAAGTCTAGGGTAGATGGTAAATGCCTGAATGAAGCCTATGGCCAGGTGAGGTTTCAGGATGAGGAGGGGCAGGTAAACTTCTATGATCCAGCTCTTTGAGAAAGGGATAGACCTGAGATCTGGTGAGTCATCTAGTGGGTCAAGAAGGTGGTCTTTCTGGTGTAATGAGTAGTGTGAACCTGATCAGACTTAGGGGACACAGGTGGCACTGTTGGCAGAACTGGAGCAAACTTAAACTCCCCACTGCCCAGGCCCTTTGGGAGAACTCACTGGGGACAGCAGGGGCCAGAAGAGAGTTCCCCAGAGGTAGAGTTGGGGGGTTCCCACTAATAGGGTACCTGGAGCTGGGAAACTGAGATGGGCACAGTATATAGGGTGGAGGCTGTGGTGTACTGGAGCCAGCTTAAACTGGTTCAGGGACCCAATTGTTAAATTTTTAGGAATTTTACAAGACTTTGGTAGCTTGAAGTTGGCCATGATGGGAGTATTTACACTACAGAAATTGGTAAATGCTACTCATAAAAGTTGTCTTCCCCGCCCTCCCCCCCCCCCAAAAAAAAAGCTGGTTAACCAGCACACCACCAAGGGGTGGTAAGAAAGGTTGACCACAGATCCCCTCCCCGGAGGCCCAGAATCTATCACCCACATGTTCAGGCCTTTGGTGCTTCCATCCCAAGACCAGGGCCTGTGTGGAGAGAGGAAACAGACCCCAGGGGGAAGAAATGGCAAGAACAGTGAGAATCTGGCAATGGACAAGGGTGAGCAGAACAAAGCTTTTTTTCTGATTGGAGGTGAAGCTGAAACAGCTAGCGTGGCACTTACCAGGCAGTCCCAAGCTTGAGAACTTAGTTGAATAGTTTTCATGGGTTAATTAAAAGAAAATGGAGGAGGATTGTGGGAAGATAGTGGAGTAGGAATCTCTAGAAATCAGTCCCTCCACCAAAAACAGCTATTAAACAGACAGAAGCTGTCTGAATCAACTATTTTGAAACTCCAGAGTCTAGAGAGAAGCAGGAGGCAGAGGCTGATAAATTGTGATCAATACCAGTGAGCTTCATCCTCCCTGCAGTGGCCTCCATTCCTTTTCCCCCAGTTTTGTGGTGGGCAGCAGTGGAGACTGGAGCTTGGGCTCCTGGTACAGCTTGTTGGTGCCAAAATGGGACATGAAAAGCTAGGCCTCCAAACTCTGTGTGTGTGTTCTGATCGCAAATCTCTACTTTTGACCAGCTACTTCAGATTACTGGGGGCCAGTTTTGAGGGTGGCCATTGTTCCATACCACCACCCCCACCTTTGGCAAAGGCAGCAGAGGAATCTTAGCGACAGTAACTTTCTTCAAACATATGGAAAACAGTTAAAGGGCTGCACCAACTAGGCAGGTGCTGACCCAAGAAAACACAGTTTCAAAAGCTATAGAAGAATCTCTAAGTGCCCTTGCTGGCTCTTCCTCCTGCCTTCTCCACTAAATGGAATGGAACCAAATGGAGTGCTCCTATTGTGGGCTCCTGGCCTTGTTCCAGAGGAATCAGAGTGCTCCCTGTGTGCAAACTGGGGTGCATGTATGTCAGTGCCAATCTACTGTGGTGAAAGTCTGAGAAACTGAGCCAGGAAAATTGCCCCCCTCCCAGGATTTGTCCTGAAGGCAGAGAACTGACTTACAGACAGCTGGAACAGTGTGAGAAACAAGTTGAAGCAGCCTGGGCAAAGGACTACTTGTATTAAGTCATTCAAGAGAGCATCCAGGAGGAGGAGATCTATTTCAAAGGGAGTAGAGGGAACTTCACTTGAATGCCTATAACCCTTAAGTGGAGAATTCCTAAGGGCACTCACAAGCACAAGCCCAGAAAAAAAGAGCAGGTACCACAGTTCCTGCTCCAGGCAGGCTAAGAAAAGGCAGAGAGGATCCTGAACTTCCCATTTGCTTCAGGCTGATCTTCTTGATAGGAGGGCTAAGCTCTGAAAGAAACCACAAGCCAAAATAAACCAATTTTCTAAGTCAGTGAAAGGTCCGTTTTGCCTTAGTTTGTTTTAATTAGCTCCTGACATTTAATAAAATCTTGGTCATAACACTAGCTGAAAGCAAACTTAAGGAACAGACAGCTAAGGAACTAAATTCCAGAGTTAAAAGTTTAAAATATTAAAATGTATAGTGTCCAAAAAAGATTACAGACTAAAATGGAACAGGCAATGAAGGCTCATACAAAGGAACAAAATAAAAATTCAGAAACCATAAATGAAGAGGACCAAATTCTGAACTTACCAGATAGAGACTTTAAAAACATGATTTTCCATATGCTCAAGGAGATAAAGGAAAACAAGGAGAAAGAACAAGAGATATGATGGAAAACAATGAATGAACAATATGAGAATCTCTTCAGAGAAATACTGGAGTTGAAGAATACAATAACTGAAATAAAATTTAAAAAATCCCTAGATGGCTTCAACAGCAGGTTGGAAGTGGCAGAAGAAAGAATCAGTGATCTTAAAGACAAAGCAAATGAAATGATTCAGGTTGGGAACCAGAAAGAAAACAGAATTAAAAAAAGAACAAACAGAGCCTAAGAGACCCCTGAGATATCATCAAGTGTACCAATATTTTGTGTTATGGGAACCACAGAAGGAGAAAGATGAGCAACAGGGGCAGAAGACATATTCAAAGAAAGAATGAGAGAAAACTTCCCAAATATAATGGAAGACATGAATATGCACATTCAAGAATCCCAATGAACCCCAAACAGGATAAAATCAATAAGAACAATACCCAGGCACATAATACTCAAATTGTCCAATGCCAGGTACAAGAAGAGAGTTCTGAAAGCTGCAAGAGAAAAGCTTTAAAGCTATGTACAAGGGAATCCTGATGAGATTCTCATAACTGATGAGAAAGTGCCAATATCTCATCAGAAATCATGGAGGCAAGAAGGCAGTGATGCAAAACATTTAAAGTGCTAAAGAAAACAATTGCCAACAAAGAATTTTATATCCAGCAAGACTTTCTTTAAAAAATGAGGGAGGGATTAAGATATTCCCAGATTTTAAAAAAGCTAAGGGAGTCAATTACCACTAAACCTGTCCTACAAGCAAGTCTAAAAGGAGTTCTTCTAACTGAAAGGAAAGGACACTAGACAGTGGATCAAAACAGCATAAAGAAACAAAAATGTCCAATAAAGGTAACAATCTGGGTAATTATAAATGCCATTATTGTATTGCGTTTATTGTTATGTAACTACACCTGTTACTTCTTACAGATACTAAACTGCAAACACATCAAGAGTAATGAAAAGTCAATTATTTTTACATACAATGTACAAAGATATAATTTGTAATAAGTACCAAAAAGGCAGGGGAATCCCAGTGGGTTCCGTGTAATATTTTAGGTAATCTAAGCACCTCTTAAAATATATGTATATATATATATATATAAATAACATTTTTGTAAGCAAATACACATATATGCATATATATTTATATATCATTTTGCAAATTTTGTATGTATTGTGAGAATTTTGATTTTTACCCATAATAAAAAAAAATAAAAAAAATTAAAAAAAATAAAAACAAAGAAAACAACAACAAAAAAAAGGCAGGGGAGATGGAGGGTTATAGCAACAGTGTATGTGTAACCTAATGAAGATAAGCTGGTATTAAATTAAATATGGTTGTTACAAATATAGGGTGTTAAATTTTAACTCAATGGTAGCCACAAAGAAATATTCAGAAGGGGCTCAAAATATTACAATACAAAAAATACCAAATAAATATGGAAGTAGACATTAATAGAAGAATTGCAGGTCAAAAAAGGTATAAGACTTACAAAGACAAAATAGCAAAATGGCAGATGAAAGTACCACATTATCAATAGCTACTTTAAATGTAATGGATTAAACTCTCTAGTCAAAAGGCAGAGACTGGCAGAATAGATTTTTTTAAAAAGCATGACCCAACTATGCTATTTTTAAGAGACTCACCTTAAATTCAAAGACATAAGTAAGTTGAAAGTGAAAGGATAGAAAAAATATACCAGGTGTGATGGTTAGGCTAATGTGTCAACTTATCCAGGTAATTGTGTTCAGGTATTTGGTCCGGCAAGCACTGGGCTAATTGTAATACGAAAACATTTATGGACTTTGGTCACCAGTGAGTTTACTGGGTGGATGGCTGATTACATCTGCATCAATCAGAGAGATTTCCATCAGCAATGGGTGAAGCTTTTATCCAATCAGTTGAATACCTTAAAAGGGGAAGTGATTTCAACATTCAGAGAGAATTTTCCAGCTTGTCTTTGGATAGCTAGTTTCTTCCAGAAACTCATCAAGGACCTTTCATTGGACTTTCATCAGAGCCCCTGGTTTGCTGCCTGCCTGTGGAACCTGGACTTGTGCACCCCCATGATCACATGAGAGACTCTTTATAAAATCTCATATTATTGACAGATGTCTCCTGTTGATTCTGTTTCCTGAGAGAACCCTGACTAATACACCAGGCAAGTCGTGACTAAGAGACCTGGGGTAGCTATACTAATCTCAGATGAAATAGACCTCTTTTAGTAAAAAAAAAAAAAAAAAAAAAAAAAAAGTTACAAGGGACAAAGAACAACATTATATACTGATAAAGGGGTCAATTCAACAAGAAGACCTAACAGACAGAACCCAAAATATATGAAGCAAATATTGACAGATATGAAGGGAGAAATAGGTGGTTCTACAGTAATAATAGGAGATTTCAACACACCACTTTCAATAGTGGATAGAACATCTAGACAGAAAACCAAGAAGGAAAGAGGTGACTCGAATGATACTCTAAACTAGCTAAACCTAACAGACATATATAAAACACTTCACCCAACAACAGCAAAATACACACTCTTCTCGAGTGTACATGGATCATTCTCCAGGGTAGACCATATATTAGGTCACAAAACAAGTCTCAATAAATAAAAAAAAATATTGAAATCATACAATCTTTCTTTTCTGATCACAAAGGGATAAAGCTAGAAATCAACAACAGAGAAAGAGATAGAAAGTTTACAAATATGCAGAAATTAAACAACAGACTCAAACAACCAGTGGATCAAAGAAGAAATCACAAGGGAAATTAGAAAATGTCTTGAGGGAGTTGAAAATGAAAACACAATATAGGGGACTTCTGGAATGATGGAGGATTAGAGAGACACAGGACTTCTCTCCCAGAAAAATAGCTAGAGAACAGGCAGAAAAGGACTGGAAAAAAATGATCTTGGGTTTAAGGCACCAGGGGAAGGCTGGACATTGTCCAGAAGAAAAAAGGGCAAAGGGAGATATTATGGATGGGAAAATTATGTAAGTAAAAGTGTGTAGCTGCAGCTGCCAGCACCCATCTTCCTACCCTTGGAGCAGACAGCTTTGAATTCTCTAGCCTCTTACCAGCAGCTACAGACAGAGGGGGCTCTCATGAAAGGGGAGGAAGAGGGACAAAGTTTTTTAAGGCTGATTCAGCTTTTGGCTAACAAATTTGGTCTGCTGTGTCCCACAAGTCCTTCCAGGCTGGGTGGGGTTGTGCGATTGCTTATCTTTGGAGCTGGAATGGGACTTAACACCCTCCTCACTGACCAAGACTGGTTGTTGAGGATGCAGAGGGGAGTGGAATTATTTCCTACCTGGGAAAACAGAGGGGGTTACCGGAAAAGATTGGAGAAGAGCCTCTAAGAAAGTTTGATTTGTGAGGCTCTGAATTGCCCTGAGACAGGATTTTTGTCACATTGTTCTGGTCAGGGTTGCAGTGAACATATTCTGACCAGAGTTTGAACTGAAAGATCTGCCAAAGAGCACCATCTGCTGGAGAACTAAGGACATGCATGTGAAAAAATTAAAAGTAAATAAATGAGAGACTTTTTTGGGCCTTTACAGCCTCCCCCCCACCCCAAGGCAATTGGGAGTAGGTCTGCAACCCATTTCTGGGTCTATGATCCAGATTTGAGCAACTAAACAAGGATAATCCTAAAGAGTTATAACAGGTTGAGCAAGAATCAAAGAACTGCTCTAACACAGAGCCTCCCACCACTAAATCCCTATGCAAGAGAGAGAAATTCAGCCTCAGAGTAAACTCACCATCATAATCAGATGCCTAGATATCAGCAAAAAATTACAGCCATACTAAGAAAATGGAAGATATGGCCCATGCAAAGGACTATATCAAAGCCCCAGATGAAACACAGAATTTGAGACAACTAATCTCAAGGTCCATACAAATCTCCTAAATGAAAATCAACAGGTTGAAAGACAATATGGCTAGAGAGATAAATGACATCAAGAGGACACTGGGTGAGCACAAAGAAGAATTTGAAAACCAGAATAGAAAAATAATAGAGCTTATGGGAATGAAAGACACAATAGGTGAGATCAAAAACATATTAGAGGCATACAACAATGACTAAAATAATAAAAGAAATAATAAATGATGCAGAAGACAGACAGCTGAAATTGAAGAGAGAAAAGAACAGACAGAGACTAAAGAATGGAAAAAATTGAGCAGGGGCTCAGGGAGTTGAATGATAACACAAAGTGCAACAACATATGTGTCATGGGATTTCCAGAAGGAGAAGAGAAGTGGAAGGGGGCATAAAGAGTATTTGAGGAAATAATGGTGAAATATTTCCCAACTCTCATGCAAGAAATGAATTTACATGTCCAAGAAGCACAGCAAACACCAATCAGAATAAATCTGAATAGACCTACTACAAGACACATCCTATGAAGAATGTCAAATGCCAAAGATAAAGAGAAAATACTGAGAGCAGCAAGGGAGAAGCAAGTCATCACATACAAAGGATGCCCAGTAAGACTTAGTGCAGATTTCTCATCAGAAACCATGGAGGTGAGAAGACAGTCATATGATATAATTAGGATTCTGAAGAGAAAAATTGCCAGCCAGTAATTATTTATCCAGCAAAGTTGTCCTTCAAATATGAAGGTGAGTTTAAACTATTCACAAATAAACAGAAACTAAGAGAGTTCATATAAAAGAATCTGGTTTTGCAGGAAGCATTAAAGGAAGCCTTACATACTAAAAGAAAAAGACAGGAGAAAGAGGCTTAGAGGAGAGTAGAGAAGGGAAGACTATCAAAAAGGATAACCAAACGAGAAAAAAACAAAAATAAGATATAACATATGAAAGCCGAAGAATAAAATGGTGGAAGTAAATACGCATTTACAGTAATACTAATTGAATGTGAATGGATTAAACTCCCCCAGTCAAAAAATATAGACTGACAGAATGGATTTAAAAAACATGAGCCATCCATATACTCTCTATAAGAGACTTACCTTAGATCCAGGGATACAAATCATCTGAAAGTGAAAGGTTGGAAAAGATATTACTTGCAAACAGTAACCAAAAAAGAGCAGGGGTAGCTATACTAATCTTGGACAGAACAGATTTTAAACACAAAACGTTATAAGTGATGCAGAAGGCCATTATATATTTTATAAAGGGACAATATACCAAGAAGAAATAACAGTCATAAATATCTATTCACATAACCAGGGTGCCCCAAAACACATGCAACAAACTCTGACAAAACTGAAGGGAGAAATAGGCATCTCTACAATAAGATTTGGAGACTTCAACTCACATCATTAGACAGAACTAGACAGAAGATTAACAAGGAAATAGAGAACTTGAACAATATAATAAATGAGCTAGACCTAACAAACATATTCAAAATGTTGCATACCACGTCAGTGGGTTATACATTTTTCTCAAGTGCTCATAGATCTTCCTCCAGAATAGAACACATGTTGGGTCACAAATCAGGTCTCAATAAATATAAGAAAGATTAAAATTATACAAAGCACATTCTCTGATCAAAATGGAATAAAGCTAGAAATCAATAATATATGGGAAAGGGGAAATTTTGCAAATGTGTAGAGGTTAAACAACACACTCCTATGCACTCAGTGGGTCAAAGAAGAAATTGTAAAAAAAATTAGTAAATTCTCAAGACAGATGAAAATGAGAATACAACGTCTCAAAACTTATGGGATGCAGCAAAGGCAGTGCTGAGAAGGAAATATAAGCCTTTAGGGCTTATATTTAAAAATAAGACAAAGCTAAAATAAAAGACCTAATTGAACACTTGGAGGACCTAAAAAAAGAAGAGCAAACCAATCCCAAAGCAAGCAGAAGGAAGAAAAAAATAAAGATTAGAACAGAAATAAATGAAACTAAGAACAAAGAAACAGTAGAGAAAATCAACAAAACAAAAGCTGGTTCTTTGAGAAGATCAATGAAATTGACAAACCCTAGCTAGACTAACAAGGAAAAAAAGAGAGAAGATGCAAATAAATAAAAAATTAAAGAGAAGACATTACGACTGACCCCACAGAAATAAAAAGGATCATAAAAGGATATTATGAAAAACGATATGCCAACAAATTAGACAACCTACATGAAATGGACAAATTCCTAGAAACACACAAATAAACAACATTGGCTTTACAAGAAATACAAGAACTCAACAAGCCAATTACATTTAAAGAGATTGAATCAGTCATCAAAAATCTCCAACAAAGAAAAGTCCTGGACCGGATGGTTTTACAGGTGAGTTCTACCAAGCTTTTCTGTTTAAACTCTTCCAAACAAGTGAACAGGAGGGAAAATTACCCAACACATTTTATGAAGTCAACATTACCCTAATACCAAAGCCAGATAAAGATACTACAAGAAAAGAAAATTACAATCCAATCTCTTTAATGAACATAGATGTAAAAATCCTCAACAAATACTTGGAAATGGAATTCAATGGCATATTTTTTTGAAATGTTTTATTTTAAAGAAGCTTTAGATTACACAAATGTTACATAAAAAATATAAGGGATTCCCACATACCCCCCTCCCTCCCCCTCCCACACTTCCCCCATTAACAACATCTTTCATTAATGTGACAATGTTAATTGATGAACATTACAACTGATGAACATATATTGAAGCATTGCTACTAACCATGGAATATAATTTACATTATAGTTAGCAATCTGTCCCACATGATTTTATAGGTTTTGAAAAAATGTATAATGGCCTGTATCCATCATTGCAATGTCATGCAGGTCAATTCCAATGTCCCAAAAATGCCCCCATGATACACCTATTCTTCCCTCTTCATCCCCTCAGAACCTCTGGTGGCCACTGCTTTTATATCAATAATACAAGTTCTTACATTGCTAGAATAATAATATGTCTATAACAGAATAATAATAACTCTACTTTAGTCCATTGTTCATTCCTCAGTCTTGAGTATTTTGAGACGGTGATGCCTACTCTATTTCTAATTGAGAGGGGCTTAGATCCCAACAATGGTGGTGGGGTGATTTATGGGAAACTTGTATGAGGATATAGATGATTGTTTTGTAAGTTAACAACTTATACTATACACTTATTATTTATGTATGTTCATGTATGAATGAAATACTTCAATAAAATTTTATTAAAAATTTCAAAAAAAAAAAAAAAAAAAAGAATTATATGCCACAACCAAGTGGGATTTATTCCTGGTATGCAAGGGTAGCTCAGCACAAGAAAGTCAATTAACATAATACACCACACTAATAAATTGAAGGAAAAAAAATCACATGATCATCTCAATTGATTCAGAAAAGGCATTAAAAAAAATCCAGTATCCTTTCTTGATAAAAATACTTCAAAAGATAAGAATAAAAGGAAAGTTCCTCAATATGATAAAGGGCATATATGAAAAACCCACAGCCAACATCATTCTAAGGGGGAAAGTTTGAAAGCGTTCTCTTTAAGATCAGGAACAAGACAAAGATGTCCATTGTCACCACCGTTATTAGACATTGTATTATAAATTCTAGCTAAAGCAATTAGATTAAAAAAAAAAAAAAAAGGCATCCAAATAGGAAAAGAGGAAGTAAAACTCTCACTATTCAGAGATAATATGGTCCTCTATTTAGAAAATTTTGAAATGTCTATGTCAAAGTTACTTGTGTAATAGAATTCAGCAAAGTGACAGGCTACAAAATCAAATTTCACAAATCAGTAATGCTTCTGTACACTAGTATTCAACAATCTGTAGAGGAAATTAGGAAAAAATTATATTTACAATAGCAACAAAGACTCAAATACCTAGGAATCGATTTAACCAAAGATGTACAGGACCTATATTCAGAAAACTACAAAATATTGCTTAAAGAAATCAAAGAAGACCTAAACAAATGAAAAGACATTCCATGTTCATGGATTAGAAGACTGAATGTCATAAAGATGTCAATCCTTCCCAAAATGATTTATAGATTCAATGAAATCCCAATCAAAATTCCAACAGCCTACTTTACAGAAATAGAAAAGGCAATTACCAAATTTATTTGGAAGGGAAAAGGCACCCAAATAGCCAAAAACATCTTAAAAATAATAAAAATGTGGGAGGACTCTCATTGCCTGACCTTGAAACATATTACAACTCTATAGTTGTCCAAACACCATGGTATTGGCATAAAGATAGACACTATGATCAGTGGAATGGATTGAGAGTCCAGAAATAGACCCTCACTTTTACAGCCAACAGTTTTTGACAAACCTACCAAGTCCACATTACTGGGATAAAACAGTCTCTTCAACAAATAGTACTGGAAGAACTGGATATCCATAACCAAAAGAATGAAAGAGGACCCCTATCTCACTCCTTATATAAGAATCAACTCAAAATGGATCAAAGAACTAAATATAAAAGCAGGACCATAAAACTACTAGAAGAAAATGTAGGGAAAAATCTTCAAGATCTTATGGTAGGTGGTGTTTCTTGGACTTTACACCCAAAGCACAAGCAACAAAAGAAAAGATGTAGCAAAGGCAGTTATGGGAGGGAAATTTATAGCTCCAAATGCTTATATCAATAAAGAAGAAAGTTCTCAAATCAGAGCCATAGCCTCAAAACTGGAGGATCTAGAAAAAGAACAAACTAAACCCAAAGTGAGTAGAAGGAAGGAAATGACAAAGATTATAAGAGGTTATAAATGAAATAAAGAATTAAAAAAAAATAAAGAGAGCTAACAAAACCAAAAGTTGGTTCTTTGAAAAGATCAATCAAATTGACAAACTTTTATCTAGACTGACAAAGAAAAAAAAAAGAGGAGAGAACACAAATAATTAAAATCAGAAATAAAAAGGGGACATTACTAAAAACCCACAGAAATAAAAAGGACTAGAAAGGGATACTATGAACAATTATATGCCAACAAATTAGATAACCTAAAGGAAATGTACAAATTCCTAGAAATACACAAACTACCTACACAGACTCAAGAAGAAATAGAAGATCTCAATAAACAAATAACTAGTCAGAGATTTTATCAGTAACTAGTAACCAAAAACCTCCCAAGAAAGAAAAGTCCAGGACCAGATGGCTTCACAGGGGAATTCTACCAGACATTCCAAGAAGAATTGACACCAATCCTGATCAAACTCTTCCATAAAATTGAAGAGAGGCAACACTCCCTAATTCATTCTATGAGGCCAACATCAACCTCATACGAAAGCCAGATAAAGATACTACAAGAAAAGAAAACTACAGACCAATATCCATTATGAATATAGATGTAAAAATCCTTAACAAAATGCTAGCAAAATGAATCCAACGGTGCATCAAAAGAATTATTATCATGTTTAAGTGGGATTTATCCCAGATATATAAGAGTGGTTCAACATAAGAAAATCAATTAATGTAATACACTACATTAACAGAACAAAGGGGAAAAACTACATGATCATTTTAATTGATGCAGAAAAGGTATTTGACAAAATCCAGCACATCTTCTTGATTAAACACTTAGAAAACTAAAAATAGAAGGAGACTTCCTCAACATGATAAGGGCATATATGAACAACCTACAGGTCAACTGAAGATTTTCCTTCCAAGATCAGGAGCAAGATATTGTTGCCTACTGTCACCACTGTTATTCAACATTGTACTGGAAGTTATAGCTAGAGAAATTAGGCAAGAGAAACTAAAGGCAACTGAATTGGAAAGAATGTGGTGAAACATTTCCTATTTGCAATGACATGATCTTATGCACAGAAAATCCTGAAAAATCCACAAGAAAGCTACCAGAACTAATAAATGAATTCAGCAAAGTGGTGAGGGTACAAGATCAACTTGCAAAAACCAGTAGTGTTTCTATACTTAATAAATGAACAGCTGAAGTAGAAATCAGAAAATGAATTCCATTCTCAATAACAATTTAAAAAATCTAATACCTATGAATAATTCTAACCAAGAATTGTACATGGAAAATTACAAAACATTGTTTAATAAAATCAAAGAAGACCCAAATAAATGGAAAGACATCCCTTGTTCATAGATTAGAAGACTAAATATTGTTAAGATGTCAATTCCACCCAAAGCGATTTATAGATTCAATGCAACCCCAGTCAGAATTCCAAGTCTTCTTCCAGAAATGGGAAAAACAATATCAAATTTATATGCAAAGATACCCTGTAAGATTGGATCAGAATAGGTAGGCAGGGTTCCGGCCTCTCATAAAAACAACGGAAAAAGAACAAGAGACTGTCCAAGGAAACTGCTTTAGGGCTCTGAAGACTAGGAAAGTGCTATATATTCTCCAAGAGGGCGAGTGGCAGAGAGATGAAGAAGCCAACATGAAAACTTTGAGTTACTAACCCCCAAAGATGGGAATGGTACCCATCCCCCACCCTAAAGAACAGCCTGGATAAAAACCATGGCTCATTGCAGCCACTTACAGGGGAACAGACGTCTTCCTTCCTGGGAAGAGGGAGGGTGTGGCAGAGGGCAGAGACTGGTTTCTCTTCAGTGAGTTTGGCCAGCAGAGCCCACTTTGGATCATGGCTCAGACCAGATCAGAATCACAGGCAAGTAGAGGTTGAAAGAGACATCTTTATGGAAATACTCACCAATAAGTGCCATCTGCTGGTTGGCCAGGAAACTGCAAGGATATAAAACAATTTTTGGAGTCTCTTGTCCCAGACCCATTGGAGCAGATCTGAGCCCCATTTTTGGAATCTCTTGTCCCAACCCCCTTGGAGCAGATCTGGACTTATTTTGATAACTTAAGCTGGGCAATTTTAAAGACTTAAATAAGTTGGACCAAAAGTCAAAGAAGAGCTGTGAAACAAAATCACTAGGCAAGAGAGAGAAATTGACTATCAGAGTAAACTCACCAACATATTCAGATGCCTAGACATCAGCAAAACTTACAAGCCATACTAGGAAACAGGAAGAGATGACCCAGCCAAAAAACGAACCAAATATCCTGAAGAGATACAGGATTTAATACAATTAATCAGAGATAATCACGAAACTCTCCTAAATCACTTCAAGGAATTTAAAGAAAATATGACTAAAGAAATAAAGGATATCAAGGAAACACTGGGAGAGAATAAGGAACAATTTGAAAGCCTGCAAAGAAAAGCAACAGAGCTAATGGGAATGAAAGGCACAATGGATGAGATTAAAAATACATTACAGGCATAAAACAGTAGAATTGAATTTATAGAGGACAGAATTAGTGAAATGGAAGACTGAGCATCTGAACTTGAAAAGACAGGACAGAAAGAGAAAGAATGGAAACAATGGAACAAGGTCTCAGGGAATCAAATGATAATGTGAAATGCACAAATACACATTTTCTGTGTCCCAGAAAGAGAAGAGAATGGAAAAGGGGCAGAAAGAATATTTGAGGAAATAATGACTGAAAACTTCCCAACCTTTATGAAAGATATAAATATCAAGAAGGAAAATATACCTCAAACAGAATAAATATGAATAGACCTACTTCAAGACACCTACTATTCAGAATTACAAATACCAGAGATAAAGAGAGCATTCTGAAAGCAGCAAGAGAAAAGCTATGCGTCACATAGAAACATACAAGGGAACCTCAATAAGACTAAGTTCCAATCTCTCATCAGAAACCTTGGAGGTGAGAAAAAAGTGGTATTATGTTTTTAAGGTACTGAAAGAGAAAAACTGCCAGCCAAGAATTCTTTATTTGGAAAAACTGTCCTTCAAAAATGAGGGTGAGTTTAAATTCTTCACAGACAAATGAAAACTGAGACAGTATGGTACCAAAAGACCAGATTTAAAAGAGATGCTAAAGGGAGTACTACAGCCTGAAGGGAAAAGACAAGAGTGAGTACTTGGAGAAGAATGTAGAAATGAAGATTATTAGTAAGGATAACTTAAAAGGTGAAAATATAGACAATAATAAGATATGACAACAAAAAGCCAAAGGGATAAAATGAATGAAATAATTGATGCCTTTACAGTAATAACATTGTATGTTAATGGATTGACTTCCCCAACCAAAATACATAGACTGACAGAATGGATAAAAAAAAAATATGAGCCCTCTATCTATATGCTGTCTACAAGAGACTCATCTCAGACATAAGGACACAATCAGATTGAAAGTGAAAGTCTGGAAAATGATATTCCACGCAAGTAGTAACCAAAAAAAGATCTGGGGTAATGATACTAATATGAGACAAATAGATTTTAAATGCAAAACTATTGTAGGAGATGAGGAAGGTTATTAAATATTAATAACGGGCAATTTGCCAAGAAGAAATAGTGAAAATAAATATTTATGCACCTAACCTGGGTGCTTGAAGATACATGATGCACACAGTGACAAAAGTGAAGGGAGAAATAGATGTCTCTGCAATAATCATTGGAGACTTCAACACACCACTCTTGGTATTGCATAGAACATCTGCACAGAGGAAGAAAAAGGAAACAGAAGGAAGCAGATGTGGCTCAACCAATTGGGTGGCCATCTACCACATGGGAGGTCCCGGGTTGGGTCCTAGTGTCTCCTAAAAGAAGATGAGCTAGATGCCTCCCTTGCCACAATGAGCTAGACACAACCCCCACAGCCTGTGGGTAGCGGATGTGGCTCAGGCCGTTGGGCACTCGCCCTCATGTAGGAGGTCCCAGGTTTAGTTCCTAGTGCCTCCTTGAGAAGGCAAGCAAACAATGAGCAGACAAACTAGAGAATCATCTGAGAGTGGGGGCGTAAATAAAAAAAATAAAGTAAATAAATCTTAAAAAAAAAAAAAAAAAAGGAAAAAGAGAGTTTAAATAATATGATAAATGAACTAGACCTAGCAGAAATTTATAGAGCATTACACTGCAAACACCAGGATACATATTATTTTCAAGTGCTCATGGATTCTTATCCAGGATAGACCATGTGTTGGGTCACAAGACAGGTCTCAATAAATTTAAAAAGATTAAAATTGGGAAGCGGCTGTGGCTCAATCAGTAGGGCTCCCGTTTACCATATGGGAGGCCCCGGGTTCGGTTCCCGGGGCCTCCTGGTGAAGGCAAGCCTGCCCGCATGGCGTGGTTAGCTGACCCAGTGAGCACAAGCAGCAAGGGGAGGATAAATGAATAAATAAATAAAATCTTAAAAAAAAAAAAAAAAAGATTAAAATTATACAGAGCACTTGTTCTGATTATAATGGAATGAAGCTGGAAATCAATAACAGTTGGAAAAAGGGAAAATTCACAAATATATGGAGAGTAAATAACACACTCAAATAATCAGTGGGTCAAAGAAGAAATTGCAAGAGAAATCAGTAAATATCTTGAGACAAATGAAAATGACAACACAACATATCAAAATCTATAGGATTCAGAAAAGGCAGTGCTAAGAGGGAAATTTATAGCCCTCAATGCTTACATTAAAAAAGAAGAAAGCACTAAAACTGAAGAACTAATTGCACACCTGGAAGAAATAGAAAAATAGCAGCAAAGTAATCTCAAACCAAGTTGAAGGAAAGAAATAATAAAGATCAGAGCAGAAATAAATGAAATTGAGAACAACAAAAAAATAGAATCAACAAAACCAAAAGTTAGTTCTTCAAGAAGATTATCAAAATCAACAAACCTTTAGCTAAACTGACAAAACAAAAAGAGAGAAGATACAAATAAATAAAATCAGAAATGAGAGGGGGGACATAACCACTGACCCTGCAGAAATAAGAGATATCATAAGAGTATACTAGGAACAACTGTATGCCAAAAAAACTGGAAATGTAGATGAAATGGGCAAATTCCTAAAAAACACATGAACAACCTACACTGACCCTAAAAGAAATAGAAGACCTCATCAAACCAATCACGAGTAAAGAGATTGAAACAGTCATCAAAAGCCTCCCAAAAAGGAAAAGCCCAGACTGGTTGCTTCATAGGTGAATTCTACCAATCATTGAAAGATGATCTAATACCAATCTTCCTCAAATTCTTCCAAAAAATTGAACAGGAAGGAATGCTACCAAACTCATTCTATGAAGCCAACACTATCCCAATAACAAAACTAGGTAAGGATACTACGAAAAAAGAAAATTACAGAACAATTTCTCCAATGAATATAGATGCAAAAATCCTCACAAAATACTTGTAAAAGGAATAAAAAAGCACATTATACACCATTATCAAGTGGATTTTATCCCAGATATGCAAGGGTAGTTAAACACAAGAAAATCGATTAGTGTAATAAACCATATTAATAAGTTGAATAAGAAAAATCACATAAGGCTCTCGACTGATGCAGAAGAAACATTTGACAAAATACAGCATCCTTTCTTGATAAAAACACTTCAAAAGATAAAAATAGGAAGCAGATGTGGCTCAAGCTGTTGAGTGCCTGCTTCCTGCATGGAAGGTCCTGGGTTCGATTTCTGGTGCTCCTAGAAAAAAACAAACAAACAAAAAACAACAAGCAAAACAAAACAAACAAACAAAAAAAAAACCCAACTCAAGGGAGCCGATGTAGCTCAGTAGTTAAACACTGGCTCCCCACATTACGAGGTCCCGCGTTCAATCCCCGGCCCCTGGTACCTTAAAAAAAAAAAAAAAAAAAAAGAATAGAGGAAGCTTTCTCAACATGGCAAAGTGCATCTATGAAAAACCCACAGCTAGCATTGTACTCAAGTGAAAGATTGAATGCTTTCCACTGAAACTGGGAACTAGACAAAAATGCCCATTCCCACCACTGTTACTCAGTATTGTGCTAGAAGTTCTAGGTAGAGCAATTAGGCAAGGGGAAAAAAAAAGGTGCCCAAATAGGAAAGGAAGAAGCAAAATTTTGCTATTTGCTGATGTTATTATCTGATAGAAAATCCCCCAAAATCCACAAGAAAGCTACCAGAACTATTAGATGAATTCAGCAGTGGCAGAATACAAGATTAATAAGCAAAAATCAGTAGTGTTTCTATATACTACTGATGAGCAATCTGAGGAAGAAGATACTTATAATAGTGACTAAAATAATAAAATATTTGGGAATAAATTTAACCAGGACATAAAGGACCTGTATTCAGAAAACCACAAAACATTGCTAAAAGAAAGCAAAGAATACCTAAATAAATAGAAGGACATTCCAGGTTCATGGACTGGAAAACTAAATATCATTAAGATGCCAGTTTTACCCAAACTGATTTACAGATTCAACACAATCCCAATAAAAATCCCAACAACTTTTTTGAAGAAATAGAAAAGCCAATTATCAAATTTATTTGGAAGGATGAGGGGCCCTGAATAGGCAAAAATGTCTTTAAAAAGAAGAAAGAAGTTGGAGGACTCTTACTTCCTGACTTTAAAGCATATTGCTTATCTACAGTGGTAAAAACAGCATGGTACTGGCATAAAGGTAGACATATTAACCAATGGAACCAAACTGAGAATTCAGAAATACTCATATATACAGTCAAGTGATTTTTGACAAAGCTGTCAAGCCCACTCAACTGGGCCAGAACAGTCTAATCAAGAAAAGATGTTGGGTGAACTGGATATCCAGTTCTTTCCAAAAGAAAGAAAGAGAACCCCTATCTCACACCTTATACAAAAATTAACTCAAAATGGATCAAGGACCTAAATATAAAAGCTACAACCATAAAACTCCTAGAAGAAAACATAGGGAAGTGCCTTGAAGATCTTGTGGTAGGCAGTAGTTCCTAGAATCTTACACCCAAACTGCGATCAATGAAAGAAAAAATAGGTAAATAGGACTTCCTCAAAAGTAAACACTTCTGTTATTCAAAAGATTTTGTCAAGAAAGTAAAAGGACAGCTACTCAATGGGAGAAAATATTTGAAAACCACATATCCAATAAGGGTTTGATATTCATGTCCTATAAAGAGATCATAGAACCCAATGATAAAAAGACAAGCAACCCAATTAAAAATGGGCAAAAGACTTGAATAGACATTTTTCAAAAGAGGAAATACAAAGGGCTAAAAAGCACATGAAAAATGGTCAACATCACTAGCTATTAGGGAAATGCAGAACAAAACTATGAGATACCATTTCACACCTTATGGAATGGCCATTATTTTTTTAAAAACAGAAAACTATAAGTGCTGGGAGAAGGTGGGGAAACAGTAACACTCCTTCACTGTTCGGGAATGTAGAATGGTGCAGCCTCGGTGGAAGGCAGTTTGGCGGTACCACAAGAAGCTGAATATAGAACTGAGGTATGATCCAGCAATCCCATTACTAAGACTATATTCAGAAGAACTGAAAGCAAGGGCATGAACTGACATTTGTACAGCAATGTTCACAGCAACATTTTTCACAATTGCTAAAATATGGAAACAGCCCAAATGTCCATCAACCAATAAATAGATAAACAATATGTTGTATAAACACACAATGGAATATTATTCAGCTGTAAGAAGAAATGAAATCGGGATGCATATGACAACATGGATGAACCCTGAGGACATTATGTTGAATGAAATAAGCCAGACACAAAAGGACAAATATTGTATGGTTTCACTAATATGAACTAAGTATGATGAGTAAGCTTATGGAGATACACTCTAGAGTATAGGTTACTAGGAGATAGAATGTGGGTTGAGAATGGGAGCTAATGCTCAATGTATGAAGAATTTTTAATAAGATTTATTGTAGAAGTGTGAAAATGAATAGAGTTAATGGTAACACATTATAGTGAGTATAACTAACACTACTGGTTTATAAATGTGATTGTGGCTGAAGGGGGTAGTCTGTGGAAGTAAATGTCAATTGAAAGGAAACTAGAGAATAATCTAGGGAATACGTAACATAGCGTTTTTGGTGGTGGATGAAGATTTTGGTTAATAGTATAAATATAAGAAATGTCCTGCCCTTCAGAGTGTTAAGGATATGGTGATACATGGGAAAATTACAACTATTGTAACTTATGGATGATAGTTAACAGTAATTTTGTAATATTTTTGAAGCAATGGCAAGGAAGATATATCAATTCAAAGGAACAAGAATAGAGGAGTGAGAGGGGGTGTGGGATTTCTCCTTTTTGAGTAATGAAAATGTTCTGAAATTGACTGAGGTTATGACAGCACAACACTGTGATGAAAATGAGAGCCACTGATTATACACTTTGACTGGCTTGTACGAAGCATGGGACTGTGTAACACAGGGAATCCTGTGGTGGAAGATGGACTGTGGTTAACAAGACAAATACGAGAATGTTCTCTTATGAACTATAATAAATATATAATACTAATACAGGGTTTTAATAATAGGGTGGGTTAGGAGAAAAATACACCAAATGTAAGATTTGGGCTATAATTAGTAATAATATTTTGACAATGTTCTTTCATAGTTTTTAACAAATATTTCACATCAATGCAAGGTATTAGTAGTGGGGTGATGTATGGGAGCCCTGTATGATGATATCCATGTTTTTTTTGTAAGTTCACAATTTTTATCATACATTTATTGTTTATGTATATTCATTTATGAAAGACATATTTCAATAAATTTTTTAAAAATTATATGGGAAGATAAGGGGCCCCAAATAGCTTAATACCTCTTGAAAAAGAAGAATGAAGTTTAAGGATTCAAACTTCTCAATTTTAAAACTTATTACAAAGCCACAGTAATCAAACATCATGGAGCTCCTTCTCAATTAAAGGCAGAGTTGGCATCACCATTCCAGAATCCTTAGGATTGGGGAATAAACAATGGATTAGAGTAGACTTACTGTTATTCTACTATAGACTTACTGTTATTCTAGCAGTGGAAGAACTTTTATCATTGATGTGGAGGCAGTGGCCACCAGAGTTTCTGAGGGGAGGGAGAGGGGAGGAATGGGTGTGGGGTGGGGGTATTTTCGGGACATTGGAGTTGTCCTGAATGACAATGCAGAGACAGATACAGGCCATTTTGTATCTTGTCATAACTTACAAAATTGTGTGGGAGAGTTTAAACTATAATGTAAACTATAATCCACACTTAGTGGCAATGCTGCAATGTGTGTTCATCAATTGTAAAAAAATGTACCACACTAATGAAGGATGTTAATAAGGGCAAGTGTGGGATGGGTAGGGAGTGGGGCATATGGGAATCCCCTACATTTTTCATGTAACATTTATGTAATTGAAGTATCTTTAAAAACAGCAACAACAACAAAAACCCATCATGGTACTAGCACAAGGGCAGGCATATAGACCAATGGAATTGAATTAAGAGTTCAGAAATCAACCTTCATGTTTATGGCCCACTGATTTTTGACAAGTGTGCCAAGTCCACTCAGTTGGGAAAGAATAGTATCTTCAGTAAATGGTGCTGGGAAAACAGAATGTCCATATGCAAAAGAATGAAGGCAGACCCAATATTACACCATATATAAAAATCAATTCAAAATGGATCAAAGAACTTTATATAAGAACCAGCACTATAAAACTCCTAGAAGAAAATGTAGGAAAGCATATTCAGGCTCTTCTGTTAGGCAATGGTTTCTTAGACTTTACACCCAAAGCAGAAGAAACAAAAGAAAAACACATAAATGAGGCCTCATCAAAATTCAAAACTTTTGTGCATCAAAGGACTTTATCATGAAGGTAAAAAGAACAACCTACTGAATGGGAGAAAATATTTGGAAACCACCTATCCGATAAAAGTTTAATATATGAAATATATAAAGAAATCCGACAACTCAACAATAAAAACAATCCAATTTAAAAATGGGCAAAAACTTGCATAGACATTTTTCCAAAGAAGATATACAAATTGCCCAAAAGCACACAAAAAGATGCTCAGCACATTTAGTTATTAAAGAAATGCAAATCAAAACCTCCGTGAGATACCATTTCACACCCACTAGAATGGCTACCATAAAAATCAAAACGGGGAAGTAGATGTGGCTCAACCAGTTGGGCACCTGCTTACCACATAGGAGGTCCTGGGTTCGGGTACTGGTTACTTGGACCTCCTATGTGGGAGGTCCTGGTGCCTCCTGGAGAAGACGAGCAGACACAGTAAGCAAACAAGGAGCAGACAGATGAGGGAACCACTGGCAGGGGGTGGGGGGAGGGAGATAAATAAAAATAAATAAATAAATCTTTTAGAAAAACAGAAAATGACAGGTGTTGGAGAGACTATGGAGAAATGGAAACACTCATTCCTTGTTGATGTGAATGCAAAATGATGTAGCTGCTGTGTAAGACAGTTTGGCAGCTCCTTAGAAAGTTGAGTATTGAATTACCATATGATTCGGCATTCCCACCTCTGATACATACCCAAAAGAACTGATGGCAGAGACTCGAAGAGATATTTTCATATTAATGTTCATAGTGGCATAATTCACAATTGCCAAAAGATAGACACAATCCAAGAGCTCCATCAACCAATGAATGGATAAATAAAATGTGGTATGTACATACAGTGGAATATTACTCAGCCCTAAAAAGGAATGAAGTTCTGATACATGCAACAACATGTATGAAGCTTGAAGACATCATGTTGAGTAAAATAAGCCAGACAAAAAAGGGCAAATAGTATATGACCTCAATAATATGAAATAGAGCAAACAAATCCATAGACTCAGAAGCCAGAATATAGGTCACCAGAGGCTGGGATGGGGGTTGAGAATGCAGAGTTAATGCTTAAATTGTAGAGTTTTTACTTGGATTGATGGAAAGTTTTGGTAATGGATGGTGGTGATGGTGTAGCACCACATTGTGAACATAAATAACAGCACTGAATTATGTATTTGAATGTGGTTAAAAGTAGAAATTTTAGGCTGTAGATACGTTACTAGACTAGAAATTAAAAACAAAACCATAGGCCTATACAGCACAGGGAACCCTATTGTAAACAATGGGCTATAGTTAATAGTACAAGTATAAAAATGTTCTTTCATAGGATGTACCACACGTGCCACACTAACGGAGGGTGTTAATGATAGCATGGCACATGGGACTCTGTATTTTATGCGTGATTTTTCTCTAAACCTGCAACCTCTCTAATAACCACAACAATAACAATAAAAAAGAAGATGAGGGTTGTGGGAAGTGGCACCAATGGCATGGACATAGTTGAAATTTTTATTTTGGCATGTGCTGACCAATTATTAATATTTGCACTGTTCATATCAGTGAGACCATACAATATTCATCCTTTTGTGTCTGGTGTGTTTCACTCAATGTAATATCCTCAAGGTTCTTCCACATTATCATGTGCTTCCCTAGTTGATTTCTTCTTACAGCTTAAAAATAGTCCATTGTATGAATATATATCTTGTTTATCCATTTATCAGGTGACGGACATTTAGGTTTCCATCTTTTAGCAATTGTGACTAATGCTGCTATGAACATTGGTGGGCAAATATCAGTTCACATCCTTGCTTTCAGTTCTTATGAATATATTTCTAGTAGTGGGGCTGCCGGATTATATGGCAGGCGTATTTTCCCGAGGAACCACCAAATTTTCTTCCACAGAGGCTGCACCATTTTACACTACATCAACAGTGAAGGAGTGTTCTTATTTCTCCACATCCTCTCTAGCACTTGCAGTTTTCTGTTTATTGCTTTTTTTTTTTTTTTTTAACATAATGGCTATTCTGTATGGTGTGAGATCATATTTCATTGTAGTTTTGTTCTGCATTTCCCTGATAGCTAGTTGGAAGACAGCTGGCAGATAATATATAGAAGGTATAACAATGATTTTGGCAGAAGATTAGGATTCTGGTTAATAATATAATACAGCAATGTTTTTCTACTACAATGTGTTCAGAAAGCAGTGATACATGGGAAAAATATAACTGATGTAAGTTATAGACTATAGTCAACAACAACATTGTAATGTTTTTGTAGCAAAAGCAAAGTTGGTACTATATAAATGCTCAAGGTAAAAAAAGAATATGGGGTTTGGTTCTGTGAGATACTAATATAATTAAGCACTTTTTCTCTTCTTCATTTTTTTCATTAATAAGAAGACCTTGACTACGTCATTTAAGTAATCTGTGCTTATCTGTGTACCTTTCTGAACACTAGAGGAACAACTGAGTTAGTAGTTGGAATTAGAGGAGATAAAAGTACCCAGACAGAGCTTTTTAGGAGTAACACTGCCATAACTTGTTGAGCTGCCTTTTTCTGTTTTATTTATTTTTGAATTTGAAATAAACATTTTTAAAAATAAAATAAAATATTTACTCTGTTGCAGAATAAAGAGAACCATGATTTCTGCTCTGCAATTTCTGTAGCAGGTTTCCTCTGCTCAGGACAATTTTTACCTTATTTCTTACACTTAAAAACGGTTTCCTTCCAGGAACTTGAGAATGAAGGAGACATGGGCCCCTCTCTCCATCCCAAGTCTTGTCTATAATGATAATAATGGCATTTTATAAATGTTTGTCATGTATCAGCATCTGCACTAAATACTTTATATACCTGACCTCTCCAAATTCTGCCCTGTAAGGCAGACACTCTATTACTCTTATTTTATGGGAAAGGAAATCAAGGCTCAGAGAGATTAAGAAATTTGTCCAGAGTCACACAGCAAGGAAGAGGCAGAATGACCTGAGCTTGGATCAGCTTGCCATAATTATTATGTTCTAGTTGTCTCTTTTCCCAATGTCTCACACTTAGGGAGCAGGGTAGAAGGTCTTTGTCAGACCAGCACAGAACCCTCTACATCTTTTAGAATCCCCCCATCCAGCCCTGAAATTCCCTTTTTTTTCAATTCCTCTGATTTGGACAAAGTCCAGGCTGCCCTTTCCCAAAGGCACCTGGGAACAGGCATTATTACCAGAGCAGTAAAGGAAGTCATGAGTCTGGCCCCATCCACAAACATTTCTGCACGGAATCCAATAGCTGGCAAACATTTTCTGTAAAGGATGAGGTAGCAAATACTTTTGGTTTTGTTTGTGGGCCATATGTTACCCCATCCAATGACTCAACTCTGCCATTGTAGCATGGAAGCAGCCATAGATGGTATATAAATGAATGGGTGTGGCTATGTTTCAATAAACCTTTATTTACAAAAATAAACATTTTGCCAGATTTGATCTGTGGGCCGTTGTTGTTGACTTAGAAAGCAGAGAAAGAGAACAACGCTGCCAAAGGGATCCAGGGGGTTGGGGAAAGTGGGGGCAGGCTTTGGCTTGGGTTGCTGCCTGAGGCAGGTCAGCTCCACCCACACTTGTTGTGGAAGCCCTGAGGTAGCCCTGAGTTCACATGAGGGCCCCTGTCTCCTAGGTAGAGAAGAGAGATTTCACGTTGATTCTTTTGTCCTTTGCCTTATTTGTATTCTGCTTCACACTCATCTAACATTTATCAAGCCCTGTGTGGCATGGCTTTCCATCCAGTACTCATGTAATCCTTATGCCATCCTTGTTAGACTCCCAGCAATCAGCCTTGATTCAGAACTTTTAAACCAATTTTTTTTTCCACCTCAACAGGTACCTGGGGACAAAGGAACCTGGGCCATAGGCATTCCAGATCCTTTACCACACTCTGTCTCCAGCTCCCATCTTATCTTGTTCTGCTCTTTCCCCTCTCTGTACTTGGCTCCACCTCTTTTGCCTCCTTGCTCCTTGAACTTTGTCCTGGAAAACATTAACTTTCCTGAACTGATTTTTGGTGTACTAAGAACATATCCTACTCCTCATCTCCGGCTCATCTCCATCCTGCTCACTTATCTCACAGATTCAAGACCTCACACTTATCCCGCTTGATGATTCTCGGGCAATTGTCAGTAACCACCTAAAGATGGGTGAATCAGTTTGCCCAAGGCCACACAGCCAGGACAGCTGATGAGACTCACTCCAAGCCCAGCACTCTGAGTACCAACTGGGTGATGGGGAAAGAGAGTGAGGGATGGTCCTGGGGCCAAGCTACTGTTTTCCAAGGTCATTGGCATTTGCTCCCTACCCAGAACCCAGGGAGCCACTGGAAACAAAGCTCAGGGGAAATGACTCTCTGTAGCAGATGAGCCTCAAAGTTGATTTCCCAGGAGGAATCCAACAAAGTCCTTGAAATCTGGACATCAAGGAGGAAAATCAATAATCTTTTAAGTTTTCACCTTGATGATTGATCCACTGCATTCAGCCCCTTTCTTCTCTCTGTCAAATCTCTGGATGTGGCCTCTCTTGCGTCTACATTTTTTTTGCCTCTTCACTTTAAAGTGTGTGGCTTCTTGGTTCTGATCTGAAACTGAAATATATTGCTTTATGCAAACGGACCAGGTATCAGTCACATGCTCCCTCACTTTTTATTTTCTCTGAAGAAAGGAAGCCCTGGTTAGCCTGCAAGGATGAAAGGAAGAAAACTCACGTTTACTGAGTACCTGTGATGTGCTGGGTCTTTTTGCAAGCATCACCTTATGGTTAATTCTCCCCTCCCAGTCCTATCTAGCTGGATCTTATCTACCTCAGATGAAGAAACTGGAATTCAGTGAAGCAAAGCAGCTTTCCCAATGCCACACACATTGTCTGCAGGTGGTGACACATAACTGTCATGGAAGTTGTGCTGTGCTCCTTCCCTTCCGACCAGGACTGGAAATGAGTGTTAGGACCTTTCTAGACTAGGTATCTAGGAAATTAGTTCCTGAGTAACAAGGGTCATAGGGTGCCATTTATTTACTTGCTATGTACTGAGTGGTCAGTGGGGAGGCATTGGAAGAGGGAGATCTTAGCAGAATGTCTCGTCTGTTATTCAGATTCCATGAACTCCAGTCTGGGTAAGAGGTAAAAGGATTTGCATGGAATGTAATTAAAAACTCAGAAAACTGTTGCTGAATTGTTTTCAGGAGCGTTGAAACAAGGAGTTTCTACAGCAACAGGTGCTTATCATTTAGTATAAGGTCTAAGAGCGTATATCCTAAAAATCCAAAAGAAAAGTGGCTTAAACAAACTGGTGTGGGAAGCAAGTCTCTCTCATTCTCAGCACACAACTTTCACTATCAAGACCATCTCAAGGTCCAAGATGGCTTCTAGAGCTACAGCCATCACATTTGTTGCATTCTGGGCCAAGTAAAAAGGAAGGGGAAGGGGAAGGGCCGGGTGAAACTTCATTGTTTTGAGTTGTACCTGAAGTCTTACACTGCATTTCTGCTTATATCCTATTGGTCAAAATGTACTTCCATGGCTAAGGAGGCTGGGAAATATAGTCTTTTCAGTGGATGGCATTATACTTAACTAGAAGTTGGAGTTCTTTTACTAAGGAAAAGATAATAAAATAGCTATTGGGGGACCACAGGCTGTCTTCCACTACAAGAAGTTCCCAGTATAGACACCTTTGATATTGGGCAGCATTGACCTTGATCTAGAATCAGCAATACCTCTAGAAGTAGTCGACACATTTGTTATTGTTAGCAGAAGTCATTTCCACAGTGGTCTAGAGTGGAGTGAAGGAAGACAAAGAATATCCATGGTTGCCAAGAAAAATAACATGGAACTTGTGAAGAGACCCCTAGATTGTCACACAGTGTCTGTTAAGACTAAAGTAGAGACATACTACATGTGCCTGACATTGTGAGCTTCCTCTTATCCCACGTGAGGATAACCTAAGAGACAAAGGTTACAAACCATTGTCTAGCCCATTGCTGCTTTTCCTTGCTCACACGCATCGCCTCATCTCACCATGACTCTGCCCCACCTTCTTGGTTGTCTGTGTTACTGAGCTATGGAAATTGTGTTCTGATCCACGGGGACTTCTTAAAGCTAAGAGCTGCTTGTGGGACCCGAAATTGTCCTCACAGTGATTTCATTCAAAGTAATAGCAACATCTGATGCTATAGAAATCTCATCCTCATGATCATAAGCATTTATAATAGCCCATCATCAGTCAAGTGCTTACATTGGAGAGAAATTTCCATGGAGAAAGTCAATCTTTTAAAAAATGTTAATTTTTTGTGAGGAAATCAAATGAGATGCCAAATTGTTTCTGTCATTATGTTGCCCTTCCCTTTGGAGCACTTACTGCTCTGATCAGTATGACATTTTCACATGTAGCAATGCAGATGGGGAAATTTACCTCCTGATGGAGACCCTTCATTTGCCCATTAGTCAGTGCTGCTTAAGCATACATTGCCTACTCTGTTTTCACAGTAGTCAGAACATAAGGGCAGAGTTAGTGCTTTCTAGACCTTGAAGATTTTGCTACCCTTTTAAAGGGAAGCAAAGAAGACCCTCCCTCTCCCCATAACAGCAAATAGAATGAAGCATCTGAAAGATGGACTTGGAATATATGGATAAAGAATTTGAGTGCCCAACTCCTGGCCAGTAAGTTCCCTTCATAGAAAATCAGCATCCTAGGCTATAATTCTGGATCTTTTTTGTCCCATCTGGTTCTACAGCCTCACACCACCTTGGGAAGCATTCATCTTGGGGACCCTGGGGAGGCTCCTGCCCGTGCCAGCCCTGGGCATACTCCAACTCTCCTACCCACTCTCTTCAGGAGGATTGTAGGTAGATGGCAGAACTAGAAGCTCTATGAATTAGTCCCTCCATAAAAACAAATATTGAACTGGAAATAACTGTCTGACTCAACTATTTTGGAATTTTGGAGTCTAGCAAAATACTTGCAGCATCCAGGAAACTGCTGGATATGGATACCAGTAAATTTCAGGAAACATCAGTGAATTTCACTATGTAGTGACTACCATCCCCTATCCTCCAGCCACATGGTGGGCAGCTTTGGAGCCTGCAGCCCATTTTCCTGCTGCAGCTTGCTGATGACAAGGTGATGAGTAATAAGGACCTTGTCTTCCAAAAACCAGGGTTGTGTGGTCCAGTTGCAGATGCCTGCTTTTGATCACTACTTTTTATCTCTGGGGGTGTGGGCATGGAGAGAAAACATTGTTTCAACCCCACTGGCAGAAGTGACAGAGAGTTTTAAAGATCAGTGCCTTTTTTTCTTTTCCCATTCCCTGTTTAGAACTAAAAATAGTTTGGAAATGTCACAAACTGACAGCTCCAGCTCTCAACAAGAAAAAGTATAGCAATCCCAGAGGAGTAGGACAATTAGATTTCCAGCAAACAATACTTAAAATGTCTAATTCTCAAAAAAATTATAAAACATATAAAGAAGCAGGAAAGTATAGCCCATTCTCAGGAAAAAAGAATTTGCCAGAAACCATCCCTGAGGAAGATCATACATTGGAACTCTTAGTCAAAGATGCTAAATTGACTCTCTTAAATACATTCAATGAGCTAAAGGAAACCATGGACAAAGAACTAAAGGAAATTATGAAAGCATTGTCTGAACAACAACAACAACAAAAGAGAAATTATAAAAAAGGAACCAAACAGAAATTCTGGAGCTAAAAATACAATAATTGAAATGAAAAACTCACAAGAGGGATTTAATAGAAGATTTGGGGAGGGAGAAGTAAGGATCAGCAAAAATGAAGACAAGACAATTGAAATTATTCAGCAGTGTTAGAAAGAAAAAAGAATGAATAAACATTTACAGAGGGGAGCTGGTGTAGCTCAGTAGTTGAGTGCCAGCTTCCCAAATATGCAGTCCCAGGTTGAATCCCCAGCCCTGTTACCTAAAAAAAAAAAAATTTGGACAGAGCTTGAAGGACACCATCAAGCATACCAACATATGCATCATATGAGTCCCAGTAGGACAAGAGAGAGAGAAAGGGGAAAGAAATGTTGGAAGAAATAATGGCCAAAAAGTTCACAAATCTAATTAAAGACATAAATATACAACTTCCAAGAATCACAACGAACTCCAAGCAGGGTAAATTCAAAGAGATCCACACTAAGATAGAGTAGAGCTAAATTATCAAAATCCAAAGAAAAAGAGAGAATTTTGAAACCAGCAGGAGAGAAGCAACTTGTCACATACAAGGGGCCTTCAACAATATTAATAACAAATTTCTCATCAGAAATCATGGAGGCCAGAAGACAATGAGATGACACATTTAAAGCCCTTAATGAAAAAAACAAAAACAAAAACAAAAAACATGTCAAACAAGAAATCTACATCTGATAAAATTATCCTTCAGGAATGAAGGAGAAATTAAGACATTTACAAATAAACAAAAGTTAAAAGACTTCATTACCAGAAGACCTGTCCTAAAAGACATGCTAAAAGGAATAATTCAGGATGAAATCAAAGGAAATTAGACAGAAACATGAAGCCATAGAAGAAATAATGAACATTGGTAAAGGTAAATACATAGGTAAATATAAAATCTGGTTGTATTAGGGTCCTCTAGAGAAACAGAACCAACAGGAGATATCTGTAAATAGTATGAGATTTTATAAAATTCTCTCACGTGACCGTGGGGGAGCACAAGTCCAAATTCCACAGGCAGGCTGCAAACCAGAGGCTTCAGTGAAGGTCCTTGATGAGTTCCCAGGAGACCTTGGCTGTCCGTAGTACAGCTGGAAATTCTCTCTCTGAATGCTGAAATCACATCCCCTTTTAAAGCCTTCAACTGATTGGATAAGACATCACTCATTGTGGACAGCAGTCTCCTTGTTTGATTATAGATGTAATCAGCCATCTAGACAATCAACTCACTGATGATTAAGGCTTTGATTGGCCCCCTTGTGGGCAAGGACTCAGAGAAAAACCGTAGGCAGAGAAGGGAGGTTGGAGTTTTAATGCTGGAGCCCTGGGAAGTAAGCACACAGCAGAGTAGAGCAGCTGAGCCAGAGCTGGTCACCTGTTAGTCTACAGCTGGCCTTGTGAGGAAAGCAGGGCAGCCGAGTCTGCATAGAAACAAGCCCCAGGAAGACAGGAACCCAGGAAGCCTCAACTCTTGGCAGATGTCGGCAGCTATCTTGCTACAACACGCGGCAACAGACTTGGGTGGGGGAAGTAACTTATGCTTTATGGCCTGGTAACTGTAAGCTTCTACCACCAATGGATTTCTGGTATTTTGCATTAGCACCCCTTTGACTGACTAATACACCCTCCATTATCACCACAGTACTTCTTTGATATTGATGCAAGAATATTACAGTGTTGCTATTAATCACAGTGCATAGGTCACACCATTTGTATCTTTCCCATGCTTCTCCATGTTCCCACCACCTTTCAAGTTGTATTTTTCCCATGCTTCTCCACATTCTCACCACCCTGCAATAGTGACCCTGCAATAGCTCTAGCTCACAGAAGGACACTCTTGCAACTGTACCATCAACCACAATTTTCCTCTACCTCTGGGTTTATTGTGTTATTCAGTTCCTAGATTATTCTATTGCTTTCTTTCAATTGACATTTACATCCCTAGACTACCCTTTCTAGCCACATTCCCATTTATAAATCAGCTGCTATTCACTATAATGTGTTAACATCAACTCTATACTTTTCCACACTTTTACAGTAAAGTTAATTAAAACTTCTACACACATTAAGCAAGGAGTAGATAGTTTTTATATTACTGAAAGTCGGTATTATTCAAAGTAGGTTGTTATCATTTTAAGATGTTAATTGTAATAAAAAAGGTGACCACTAAGAAAATAACTAAAACTATGGAGCTGAGAAAATAAGAGAGTCAAATGGTACAGTATAAAAAAAAAATCAACTTAATAATAAAAGAAAAAATGGCAGTGAGGGAGTTATTGAGAAACAAAAACACATACAAGATATACTGAAAACAAATACCTAAATGGCAGAAGTATATCCTACCTAATCAATTATTTACTTAAATATAAATTTATTAAATTTGTTGTTAAAGTGCAGAGATAGGAAGATTGGATGAAAAACATATGATCCATATACTGTCTACAAGAGACTCACTTTATATATAAAAATACAAAGAGATTGAAAGTAAAATGGTGAGAAAAGATAATCCATACAAATAGTAACCAAAAGAGAGCCAGCATGGTTATATTATCATCAGACAAAATACACTTTAGGTCAAAAAAGTTTTAGACGAGACAAAGAAGGACTTTATATATTGATAAGAGTTTCACTCCAACAAGAAGATATAACAATTATAAACAAGTACACACCTAACAACAGAGTCCAAGAATATAGAAGTAAAAATTGACAGAATTGAAGGGAGAAATAGTTCTACAATAATAGTTGGAGACTTCAATACACCACTTTCAATAAGCGGTAGAACATCTATACAGAAGATCAACAAGAAAATAGAAAATTTGAAAAATATCATAAAACAATTTACTCAACAGACATCTATAGAACTCTTCACCCAATAACTACAGACTACACATTCTTCTCAAGTACATTTAGATCATTCTCAGAATAAATCATATGTTAGGCCACAAAGCATATCTTAATAAATTAAAAAACATTGAAATCATACAAAGTAACTTCTTGGACCACATTGGAATAAAGCTAGAATTTATTAACAGAAGGAAACAGAGACATTTTTAAAAATATGTGGAAATTAAACAATACACTATTAAGCAACCAATGGGTCAAAAGATACATCAAAGGGGAAATTAAATATCTTGAGACAAATGAAAATGAAAATACAAAATACCAAAACTTATAAGATATGGCAAAGGCAGTGCTCAGAGGGAAATTTATAACTCTAAATACTTAAGTTAGAAAATAAGAAAGATCACAAAAAAAATTAATAACCTGACTTCACACCTAGAAGAACTAGAAGAAGAAAAGCAAACTAAATCCAATGTTAGCAGAAGGAAAGAAATAGTAAAAATTAGAGTGGAGATAATATAGAGAATAGAAAGCAATAGAATAAATCAACAAAACCAAAAGTTGGTTCTTTGGGAAAAAAATCAATATAATAGGCAAGCCTTTAGATAAACTGACAAAGATAAAAAAGAAAAAAAAGAAAGGGCACAAATAACTAAAATCAGGCCTGAAAGACAAGACATTACTACTAATCTTCCAGAAATAAAAGGATTCTAAGAGAAAACTATGAACAATTATAGGCCCAATCTAGATGAAATGGAAAAATTCCTAGAAACATCAAATTATCTAAACTGACTCAGGAAGAAATAGGAAATTTCAACAGATCTAATCTATAACAAGTAAACGTATTAGATCAGTAATAAAAAAAAATCTCCCATGAAGTAGAAAAACAAACAAACAAACAAACTATAGAGCAAATCAACAAAACCTAATGTTGGTTCTTTGAACAGAGCAAACAAATTGACAAATCTTTAGCAAGACTGACAGTAAAAAAAAAAAAAAAAAAAAGTGTGTGGGGGGGGCGAAGAGAGAGGATACAAATAATGAAAATCAGAAATGAAAAGGGGGTCTTTACTATTGACGCCACTGAAATAAATAGGATCACAAGTAGATAGTATTAACAACTGTATGCCAATAAATTAGATAACCTAGAGGACATGGACAAATTCTTAGAAACACACAAACCAACTACATTGACTCAAGAAGAAATAGAAGACTTCAACAAACCAATTACTAGTAAAGAGATCAAATCAGTAATCAAAAACCTCCCCCAGGGAGGCGGCTGTGGCTCAATCAGTGGGGCTCCTGTTTACCATATGGGAGGCCCCAGGTTCGGTTCCCGGGGCCTCCTGGTGGGGGCAGGCCCGCCCGTACGGCGTGGTTGGCTGACCCAGCGAGCACAGGCAGCAAGGGGGGGATAAATGAATAAATAAATAAAATCTTAAAAAAAAAAAAAAAAAAAAAAAAAAAAAAAAAAAAAAAAAAAAAAAATAAAAAAAAAAAAAAAAAAAAAAAAAAAAAAAAAAAAAAAAAAAAAAAACCTCCCCCAAAAGAAAAGCTAAGGACCAGGTGGCTTAACAGGGAAATTCTACCAAACATCCCAAGAATTAACTCCAATTCTGCCCAAACTCTTCCAAAAAACTGAAGAGGAGGGAAAACTTCCTAACTCATTCTATGAGGCAAACAACACCCTCATAGCAAAGTCAGATAAACATACCACAAGAAAAGAAAACTGCAGATCAATATCTCTTATGATTATAGATGTAAAAATACTTAACAAAATGCTGGCAAAATGAATTCAACAGCATATTAAAAGAATTCTACATCATGATCAAATGGGATTTACCCCTGGTATGCAAAGCTGATCCAACATAAGAAAAACAAATAATGTAATATTCCACATTAACAAAATGAAGGAAAAAACCACATGATCATCTTAATCAATGAAAAAAATGTTTAATAAAATAAAGCACTCTCTTGAAAAAAAAAAAAAACACTTAAAACATTAGAAATAGAAAGAAACTTCTGCAACATGATAAAGGGCATATATGAAAATCCCACAGCTAACATCCTATTTAATGATAAAAGACTGAAAGCTTTCCCTCTAAGAAAAGGAACAAGACAAGGATGCTCATTGTCACCACTGTTGAACTGGAAGTTCTTGCCAGAGCAATTAGGCAAGAAAAAGAAATAAAAGGCATGCAAATTGTAAAGGAAGAGTAAAACATTACCTATTTGTAGATAATATGATCCTAAATACAGAAAATCGAGAAAAACCCACAACAAAGTTACTAGAGTTAATAAACAAGTTCAGCAGAATAGCAGGATACAAGATTAATACACAAAAAATCAGTACTGCTTCTATACACAAGCAATGAACAATCAGAAGAAGAAATTAAGAAAAAAAAAATTTCATTCACAATAGCAACTAAAGAATCAAATATCTAGGAATAAATCTAACCAAGGATGTAAAGGACTTGTATCCAGAAAACTACAAAATATTGCTAAAAGAAATTAAAGAAGACTAAAATAAACGGAAGGATATTCCATGTTTATGTATTGGAAGACCAAATATCATTAAGATGTCAATACTACCCAAAGCAATTTATAGATTCAATGTAATCCCAATCAAAATTCCAACAATTCTTCTTTGCAGAAATGGAAAAACCAATCATCAAATTTATATGGAAGGGTGAGGGGCACTGAATAGCTAAAGTAATCTTGAAAAAGAAGAATGAAGTTGGAGGACTCACTTCCAGATTTTAAAACTTCTTACAAAGCCTCAGTAATCAAAAGAGCTTGGTACTGGCACAAAGACAGACATATAGACCAATGGAATAGAATTTAGAGCTCAGAAATCAACCATCACGTTTATGGTCAACTGATTTTTGACAAGGTGACAAAGACCACCCAATTGGGAGAGAATATTCCCTTCAACAAATGGTTGGTAAAACTGGGCCTCCATTTGCAAAAAAAAAAAAAAAGAGAGAGAGAGAGAGAGAGTGCCATCTCACACCGTATACAAAAATTAACTCAAAATGCCTCAAAGACCTAAATATAAGAGCTAGAGCCATCAAACTCATATAAGAAAACATAGGGAAGCATCTTCAAGAACTTGTGTTTGGCAATGGTTTCTTAGACTTTATACCCAAAGCACAAGCAACCAAAGAAAAATAGATAAATGGGACTTAATCAAAATAAAAAAAACTTTTGTGCCTCAAAGGAATTTATCATGAAAGTAAAAAGACAACCTACACAATGGGAGAAAATATTTGGAAACCACATATCTGATAAGGGATTTATAGCAAGTATACACAAAAAAATTATTCAACTTAACACCAAAGTACAAACAACCCAATTTAAAAATGGACAAAAGATTTGAACAGACATCTCTCCAAAGAAGATATAAAAATGGCCAGAAAGCACATGAAAGGTTGTTCAACATCATTAGCCATCAAGGAAATGCAAACCAAATCCACAATGAGATACTATGTCACATCCATAAGACAGGCTGCTGTTAAAAACAAACAAACAAACAAACAAACAAACAAACAAACAAACAAAGAAACCAACCAACCAACCAACCAACAAACAAAAAAAAACGGAAAATGACAAGTGTTGGAGAGGATACAGAGAAATAGGAATACTCATTCATTGCTGGTGGCAATGTAAAATGGTGCAGCTGCTATGGAAGACTGTTTGATGGTTCCTCAGAAAGCTAAGTATAGAAATAAAATATGACCTGGAAATCCCACTACTAGGTATATACCCAAAAGAATTGAAAGCAGGGACTTGACAGATGTTTATAGTGGCATGATCCACAATTGCCAAAAGATAGAAGCAACCCAAGTGTCTACCGACCAATATGGTATACACATACAATGGAATATTATTCAGCTGTAAAAAGGAATGAAGTTCTGATACACACACAACATGGATGAACCTTAAAGATATCATGTTGCGTGAAATAAGCCAGACATAAAAGGACAAATATTGTATGATCTCACTGATTTGAAACAATTAGAATAAGCAAACTCACAGAGTCAGAATCTAGAATATAGGTTAACAGAGGATGGGATGAGGATAGGGAATGGGAAGTTATGGCTTAAAATGTACATGGTTCCTATTTGGAATGATGGAAGTGTTTTGGTAATGGATGGTGGTGATGGAGCACAACATTGTGAATGCAGTTAACAACACAAATATATATCTGAATATGACTAAAAAGGGGAAATAGGTTGTATACATGGCAACAGAACAAAAATATTTTTAAAAGTTCATGGAACTACACTACACAGTGTACCCTAAGTTAAAGCATAGACTTCAATTACTAGCACAATTATAAAAATGTTTCACACCAATACAAGGTGCTGGTGGTGGAGTGGTATATGGGAATCCTGTATTTTATGTATGATTGTTCTGTAAACTTACAACTTCTCTAATAAAGAAAAAAGGAGCAAAAGATTTTTAAAAATCTCCCAATAAAGAAAGTCCAAGACCGATGTCTTCACTGCTGAACTCTACCAAACATTTAAAGAAAAATCCTTCTCAAACTCTTCAAAAAAATTCAAGTAGAGAGAATATTTCCCAATTTATTTTATGGGGCCTGCATTAATCTGATACCAAAGCCAGGTAAAGACAGCACAAGCAAAGAAAATTACAGAACAACATCACTTATGAACATGGATGCAAAAATCCTCAACAAAATACTGGTAAATTGAATCCAACAATATGTTAAAAGGATTTTACACCATGACTAAGTGGGATTTATTCCAGGAATACAAGGCTGGTTCAATATAAGAAAATAATTTTATGTAATACACCACATTAATAGAATGAAGGAGAAAATCCACATGATCATTCATCTCAGTTGATGCAGAAAAGTCATTAACAAATATCCATCTTTTCATTATAAAAACACTCAGAAAACTAGGAATAGAAGGTAACTTTCTCAACATGATAAAGGACATTTATGAACAACTCACAGCAAACATAATCAATGGTGAAAATTGAAAACTTATCTTCTGAGGTCAAGAACACAACCAGGGTGCCAACTGTCACCCCTGTTATTCAACATTGTACTGGAAATTCTAGCCAAAGCAATTAGGCAAGACAGATAAAAGACACCCAAATTGGAAAGGAAGAAGTAAAGCTATCTCTATTGGTAGATGACATGATTCTCTATATAGAAAATCCCAAAGCATCCACAAAAAAGCTATGAGAACCAATAACAAATTCAGCAAAGTTGAATCATGATCAACATGAACAAAAAATCAGTTATATTTCTATATGCCAGTAATGAAAAATCTGTAAAGGAAATTAAGAAAGAAATTTCATTTACCATAGCATCTAAAATAATAAAACAGCTAGGGATAAATTTAACCAAGGAGGCAAAAGACTTGTACACTGAAACATGCTAAACATTGCCAACTTAAAGAAGTTAAGTTAGAACTTAAGGAAGACCTAAACAATTGGAAAGACTCCTTGTGTACATGGATTGGAAAACTTAATATTGTTCATTTTTCATTACTACCAAAATTGACCTACAAATTCAATGCAATCCTCATCAAAATTCCAGCAGTCAAGTTTTTTGCAGAAATGAAAAGAAAAAAACAAAACTCTCAAATTTATATGGAATTGCCAGGAGCCCTAAATAGTGAAAACAATCTTAAAAAAGGAAATTAAAGTTGAAGAACTAAGACTTCCTAACTACAATCTGATTGTGGGTATGATGTTGAAAGTGCAGGAGTGGGAATGCTCTTATGGCAGTATGACAAAGTAGTGTCACTTGTTTAGGGTGGAGGTTGTGGGGGGGGGCATTCAGGAAAGGGTGCGTGTGGAGTAGGTTTCTGGGGAGTGTGTAAGTGTTCATCCTGTCATAATGTGTTGTGTCGGGGAGTGGAGACCCACATGGTGAGTGGGAAGGAGATGGACCCCCATCTTTGGGAGGACTGATTCACCCAGAAACAGACAGGTGGCTGTCTCTTAGGAGCAAGGGTGGATCCTAATAGGGGAGGACAATCAGCGTGTCAAGACCTCTTGTTGCATGTAACTATGAATCTTGTCATCCAATGAGTCAAGACAGGTGGGTGTCATGTGCCCCATGGGGATGGGGATAAAGGAACAGAAAAGATCAAATGGGGTATTTAGTGGTCAGGGGAAATGTTTTTCATTACCTTACAGTGATGGACACAGGACATGGTAAATATCATAAAAAATTATTAAACTGTACCGTCTAAATTGTAAACTATACTGTAAACCATTGACAATGTTTAGTAGCTATGCTTCACTATCTGTATAACAGTTATAACAATGCTACCATCCACATAAAAAAGGTTTTAATATGGGGTGAGGAAAGGGGAAGGTTAGGTATATGGGAGTCTCTAGTATTCTGTGTGTGATTTGCTATAACCTAAAACTTCTTTGAAAATTAAATGAAAATTCAGGAGACACTGGGGAGTGAGAGGGGGCAGATGCCAGAGTACAGACTGGATACCTGATAATGCAGTGATAAAAGGAAAAATGCTAAAAAGAGGGGGAAAAAATTTAAAAAAAAATTTTTCCCCATTTTTTGAATATCCCAATCCTTCAATTTTATTTTATTTCTAGTGTTTTTTTTTTAAGTTTCCATGTATTTTATCTCTTGTATTTACACTTATCTTTATTATTTCATTTTCCTATTAATTGTATTTGGCTATTATATGGGCTTCATCTTCAAAGAAGGTTTGGATCACAGAAGGGTTACAGAGGGGGCAGGGGAGGATAATTGGTGGGGGGTGTCTGGGATGGGGGTTTCATGGGAGGAGGTTCACCTGAATATACATGGAGGATATATAAAATTGTTCAGATGATCAAGGGGTGGGGCATGGTCACAGTGGGTAGACAATCACTCAATAAATGAGGGAATACTGAATTCCCAGCCTGAAGAGCTCTGCCACATTCTCCAAGGGAGCAGCAACAGTCCCCTGAGTACAGGGGCAGTGTCTGGCAAAGGAGTAGGGTCCACTGACGGGTTCTTGTTATTGATGATTACCTTACGAGTCTTTGCTCTTGTAATTGAAACTTAGCCTACTGTTATGGGGTGCCTAAGGGTTGCCACCTGAGAGCCTCCTTGTTGCTCAAATGTGGCCTCTCTCTAAGCCAAACTCAGCACATGAATGCATTACCTTTCCCCCAGCGTGGGACAAGACTCCTGGGGATGAGCCTCCCTGGCAACGAGGGATTAATACCAAGTGCCAACCGGCAATATGACTGGAAAAAAGACCTTGAATAAAAGGAGGAAAAGGTAAAGACAAATGAGTTCATGTGGCTAAGAGACTTCAAAGAGAGTTGGGAGATCATCCCAGAGGTAACTCTTATGCACACCTCAGTAGGATCTCATAGAACACCAAAGTGGATATCACCCCACACAGAGGGGCTCCTGAGGGCTCTGGAGACACCCAGGTCCTATATAAGGGGAGATAGCTCCAGAGATTGATGCCTTATCAATGGGCTCTACTTTGGAATCTGTGCTCCGGAGAGTGACAGAGTTGGACTCAAATAAGTCCTCCCTGCACATGGTCCATCAGTCCCTTCTCTTCAAACCTATATGTGATGCTGGAGTTTGTAGGTATACTTCCAGAGACTGGAGCCTCTGGCCTGCCCATGTGCCAGCTGTGCCTGGAATCTCGGTGGAGCTGCAACTCCTACTCTACAGCTCAATGGACTTACCCAAGTCAACTGGTGAGGAGATGATGATGGACAACAGTCATCCCAGGGAATGGAGAGAGGCTGCAGCTGCAGGCAGGATAACCCCATCCTCCGTATCCATGGGATATAAGCCCTCTCTCACTTGGAGATGGAGTGGACATCACCATCCCAAACTCCTCAGAATTGGGGGAAGAGCTATGGACTAGAGTGGACTTAATGGTATTCTGTTGTAGACATAATGTGATTCAAGCAATGGAAGAAATTACCACAGTGAGGTGGAGCCAGTGACCACTGGACACTTTTGGGGCAGGGAAGGGAAAAGCAGTTGTAATAAAGGTGCTTTTTCAGGACTCGGGAGTTATCCTGAGTGACATTGCAATGACAGATACAGGCCATTTTACATTAGCATATAAACTGCAGAACTGTGTAGGAGAGAGTGTGGTCTATAATGTGAATTATGGTCCATGCTTGGAGGCAGAGCCCCAGGATGTGTATATCCATTGCAGGTGATGTGCCACACTAATGAAAGGTATTTATGTGGGAGGTGGGGGACATGGAAATCCCTGTAATTTTTGTGTAACATTTATGTAATCTCAGCATCTTTTAAAATATGTATATGTATAAAAGAATTATAGGAGCACTTTCACTATTCCAATAAAAAAAATAAAAAATAAAAAAAAAAAAAGCCCAATATGGTGCTAGCATAAGGATAGACATGGACCGATGCAATAGAATTGAGAGTCCAGAAATAAGTCCACACATCTATGACCAGTTGATTTTAGACGAAGGTGCCAGGTCCATTCAATGGGCAAAAGAAGTCTCATCAACAAATGGTGCTGGGACAATTGGAAGTCCAATTGTAGTGGTCCAAAGAATAAATTTGGGCTACTTCAAAAATAATTTCAAAATGGTTCAAAGACCTAAATTAAAGAGATAATACTATAAAATTCTTACAATAAAACATAGGGAAATATCTTCAGGACCATATATTAGGAAACAGATTCTTAGATTTTACACCAAAAACGAGCAAGAAATGAAGAAATAGATAAAATGAAAAACTTTTGCACATCAAAGGACATTATCAAGAGAATGGGAGAAAATATTGGAAATCATTTATCACATAACAGTTTAATATTCAGAAATTATAAAGAATTCCTACAACCCAACAACAAAAAGACAAAAAGATCCAAGTAAGAAATGGCCAAAAAATTTGAATAGATATTTTCTCAAAGAAGATACACAATTGCCAATAAGCACATAAATATATGCTCAATGTTTTTAGCCATTAGAGAAATGAAAATCAAAACTATGAGATAAAATTTCACACACACACACAGATGGCTATTATTATTATTATTTTTTTTGTGTGTGTGTATGTGAGATAACGGGACCGGGGATTGAACCCTGGACCTTGTATGTGGGAAGCCGGCACTCAACCACTGAGCCACATCAACTCCCCTGAGTTGGTTATTTTGTTTGTTTACTTGTTGTTTGTTTTTGTTTCTAGGAGGCACCAGGAACCGAATCTGGGACCTCCCATGTGGGAAGCAGGTGCCCACCCACTTGAGTCATATCTGTTCCCACTATTATTTTTAAAAATGGAAATTAACCAGTGCTGGTGAGAAAATTGAGAAATAGGGACCCTTGTACATTGTTGATTGGGATATTAAATGATGCAGCTACTGTGAAAGACAGCTTGGCAGTTTGAAGGCAATTCCACCTGACCTGGCAATTCCACTTCTAGGTATATATCCAAAAGAATTAAAAACAGAGACTCAGATATTTGTACACTAATGTTCATTGTAGCATTATTCACAATACCAAAAGGTGGAAATAACCCAAGTGTCCATCAAGAGATGAATGGATAAATAAAATGTGGTACATACACACAGTGGACTATTATTTATCCATACAAAGAAATGAAGTGCAGATACATGCTACAACATGGATGACCCTTGAAGACATCATTTTGAGTGAAATTAGTCAGACAATAAAGGACAAATATTTTATGATTTCTCTTATGAGAAATACTTAGAATAAGCAAATTCATAGAGAAATAAATAAGAATAGTGGTTATCAGAGCTGGGTGGAGGGCAGGGGTGGGAATATAGGGGGAGTTTTTGTTCATGAGGTACAAGTTTCTGTTTGGAATGATAAGAAATGTTCCAGAAATAGTGATGAAAGTTACACAACATTGTCAATACATATAATATCACAGAATTGGACACTTAAAATGGTTGAAATTATTTTTATGTTATGAATATTGACCACAGTAAAAGTAAGTAAATTAAAAAAAAAAAAAGAGTGAGTCAAGCCATCCAACCAAGGGATAGCATGTAGTTATTTTGCTCATTTAATAGTTTAGTAATTGTCTCCAGGGGTTACAAGCTTCTAAAGGATTACAAACTTCTCAAAGCTCTGAGAAAATATGAGGTCTGAAAAAAGAACACTATTAACTTCAAAAGACAGCAGAAAAATCAAAATGTATAAGTATGTATTTAAATGTCTATGAAGTATACCATTATGTCACATCCATTAATTGTTAAGTTTAGTATTCATAAAAACATTATTACACTTAAAAACTATTTGTAGATTCAATTGGCTCACTGTGTAAGAATTCTGGAGTATGCATGATGATTGCTGAGAAATTGTAGCCAATCATAAATTAAATAAATTACTCTGGGCCATGTTATTTCAAAGGAAAAATCATAAAAACATTTCAAATTTTTACGCCAAATTTATATTTAATGTGGAATGTGGAAATATTTAAATATATCCCATGTGATATGAAATAGAAATTCCAAAACTGAGTACCCAGGGCCTGTGAAAGTCATAAAATGCCTGTGATTGTGTGGTCTCAAGAGAATGGGATTAAATATTAAAGAACCTGTTATATTGTATACCAAGCCATCAAAATGCCACTATGGCAGTGCTTATATAAATTATGGTAAACAATGAAATACTATGTAACCATTTTTAAAAAAGAACAAAGTGTGCTAATAAGGGGAGACCATCCAAGATATATTGTTACATGAACAAAGCAACTTGTAGAATCAGTATGATTCCTTTCGTGTCAAAATATTCTGTATGTGGGTGTGCACACATAAATTTGTAAATGCATCCTCATATATATGTAGAAAAATTCCACAGAAACAGCAGTAGTTTACCTCTGGAGATCAGAAAGGAGAGTTGGGCGCTAGGAGGGACTTCTAGTTTTCACATTATAATGCTCATGAGCTGCAAGAAAAAAAAAAAACCTAAGTGCATATATTACTTTTATAAGTTAAAAAAATTGCAGAGGGGAGTGGTCTGCAAGCAAACTGAGACGGGAGAAGTCCACAAGCCAGAAATTGGCTTTGTCGGTCTACCACCATCCGTAAGAGAATGACTCCAAGTGTGGCCAGCCTGAATGTCTTGTCCCTACAGCGTGGACCCAGGGAGCACCCAGGGACGGTTCTACAAACTCACCATGGCCTGGAGGAAACAGCCCTCCAGGGTTTTCTCCTTCTTTGCTCAGAGTCCACATTCGTCAAGCAAACTTCTGACTCAACTTAATTTCGTGATTCAACCATTATTTATTTGGCACCAATTGCATTAGGTTTTTATGGCTTCTGTAACAAACTACCACTAATGTGGTGGCTTAAAAGAACACAGATTTATTATCTTACAGCTCTGCAAGTCAGAAGTCCAAAATGAGTCTCATGAGGCTAAAACCAAAGTGTTGGCAAGGCTGTGTTTCTTTCTGGAGATTCTAGGGTAGGACCCATTTTCTTGACTTTTCCACCTTCTAGAGGCTGCCCACCTTCCTTGGCTTGTGGCCCCCTCTATCTTCAAAGTCACAGCATATCATCTTGTTGATGCTGATCTGCTGCCTCCATTTTCCAAATATGAGGACTCTTGTGATTACATTGGAACTATCCAGATAATCCAGTTAATCTCCTCATCTCAAGGTCAGATGACTAGCAACCTTAATTCCATGTGCAACCTTAATTCCCCTTTGCCATGCAACCTAACATATTCACAGGCTCTTTTAGGGACCATTATTCTGCCAGATGCAATTTGAGGAACTGAGAATAGAGTAGTGAATCAGACACAATCCCTGCCCTTAGGAGTTCACAATCTAGAGGGGAGACAGATGACAAATCAGGAAATCACACCACACTGAAGTTTAAGTCAGCTTCCCTAATATTTTCATGTAGCAGCTGGAATTGCCCTGGATAGAAAACCTGAGTATTTTAGTCATTAAGAAATTGGATTTGTATCTTGGTCTTCTGTGAACTTAGTTACTGTAAATCAGTCCTCCAGAAACTATTCATTTTCTTAAGGACCGTTCCATTGAACATGATAACCTTACCAGGGTGTTGATTCCTCTGAGTCTATAAAGGACATCTGTCTCTTTTATCTGGTTCCATTCTCCCATGCTCAAAAACAGCACTCTGAGTTTCTTTTAGGAAGCCACCTCTTCTTCATTCTCACTTGATATGTTTCTGATGAGACTGACTCCAGTGTTCCAGGCTTTGCCAATCAATGGATTTTACCCCCATGGCTCAATTAATGTTTCAGAATGGACATATGACCCAATAAGATACAATTCTGTGACCCTTTTCTTGTAATTGTTGGGAAGAGAAGGTCTTTTTCACTGGGACTGCTAAAATTGAGGATATGAAGCTACAACTTACAGCAGCCATCTGGAAGGGAGAGAGTGCCTGAGAATAAACAAATCTAAAGGACAGCAGAATCAAGAAACAGAGACAGATTTCTAAGGATGTTTTCGTACCTGGATCCAGCCATGCCTAAAGCAAGGAACCTCAGTACTTTTCACAACATGCTATCTTTGTGCTTTCACCAGTCTGGGTTAGGTTTCTTTCATTTGGAAATGAAAGAATTCTGATTACCACAGGACCTCTACCTGGGAATGCAGCTTCCTCCAGCAACTTCCCTCTCCCACTTTTTAAAAACTTACTATTTATTGAGCATTTACTATATTCTAAGCACATTTCTAGTTGCTTTAAAAACATCTAATACTCACAACATTTCCAAGATCACACAGTTAGTGACATTCACTCAGAACTATTAATGTGCTGATATTAACAGTTAATCAGCATTCAAATCCAAACTATTTAATTTTAATTTAGCTCTTTCTAATTCCAATGATTAATAACTTAAAAGAAATAAGTTATTGGGGATTGAATCATGTCCCCCACAAAAGGTATGTTCAGGTTCCAACCCCTCATCCTGTGGGTATGAACTTATTTTTAAATAGGACCTTTGAAGATAATATTATTTAAAGTGTGCCCAAAGTGAATGAAGGCAGGCCTTAATCTAATATTACTGAAGTCCTTATAAGCAAAGGAAATTGGGTATGGAGGGAAGAAGCTAGGGGGAGCAGCCAGAAGCTGGAAGTCAACAGAACCTGGGAGAAAGAGGGGAAGACACCACCATGGCATTGTCATGTGATGGATAAACCAAGGAACCCCAAAGATTCCCAGCCAGCCAGAAGATACCATCTCTGGGAGAAAGCAAGCCTTCTAACCTCTGAAATCATGAGCCAATAAATTCTGTTGTTAAGCCAACACATTTTGTACATTTGTTTTAACAGCTAGGAAACTTAGATACAAGCTAGTGTTGGATCCCCTGAAGATGAAGTTGGTTCTGCCCCACCCAGCTCCTTAGCCAGAACTGATCCCCACTCCCTGGCCTGGTCTCCAATGTACCCAGGGCAGGGCAGGGGCACTCCAGTTTTCTATGTGTATACAGAATTCCATTTTCTTCTTAATCTCTGAACTTTTAACCTAGCTCATAGAACTGTACATGTCCACCTCTGTTTCTTCATTGCTGCCTAGCAGGATGCTAAATTGAGAATCTTTCTGTTTCAGTTCCCCAGAGAACAAGAGCAAAAAAACTTAGGATGACAAGTACCCACCCATTCCAAATCAACATGCTGACCACCCAAGACAAATTTTCAAGTGGGGAGGAGCAGTCAAAACTGCTTTAGAGAACTTCACTTCATCACCCATCTCAAAGGTATGAAAGGTTGAATTTGAAATGCTAGAGGGTGAGGTGAAGAGTGATTTACCGGAGAGTTGTCAGTGCACCATGCACTGCCCACCACCCCGTGGAGAAGGGAGGAACATTCCCCTCACCTTAAGCCAAGTGAGAAAGGGGGCTTTGAGGGGCCTCTTGGAATGCTTTTTACATGTCCTTTGGAAATAGGATGAAACAATATTATGGTGTCTACCTATCTGAGATCTCCAGAGCAAGAGGTGAAGACTTGGCTGATGGGGAGAAGCAGAGAGAGATCAGGCTGCACTGAGGACTAGCTATGCTTCTACCACTCCCACTTCCATTCAGGCTGCCCTTCAGACTCACAGGAGGCACAGTTTGGACAAAGCCATGTATAATTTCTCTCACAGGCCTTGTGACCAATGGAGTGGGGACATTTGTGGTTGATTCTAAGGTCTCTGGAGTATAGACCAAGCCTGCTAAATGGCCAGACCAGGGGCAGAACCTGGGGCTCAGGCTCAGAGAAAGCATCCGTTCCACAGGTCCAGGGCATGGGCACATATAAGCCACCCTGTAATTGCTCCTCTGACCTTCTGCTTGAGAAAACTCACCCCTGGAAGAAAAGGGTTGAAATCCTTGGTAGGTTCACCATTCAGTTCTGTGGCCCCAGTTTCCCTTTGCTGTTTCATGTCTGACCATGCGTCCACCTTCAGCTTCACTCTGAGCACACACTGGGCAGCTGTCCAAAGGTGATGGTGATAGCAACAACAGCTTCACAATAATAATAACAGCTAATGCTCCTATAGTACTTACTAAGTGCCAGGCCTTCTGCTAAGGACTTTATGTATATTAACTTTTCACATCTTCACTTCAGTCCTACAGAGTTGGTACAATTATTGCCTTTTTTATAGGTGAAGAAACTGAGGCAGGGACATGTAGCTAGTAATTAGCAGAGTTAGGTCCAACCTCAGCACTCTGGTGCCAGAGGGCTGGTGCTTGACCATTGCACTTGTGTTTTTGAAACACAACGAGCACTTTTATGCCTCCAAGCCTTTGCTTATACTCTTCCCTGTGCCTAGGGAGCTCTTTCCCTTGTTCACTTGATGAAGTTCTACTCATCCTTCAAGGTCCAGCTCAATTGTTCCTTCTGCCTTAAATTACCCTGATTCACCCCAGGGGGACTTCTTTGATGCCCATCAGGGTTGTCATTGCCCTTGTTATCACTTCTCTTAGAGGAGTGCATTGCTCTGTGATCGTTTGCTCCCAGGTCTGTCTTCCCATATGGACCAGCTCCTGGAGGCAGACACAGGGTCTTTGCAGCCCCAGGAATTATTGCAGAGCTGGCCATGAAGTGACTTGAATTCTCCCTGAGTCTCACACTTACGATCATATCCCATCTCCTTGATTCAGGCAAGGGTATTACAGAGATGTTGGCTGGTGGGCTCTTTGATGAGCCTGGGGGACCTCGAGAGGAGCTTGCAGTCTAGGTCAAGAGCTGTGTCCAGTGCAGCATTTAATGCTAAAGGGCTCCATCACTTTTGTCTCTTCCCCTGGGGTGCTGTGTCTTCCAATTTGCTTTGTCCCCTTGACCTCAGACGAAGCCTGGTTGGCCCAGCACCCTCAGGGAATTGTTAGGTGCTGACACATCTGCGTTGGCTGAAAATGTTGACTTTGCTCCTTGTCTATCCGGACCTTGCTTCCTCCATGACTCAGAATCCCTGGGAATGAGGCCACTCTCTGAAAGGGCAACTCTTGGCCAAGATTCCAACTGGAGAAAAATCCCAAATCCAGGCCAACTAGGGAAGAGGAATGGGACAGAGGCAGGAGCTACTGAAGTAGCAGTAGCGGGAATCTAGCGTGTTCTTTTCCAGGACCCTCTGCAGGCACCCCTTGGCACCCTCTCAGGCTCCTCACTGATATACCTGGGACAGAATCACTTACCATTCCCATTGCTTTGTTTCACAGAGCCTCACAAATGGAAGCAACCTTCTAAAATGTCTCCAGGGCAGGGTCCAGCTGCCAAGACCTCTTCCTACTGCTGGCCTTGCTGGAAAGGTCACTGTGCTCAAATCTTTCAATGGCTCCCAGTGACTCTTGGGAGACATTTCAAAATCCTCTGTAACAGCCAGCTGCTTCTCTGGCCATACCTCCCTCTACTACACTCTAGTCACACTGACCTCTTCATTTCTTCATTTTCTAGATTCCCTCCAATCATATATGAGTTTCATACATGGAATACATCCCACTGCCACCCTCTCCTAGATAACTTCATTTGCAAGAGATTTGTCCATTTTATTGGTCTTTTCAAAGAACCAGTTCTCCTGTTTCATTGAATTATTGAGTGAGTGCTTCATTTATTCATTCATTCACTTTTCTATATTCCATAATTTGTTTGGAGCAATGTATCTGAAATTCTGACTGGTCCAACAGCTAGAGAGAGAGAATATAACACTTTAGTCGAGGATTCTATGGATCCTGCTAGAGCCAGGGTATGGATGAACTTTTCCCAAGGACCAGTCTAAGGTTTGGGGCCCCAAGGGGTAGTGTAGCCCAGCAAACTGAGGTGGCCCTAAGCAAAGCAGTTTTCTCAAGTTCACACTACTGATGATAGGGCTTCAGAGGCCCACTTCTTGGAGAGTTTGATGCAGTATGTCTAAGGTGGGCCCAGGAATATGCAGATGATGCTGATGCAGATAGTTTGCAAAAACCACACTTTGAAAACTCAGTGCCAGGAGAAGAACTTCATGCTCAAGGAGAATGTATTAGTCAGCCAAAGGGGTGCTGATGCGAAATACCAGAAATCTGTTGGTTTTTATAAAGGGTATTTATTTGGGGTAGAAACTTACAGTCACAAGGCCATAAAGAGTAAATTATTTCCCTCACCAAAGTCTGTTGCCATGTGTTAGAGCAAGATGGCTGCCAGTCTCTGAGAGGGTTCAGCCTTCTTCTTTCTCCTAAGGCTTCATGGCCCCAGCTTCTTCCTATCTCAGCTGTAGGCTGGCATAAGGCTCGTCTCTCTCCTGGGCTCATTTCTTTCCGAGCTTTCTCTGCTGTTCCGGGCTCTGGTCTCTTCAGCTGCAAACTATCAGGCGAATGGCTCAGCTCTCTCCCGGGGGCTCCAGCATCCAAAACTAAACTCTCTCAGTTCCCTGTCTTTGATTGAGCACCCGTTTATATAGACCACAAAGGGGGGGGACTCGAACCAAATCGCCCTAATGACATGGTCAAATAAAAGCCCTAAACTTGATTTAATAAAGTAAAAGTGAAACCTATGAATCTAATACAATCTAATATGCCCAGAGGAACAGAGCAGTTTACAAACAAAAATCCTATATCTATTTTTGGAATTCATAAGCAATACCAAACTGCTACAATATTTTTCTTCTTTAAAGAAATTTTAGATTACAGAAAAGTTACATTGAAATATAGTGGATTCCCATATACGTCACCCCCTCCCCCTTTCAAATTTTCCCCTATTAATAACATCTTTAATTAATGTGGTACATTTGTTACAATTGATGAACAGATATGGAAGCATTTCTACTAGCCATGGTCAATAGTTTACATTATGGTTTATACTTTGCACTGTACAATTCTATAGGTTTTGACAAAATGTATAATGGCTTGTATCCTTCATTGCAATATCATGCAGAACAATTCCAATGTCCCAAAAATGTCCCATGATACACCTATTCTTCCCTTTCCCTCCCCTCAGAACCTCTGGTGACCACTGTCTTCATATCAATGATTACAAGTTCTTCCATTACTAGAATAATAAGTCTTATATTAGTACAGTACATTTGTTACAATTGATGACCAAATATTGAATCATAGCTACTAATAATGGTCAATAGTATACATTATGGTTTAGACTTTGCACTGTACAATTTTATAGGTCTTGACAAAATGTATAATGGCCTGTATCCATCATTGCAAAATCATGCAGAGCAATCCTAATGCCCTAAAAATGCCCTATGTTGCACTTATTCTTCTCACTCACTCCCTTTTGTAACCACTAAGTTTAAATTTTTCAAGAATAAGGTTCTTAGTTACATGCATTAATGTTGAGGGCTTGACATATTGGTCTGTTTTATTAGGTACTGCCTGTGTACTTGAGAGATTCTTGCCCTTCTATATGAGAAAGCAGCAGGACTCCTCAGGATAAGAGTTTAATATTTTGTTGTTTATTGTGTGGTTCTCCACCCACTGAGAAAACACCCTATAACAAGATGAACACATTCGTATTCTATAGAAGCATGCCTCAGGTGCACCCTTTCCCACACAACTGCCCACCACCGACACCCTGCACCAGTGACCCTAACCTGCCATATTTGCCAAAAGAACATTCCTACAATCGTTATTTCAACCACAGACCTACAAATCTCCAGAGTTCACCTGTTCCTTCCTTCAGCCCTCCCCCCATTTCCATGGATAGGCCAACCCAATCCTCCCATGCTGTTCACCATCCCATTCCAGCACCATCAACCCCACTCGCATCCCTGCACCACCATCACTCCCATCGACTGCCAAACCGCCCCCTTCCACCTTATTATAGGAGACGAATGTTTGAGGCTTCTCTGATCCATGCATTACTCAGCGCCAGCCACTGAGGCCCAAATCATAGTCTAGCTTTTATGAACTTAAGGTCCAGTTGTGGTGGCAAAATTCACTTATGGAAGGTGTAGCAGTTTGATATTGTTTATGAATTCCAAAAATAGATATTGGATTATGTTTGTGAACTGGTCATATTAGATTGGATTGGACTCAGAGGTTTCACTTTTTCTTGATTAAATCATGATTAAGGCTTTGATTGGGACATGTCAGTAGGGTGTTGAGTCCCCGCCCCCTTGGTGGAGGGGGCAGGGACTCACAGAGTAAACTACATGGCAGAGGAGAAAGAGCTTTGATCCTGGAGCCTGGGAAGTAAGCACACAGAGAAGGCTCCACTAGACACAGCAAAGGCCCCAGGAAGAGAGATGAGCAGTTCACCTGACAGTTTACAACTGGCCTTGTAGAGAGAGCAGAGCAGCTGAGCCCAGAGAGAAGCAATCCCCTGGAGAGAGACAAGACTTGTCCCAGCCTGTGGCTGAGATTGGAAGAAGCTGGGACCATGGAACCTTGGGAGAAGTAGGAAGACTGAATCCTCACAGACATTGCCCACCATCTTGCATCAACACGTGGCAACAGACTCTGGGTGAGAAAGTACCTCTTATGGTACCTTGAGTTAGACTCTTTAGAGCCTTATGACTGTAAGCTTCTACCCCAAATAAATATCCTTTATAAAAACCAACAGATTTCTGGCATTTGCATCAGCACCCCTTTGGCTGACTAATAGAGAACGCAACACCATTATGTGCTACAGGCAAGGAAGAGCCAGCAGTGCAGACGGCCTTTGCTATGGTTTTAAAAGAGAGATTAGAGGTGCCCCGGAGGTTTCTTGTAAGAAGGGGAACTTGAGAGTGACCTTGAAGAATAGAGAAGGAATAAGTGAGTGGAGAAAAGACTAGCTGGTTTTGTTTACAAAGATGTAACTGGCAATTAAAATATATTAACATGTAGGTCTAGCCCATAAGTACTTCTGGCTAAGTACACTGAATCTTAGGCCATAATTAGCTATAGGGCACCTTTGTGCAAATTAGGAAAAGGTACCTGCTCTGGGCAAATGTAGCCTCATGGTGCAAAACTGGGCAAGTGGGTGGTAAAGGCACTCCTTCCTTTGTGTGGATTCAGCCCCATACCAAGGTGACCTGGTTCCTGACAATGTGGTTTAGGTTTCACTTTCCACTCATCTTCTTAGTTTTTGTGCAGTGCACAAATTGCCCAACCACACATGGTGACCCTAGCAGAGACAGACTCTTAAAGAAATAAATGCTGAGATGTCAACTGAAATGGAATCCAGAAGAAGGAGCAGGCTTGGGAGGCAAAGCATAATGGATTTGGTTTGCATTACAGTGTGATGATTACAAGGCATTTGTGGAAGATCCAGGTAAATCCACCCAATAGGCAGCTGGATACGGGGGTCTGGGCTAATATATGTGAAGAACTCAGTTGTAAACTGATCATAGGGTGCTCCCCTAGCTTCAATATGGATCTTGTAACCTAGTAGGACTTGCATAGCCATTGCACATGCATGCATGTTCATGTGCATACACATGCACACATCATTGGGAGAATTGTCTGATATTTTGGTGGCACAGTTGGTGAGTTCTGAGAAAGCAACAGCATACACTGAGAACCCCAGGGAAAATTTCCTGGAGGAGGTGGATTTGATAGACGTGGCCGGTGTATTTGTCAGCTAAAGGGGTACTGGTGCAAAATACCAGAAATTGGTTGGTTTTTATAAAGGGTATTTATTTGGGGTAGAAGCTTACAGTCACAAGGCATAAAGAGTAACTTACTTCCCTCACCAAAGTCTGTTGCCATGTGTTGGACAAAATGGCTGCTGGTCTCTGCAAGGGTGCAGCCTTCCTCTTCAGGCTCCATGGTCCCAGCTTCTTCTGGTCTCAGCTGTAGGCTGGTATAAGGCTTGTCTCTCTCCCTGGGGCTCGTTTCTTCCCCGGCTCAACTGCTGTGGTCTCTCCACAAGGTCAGCTGTAGACTTTCAGGCTCTCTCTCCTCCCGGGGCTTCTGCCATGTCTAAGGAGTCATCTTGATTCATCTGTGTTCTTCTTCTGTGTATTTACTTCCTGAGGCTCCAGCATCAAAATTCCAACTCTCTCCTCTGCTGTATCATTTTCTCTGTGAGTTCCCACCCACCAAGGGGGCGGGGACTCAATGTCCCACTGACGTGGACGAATCAAAGTCTTAATCATAACTTAATCAAGTAAAAGTGAAACCTCTGAATCTAATACAATCCAATATGCCCAGAGGAACCGACCAGTTCACAAACATAATCCAATATCTATTTTTGGAATTCATAAACAATACCAAACTGTTACAGCCAGGCTAAGGAAAATAAGGAAGCAGTGCACCATCTTAGAGTGGCTGGCTTTTTCTGCTCATTCATATCTCTCAGCTCAGCTTTCACCTAGAGCAGCCTTTCATGATCACCTTAGAAAAGAAATCCTCCAGTCACTTACCATCTCATTATCCTCTTTTATTTTCTTCTGAGCATTTACTACTATCTGAAATTATCTTATTTTTATTTGCTTTTTTACATGTTTGTTTATGTGTTTACATGTTTATTGTTTCTTTCCTTCCATCATAGTGTCAACCTCCATTAAGACAGGGATATTATCTGGTTCATCCCTATATCCCCAGTGTCTGGGACACTGCAAATGTTCAACAGATATTTGTTCAATGGAGGGATGGATGGATGAAAAGGCCAAATAGAGATTCGCACAACTACACTGCCAGCAGGAGACTTTTCTGTGATCCTTTGCTGTATTTGTGGGAGAGGCAGCCTTTGATTTCCCTCACCTGAAAACTCACCCCACATAAGATATATGAAGCTCTCCCCTTCTGCAAGGATCTCATCTGTCTGTGGTCTTGGGAATAGCTGTGACAGATCCTCCTGTGGTCATCATTGTGGCCCTCGTCCCCCAAATCAGCCAGGCTGGACAGACACCCTAACGCCCCTTCTAAATTTAAACCCTTTCTCTGCAACCCTTGCTGAAATGACTTGATCAGGAACCTGGGGGACTTTCCTATTAATGAAAATATTATTTTGTAGAAATCCAGGAGACAATGCAGTGGAATTTGTCACTTTGATCCAGGACAGCATGGAGCTGGAGACATTCAGAGATATCAATATATGCAAAATGAACAGCAGGACCTATATATTTAGCTGGGAAAATGCACAGGACTCCAGCTTCAGAACAAAACCCTTAGCCAGAGGGGGGACTTAGTGATCTAAGAAAGGTCTTTTAAGCCAGAGTCTCTCTGGACCAAACAGTGGAATTCCTCCAAGGTAAATAAATCAGTCCTGTTCTTTTCCTAGGATCAGGTAGCTTTGAGAACTTTAGTGACCCCAGCAACCTTGGATAAACCATTAGGGCTTGGCTGTAAATCTGAGAATGATCCTTATTGAAAAAAAAAAGGCCCTTGAAAATTACAATTCTTTTTTTTCTTAAGATTTTATTTATTTATTCATTTATCCCCCCCTTGCTGCTTGTGCTCACTGGGTCAGCCAATCACACCGTGCGGGCGGGCTTGCCTTCACCAGGAGGCCCCGGGAACCGAACCCAGGGCCTCCCATATGGTAAACGGAAGCCCTACTGATTGAGCCACAGCTGCTTCCCATGAAAATTATAATTCTTTCCCCCTTTTAACTAAAATACTATTTAAATCTCTATTTTATTCTAAAAGTACATGTTCATTGAAGGAAATTTGAATGCAAAACATGACACAAAGAAGAAAATTAAGATTATCACCATTCTATAACCTCCTAGATAGAGAAAAATCACTAACAGCTTTCTTCTTCCCTTCCCCTCCTCTCCTGGCCCTTCTACTTCCCTCCCCTCCCCTCCCCCCCTCCCCTGCCCTCCCCTTCCTGATAATATTGGGATGTACTCACTTGGCTGTTTGAGGATAAAATGAACTAGTGCACGTGAAGGGCTTGCAGAGTGCCTGGACAGTTTATGTGCTCAGTAAATAAATATTAGATTTTCTTATTATCAACAATTTTGACCTGCTTAAAAAATGCTGTAAAGATCATCCTTGTAGCTAAATCTTAGTGCAAATCTCTGAATGTTTCTGGACATGTTGTTTGAATTTGAAATCTTTGTTTATTAATGAGGTTTTCATATGCCGATTGGCCACTTGTTTCTTCATTTGTAATTCAATGGTTTCTGTATTTCGCCTATTTTTTCCCATTAGGTGCCTATTTTTTTCCCCATTCACATTGATTTTTAAATAGTCCAGCATTAACCTTTTATCTGTGTTTGTGTGTGTGTGTGTGTCACATTAGTTGTCAGGTTTTTCTCTCTCTTTTAAACATAATTTATGGACTCTTAGACAAAGAGAATTTTTTTGTTTGTTTTTATTTTAATATTTGTGTAATCAAATTTTTCATTTTTTTCATTGTGTTTTTGATTCCTTTGCTTTTTGGTTTAGAAATCCTTTCTCTACCCAAAGATCAAGGAAATATTTATCCTTGTTTTACCTTTATTTTATTTTAGTTATTTTATGGTTTTATCTTTTACATTTAATATTTTAATATGTTTAGTCTTTATTTATGTATATCATATGATGTGATCCAATTTTATTAATTTCCAAATAATTATCAATGACTTTGAGGCAATGTATTGGATAATCTATTCTTCATTCAATGTCATGAAATGCTCTTCTGGAGATTTCTAGTATGTTGCAGTCATATCTTCATTTTCACACTTTCTTAATTATGCATCTTTGAAATATGTTTTAATATAAAAAATAAGTACCCCCTTATTCTGTTCCCTCAGTTTTGATTTCAATTTCTCCTGTCTTTATTCTTCTAGAAGAATTTAAAAATAATTTTGCCTAGTTTCAAAAAATTCTATTTGTTTCTTAGAATTACACTTCGTTTATGAATTAGTTGGAAAGAAATTGAATCTATAAAATTAATTCACTTTCTTTTATGTCCCAGAGCAGAGTTTTAACTTTTCTGTGATAATAACTTGAATGGATTTCAATTCATCCTTTGAAAGTCTTTTAATTTAACATGAGTGCTTAACTCATTCATATCTGCTACCACACTTTAAAAATGTGGTTTTATTATTTTAAGCTTTTATTTTTATGCTTATACACTGTTTTCTTTATTCTGTTTTTGTTATTGTTGTTCTATGGAAATGCATTTTCTCTGTTCTTTTTCCCTAGTGAATTTGGAGTTTATATCCAGTTTTTGTTCTGAAAGGTGGTTTTTAATTTTTTTTTAATGACCAAGTTTTCCTTATTTAATGCCAGAAAAGAAATATTTATCAATACTTCCTAGTGAAAGAGGAAAACTTTGGCAAAATTTGCTTGTCTCATATATTATCTCATTTCTTAGTTAAAAAGAAATAAGGGGTATTAGATATAGTTTAGTATTAAATTATTCTAAGGTTTTTTATATTTGCATATTATGTAATTCCATTAAAGGTAATTATTTAGCTTTAGCTCCACCTCATAATTTATTCCACAGTTCTTTAAATTTTGGCTTCCACATTCTTAAATTCTATACTTAATTCATTTCTTAGGCATAAAGCACTAGCTTTGATTAATTGTTTTTCATCACAACCCTGTGGGAAGTATACTTCTGAGCCCTTTTATGTGTGAGGAAACCTTTCTGCTGCCCTCATAGGTATAATAATTCAGAATGACAACTAGAATTCTCTAACATACTCTTTCTCTTGTATGTTTCTTTCTCATCTGGTATTTGGTTTTGTGGTGAGATCTCATGCTAATCTGGTTACCATCCATTTTAATAAACCTCTATTATTTTCTTTTCTATTTAGCATTTTTCCCCTTTATCTCTGAAATTCAAATTTTTAACCAGGATGTTTCTAGCTATTGGTCTATTTTCCTTTCCTATTACTTAATAAATCCTTTTGATTTGCAGAAACATCAGGAAATATTTTCCTATTTTTTAAATAGTTCATTTGCTCCATTTTTGTTTATAGGACTTCCTCTACAGTCTTGAATTTACTGTTCCTGTCCTTTATGCCTCTTTCTTTTTTTTTAACCTTATTATTTTCATCTCTTATTTCTTTACTTATAAATTCAGAGATAATTTCCCAAACTTGCCCTTCACTTTGCTCTTGGTTTCCTGAGGAATCTAATCTGCTCTTCTTTGCCCTCATCATAGTCTCTAAATGAATCAGCTATGTTCCACGTTCACGCACTTTCTCAAGAAGAATGCATGTCCAGTGCCTATAACTTGGCTGGCATGGAGCTAGGTACTGTTCCCACATGGTTATCTTGTTTAAGCTTGTGACAACTCTATGAGGAAGCTACTATTTTAAATCCTCTTTTTATAAGAAATCGATGGGCTCAGGAGCTTGCCCAGAACCACAGACCCAGTGAGTATAGAGGTGACTCCAAGCCCAGGCTCCAGATTCTCACTTTACATTGTCTTCTAATTTAGTTTGTCTCAAATTGTCTTCTCTTCATAGCATCATAGATGAGCTTCTGTTTTAGATTCATAGATGCAATGACATTTTGAATCTCATTGGGAGGACAATTAAAAATTGTCTAAAATTATCTCCTGCTTCTTTCAGTAATTTTACTATTTAGGAAGAATCGTTACCAAATTTCTCAAATGGGCTCCTTCTTTTGAACTTCACTTTCTTCCCCGTGTCTGGTTATTTTCTCTGTCTCTTCATCCTGTTAGGGGAAAGTTGGGTTCACTCAGTACTGAGAGTTGAAATCAGTTCTGGCTGAGATTATCAGGGTTGGCCTCTATTCATATCTTTGTGTTTGGGCAAAAGTGAAAAGAGGGAAGATTAGGTTCATTGTAAATATACTGGACAATTCAGAGATCTAGCAGTTTGGGAGAGGAGGGAGGGAAAATGGGAGGCAGGTGCTTCGGGGCTCTCTGACTAAGAGCCAAAAAGTGGCCTTTTTCTGGTGAGTGACTCATAGCCCAGGACAGTGGATCTTGCTTTCCCTGGCCCAGTCAGGAGCGGCCGTCACTGTGGTTCCCAGCTCAAAGAGACCTCATTCCTTGGTTCAAAGTCCTCATTGGATCCAATCATGCCCACCTCCAAACCTTCTCTTTGCAATGGGAGTGGAGGATAATAGTGGAGTTCTGCCAGGATCTTTTTCTTTAACTTCTCAGGCAGGCCGCACAATCCATTCTCCAAAGACTGGATGTTTTTTAAATATATTCATATAAACCAGCTTATGCTATTCTCCTGCTTGACCCCTTCAATTTCTCCCCACCACTCAACATAAAATCCAGACTCCTTGCCTTGGCTTGTAAGGGCCTCCATGATTTAGCCCTATTTACCTTTCTGGTCTCATTTTTTTTTTTCCACTGCACTGCCCACTTTCCACACCCCAGCCACCCCAGCCACTCTGACCTTTGTTCTATTCCTCCAGCCATGCCAGGCTGTTCCCACCTCAGAGCCTCTCTGGAACATTCTGGAATGTTCTCTGAAATATTCTCCCCCTTGTCCTTCTCAAGACTGACTCCTTCTCATCATTCAGGGTCTTAGCTCAAAGCTCACCCCTGTAAAGGCTTTCCTAACCACCTGTGGAGATAATCTCCCTACCCCCCACCCACCCAGGCACACTCTCCACTACATCTCACAGCAGTTTCATTTTCACTTCCTGAAATACCTTGTTTATATATTTGTTTATTACTTTTCTGTCTTGTCTCCCCAACCGGGAATTTTCATGAGAACAGGGATCCTGTCTTTCCTTTTCTCTCCTCTGCATCCCCAATACCTGGAGCAGCGCTTGGCACAGAGAAGGTGCTCATTTCATTGATGAGTAAATGGCTGTAGCCTACTCCTTTGCATGTAGAATAAGCTCCTTCTTCCTTCTGGACCAATCTGGACTGGCTTCCATCTTTCACAACTCCTTTACACTTCTACCAGCTTTGCCTAACACACACCAGTGTAAGGGCTCCCTTGATTTTCTAGTCCACCGGTAATTTTACCCTGACCAGGGGAGTAGAGGAGGAGGTAGGAACAGGTGGAAGCTCTAATGAGAGCACTGGCTTTCCTGGAAGTTCACACTGAATTTAAATCAAGCCCTTTCTCTCTTTGCCTGACCTCAGAGGTCATGTTCAAGAAGTCAGCAAGATCTTTGCAGGGCAGGATGAGGCACCGCTCTGCCTGAAGGGAATGTGGTGGCCAGATGACTTTCGAGGGCCCACCACACCCAGGGTTCCCTGTTACTGCTCCCCTATTAGGAGGGTCCCCTCAGCTGCTGCAGGGGAATTCAGTTTGCTTTGAGGAAACCAACATCAACAGAGCAGAATGTGGTATCCTGTCACTTGCACCCAGTGTGTAAGGCGCTAATGAGAACCTGGTGATCCCCTGTCCTCTGTGCCCTCACATAATTAGAAATCACTGTCCATTCCCCAAAGCCACCTGAGACATGGTGCTTCAATTGAGGGCTCCAGGGAGGTTTGAGCTCAGACGCAAGGTCTATGCTCTACCCGGCATAATGGAGCAGGGCATGTATCTGTGTAGCCTCAACCAAAAACCCACAGATTCATGATCTCTTAGCTGGAGAGAACTTGCCCATCTTGTTCAGATTCCCCATTTTATAGGTGAGGCTGCTTCTGCCAAAAGGGGGCAAGAGACTTCCCCAAGGTCATACAATAAGGGAATGGCAGACCCTTTACTACATCCTTAGGCTCTGGATTCCAGTCCATGACATTCTTTCTTGACAGTGCCTCAGTTTCTCCAAGGAAGCAGGATACTAAGCTAGGAAGAACGGAAAGCAGAAAGTGTCTGCTCCCCACATCCCTGCAAACTTGCCACTGAGAGAGTTTGGGGAAGACAAGACCCCATGCAAGGAGGGCAAGAGGCCTGCCCAGACACTGCAGGATGCAGCTGGAGAGGGGCCACCGGCCAGTGTCTGAAAAGGTGCAGTCTCAAGCCTGCTGTTCCCAAGTGGCCTCGCCTGGACCTGCTAGTGAGGGGCTGACTCATAGATGCAGGGAGCTCTGGGCTGGCTGGACTGCAGGCAGAGCATGATTAGCTCAGTGTTCTGACTCATGCAATGATGTCAGGACAATTCCGGGGCAATAATTAGGCTCCCCGGAGGAAAAAAAATGGCCATCATGATAATCAGAGAGGAATATTTCAAACACCTTAAGTCAATAAGGCTTAAAATTGGGGGGGTGGGGGGGAGATGTTTCTTCTCCATTCTCAAGAGGGAGGGAGGCTGAAACAGTCACGGATTCTCTTAGCAGGAGCAGGTCCAGCAGGATCTCAAGAGATGAGCCCTAGGAAGGGGCCTCGATTTAGAAGCTTTGAATTTTAAGTGAGGCCTGACTTCTCACCCCATGGTTGGCAAGGCCCATCCAAGGAAAGCAAGCTACACATTAGTCCCCATCACAACATTTCATCTGAGGGTGTGCTAAAGAAAACCACCTGATTGGCAAAGAGTAAACTCACTTAATAGCCTCTCTCCCTGCCAGACATAGATTAAAAGTGATTTTTTTTTTGCCTAAATTACATTTTATTTTCTCACCAGCTGCTAACTTTCTGAGACAGATTGGGAGATAAATTATCACAGCAGTGAATGAATCTAATTTTTCAATATAATTCACGGTAATTCTATATTTTCCACACAAGATGGAAATAGCACTGGCTCTTTGCCAAGAGTCATACTTTCAAAAAAACACAATATCCCGGACTCCCAGAAGTCTATGGGTTTGGAAGCTATGGGCTGAGGAGCTGACAGAGAAGTCCTGCAGGCTTGGGCAAAGGGGGCGGGAGGGGCAAGGAGAGGGAATCAAGGGAGGAGGGGGGGAAGAGGATTGAGGAAAGACCAGGTAGGGAGACAGATTGTACTTTGATGTCTCCACCTTTCCCTTTCCCTCAGCTCACAGCCATTCCACCTTACAGGCCTCTTCACCCCTTTATTTCTGGCTCATATAATTTTTCTGGAATGTTCTTTCCCTGGTTCTTCACATAGCTCATTCCTGTCCATCATTCACGTTATGACTCAAATGTCACCTCCCCAGAAAAGTCGATCTTGACCACTTAATAGGAAATAGCACCCTCTCCTCACCCTCTGTTACATTACATGTATTTCCTTCATGGAGATTCCTCTTATCTGAAATGACTGAGTTTATTTTTATTTATTTGGGTCTGTGTGCCTCCCTAGATCAGAAGCATCGCGTGGGTGGGGGGAGACCTTGTCAGCTTTGTCTGCTGTATGCTTGCCACAAGGTGGGCACTCCATAAATATTTGTGTACTCTCTGAAATATGAACGGGAAAGGAAAGAGAGAAGTCAAATTTATTGCGCACACCTCATCCGGTGCTTAGTGCCAACAGCACGGTGCCGTGTCCTGTAGCACCTTGTTATTGTTAGTAAATTCGGGGGAGGGAATGGATGCAGCAGCCCTTGATCAGGCCACTGGGCTTGGCCCTGAGCATGAGTGCACCTTAGGTCGGTGAATCATCTCTCAAGGTTCATTTTTCCTCTGCAGGGCCTCCCACTGCCAATGTTTCAGGAGAAATTAAAAATGGTAACTATTAGGAAGATAGTTTGCTGCGTCTCTCCCAATCAGAATTACCCTGAACACAGCTGGGGCCAGCGTGCTGCCCGACCTTCCTCCCTGTTGCTCTTGTGACCCGAGGCTCGGGCCAGCACTGAGTGGTGAATGGGCAGCCGGGCCCAAGCATCCTGTCCAAATGAGCTTAAATAATTGAAAGAAGCGGTGTGCTTCTGCCGTAAGGGAGGAATGTGGCCGTGTGGCTGCTTTGGAGAGGCTGAGACCAGATCTGGCTTGGATCTGCAGCGAATATAAATGATGCAATTAATTCCCTATCATTTACAAGTCGTCATTTGCACAGAGCTCGGCAGGAAAGGGTTTGGAAACCATGTATGGAATGCTGTGGGCTCTGGGGTTTCATCACCATTCTCTCTATGTATGGAAAGCCAGCTCATTCTCAGGGCTCTGCTCAAGTACTGTCCCTGCAGGAAGTCTTCCTTGACTGCCCCTCTGCCACCCTAATTTACCATGTCACTCAAGGTCATTTTACCTGCATTTAGTCCTTACTTCACTTTTACTTTGAATTATGGTTGTTTCTGTCTCTTTCAGTTATTGAAAATTCAATGAGTTGAGACCAAGTCTAGAACATCTTGATCCCTCTTTCTTCTCCAGCACCAAGGCTATTTCTTTGCCCATTGTCTAAAATCAATAAATGTGTACTTAATGACATCACAGTGACGACAAGGCTGGTTAGTTGTTCGCTGCCCATGGATAGTCAAGGGCCGTACAGACTAGAAAGAGAGTCCTTGATGAGTTTGGTGAGTCTAAGAGGGATGGAGAGAGAGAAGGGCTGTTTATTTCCTTTGCTGTGGAAGCTTGGCATTCATGCCCAAAAGGAGCTACCACCCCTTCTGTGCTATTAGTATCTCAATGTTCAATGGAGGCTCCATCTGTTTCACATGAGGCTGACTCTGACCCTTAGTCCCAGAGTCAGAGGACCAGCCAGGCCCAAGCCAATGACAGCACCTCATTGCCCAGCCATCATGCTTGGCTCAGGATTGCACATGACCCTCAGAACTGCGGGATGCCCTGAAGCATTTGCTGTGACCTTCGGGCCTGGGGCAGGTGTTTCTGCCTGCTGGGCTTGCTGGTGAGGGAATAAGCTCTGGAGTGACTGCCACTGCAGAGGCACTTAGTACCACAGGGAGCATGAGACCAGCAAACAAAAGAGTGGAAGGCAGAACTGAGAACGACAGAGGAGCCACGTCCTAAAAACATCCTTTGATCCCTGAATCCAATGAGACCTGAATCTGGCTTTTCTATCCCTGGACTTTCCAATTACATGAGTTCGATCTTTGTCACTTGCAGTAGAACTTGACCCCCACAGTAGATCCTCCATGCCAGCACAGATGAACTGTGACCCAAGGCAAGACTGGGAAAGAGTCAACTGGTGCAGGCAATGAAATGTCCAACCTCATTTGTAATCAGATAACAGAAAACTAAAACAATTACATAACATTGTTTGTCTCTCAACCTGGCAAAGATTAAACATAAAGATCACACTGGTGAGTAGATAGTGCTTACTGAGGGCGCATGGAAAGAGTATTTGTAAACTTCTGATGGGAGGGTAAATTGGAAGGTGATTAATAATGCATATTAAAACGCTTTAGAACATACTACCACTTTATGTTCATCTAGGAAAGTGCCCTAAAGAAATGTGTGCATTTCATTGATAGAAACATCACAGTAGGAGTTTCTAAAACAGTGAAAATTTGAAAATAAACTAAGTGTCCAATAATAAAGGACGGGTTAAGGAAATTTTGGTGTCTCCCATAATCAAATATTATGTATTCATTAAAACTATATTTGAGAGTAAAGTGTTTGTGATAAGTGATAATGCAGGTTACCAATTAAAAAAATATATGTAAAAAGTCTAGAAGATATATAATTAGTAATAAGAGTTTTAGCACTGAGAGAGCTAAGAGATTAAATGTTTTCTTCTTTTTTTTTCTTATTTTGTCGTTTGTCCTACTTCCTCAACTTTCCAAATATATCCTGTGTTTGACCAGGTGGCTACCAGCCTGGTCCGAGAAGCAATCACCTCTGGCTGGCACAACTGTGATAGGCTCTAACTGGTTTCTCCTGTGTCACTGGTGCCCCTTCAGTCTGCTCTCTATGCAGCAGCTGAAGCAATCCTGTCAACATACTTGTCTCTTCTCTGACCCAGACCCTCCATAGCTTTCCAACACACTTATAAAAACAACAACAACAAAAGATTTTTCATGGCCTAAAGTCCCCAAATAATCAGTCACTTTTCTTCCACCTCTCTGCCTCACTCACTCTGCTCCAACCACAGCTTGCTTCTTCAAACACACCAAGTTTGCTTCTACCCCAGGGCCTTTGCACATGCTGTCCCTGCTGTCTGGAATGTTCCCCTTTTCACGTTCCTGTTCTTCCTTGTAGTCTTGTTCTTGTTCTCCCTTTAGGGATCTGCCTAAACTTTATGTCTTCAGGAAAGTCTTCCTTGATCACTCAATTTAAAAGAGTACTCCCACCCTCCTATCCTGTTTTAGAGAACTTATCAATACCTGGCATTTATAACTTTGTGTAGCTCCCCACTAAAATGTTAGCTCCATGAGGATAAGGACCATCTGTTTAATTCATCATTGTATCTACAGTGCCTAGAACAGGGCTTGGAGCATAGCAGATAACTCAATAAATAATTTTTGACTAAATGAATGAATGTGAATTAAATTTACCAATTTTTTTCTAACTTTCTTTCAATATTCACTGACTACATACGTATTATTTTTTACTATTTAGCATAATTTTGAAAAGCAATACAGGGAAATAAGATGACCATGTAGCTGCAGATCAGGTTCTTGGCCTTTCTGGGTGCCCCAAGGGGGAAATCTATATGCCAGCATAACCAAAATGTCTGAAACATTGCCTGATATTCCTCGGGGGACAAAATCTTCCCTAGTTAATAGCTACTACTCAAGAACATGCTTTGAGAGATTCTCCCTCCCTCCATGCAGGTGCAGCATTACTCTCAAGAGAAGCTTTGAACTGGAGGATGAGAGGAAAGTCCCAGAAAACCAAGGACTCTATCATCTACCAAAATAAAAAATGAGGACCTGGCATATCCTTGATTCTGCTCAGAATGTTTACATCCTACAACGTTGATGGATTAAGGCAATCTCTCCATCTGACCTGATCTTTAGTGGCAGTTTTTCTGAGACTGCTCTCCAAGTAAACCTGTGGTTGGTTTTCAAATGGTATGCTCCCTAGTTCCAAATCCAGAAAGAAAATTCAGCCCAAAATCTAGTAACTGGAATGAATTTTACAACCTATTTATTACTCACAAAGAAGTAAATGTTTTTTTAGTTCAATCATTTCTTTCTGTTACGGCTCTAGCCTAAACCACTGTGATCTTTTGCCTGATCTATACTGCAGAATCTACAACAACATCCTCCCACAGTCATTCTTGACCCTTCCTGAGGGCTCAGTTAAGCCAAGCCCAGACTCCTGACACACTGAGCTGGTGAAATAATAAAATGTGTGTTAAGTCTCAAAATTTGTGGTAATTTGTTGCATAGCAATAGAAAAACAATACAGTCCTGATGTATTATTTTATGTATTGCTAGATTTGATTTTGTTGAAGATTTTGTGTCCTATGTTCAAGAGGGATATTATAGGCCTTTTTTCCATATAATAAACTTGATAGAGAAGCTTTAGATTGCATGAAAGTTACATCAAGAAATTAGGGGATTCTTGGGAGCAGATGTGCTCAAGCAGTTGAGCACCCACCTCTCACATGGGAGGTATGGGGTTCGGTTCCCCATGCCTCCTGAAAAAGAAAAGAAAAAAGCAAAACAAATGAAAAAGACAACTCAGGGAAGCCAATGTGGCTCAGTGATTGAGCACCAGCTTTCCACATGCGAGGTCCCCGGCCCCAGGTAACTTAAAAAAAATTTTAAAATAGGGGATTCCTAAGAACCGTATTCTTCCCCCTCCCACAATTCCCCTATTAATAACATCTTGCATTATTGTGGTACATTTGTTACACTTGATGAACAAATACTGAAGAATTGCTACTAACCAAGGTCTGAAGTTTCCATTATGGTTCATACTTTTCACTATACAGTGTTATAGGACTTGACAAAATGTATAATAGCCTGCATCCATCATTGCAATATCATGCAGAACAATTCCAATGCCCTAAAAATGTCCTGTATTCCACCTATTCTTCCCTCCTCCTCCCCTCAGAACCTCTGGTAACCACCATCTTTATAACAATATTCTTCTGTTAGAACAATAATAAGTCTACTTGGGTCCATAGTTGCATTCCCCTCTTACTTTTGTTCATTCCTCAATCTTGGGGATTTGGGGATAGTGTTGCTCACTCTGCTTCAGATTGAGAGGGGGCTTAGATCTCATGGGACAAGTGGATGGAACGGCCTTGGTTGCAGTTATAGATACTCTCTGTTTTTTCGGGATGGGCTTTGTCCATCATCTCATTTTGTTAGTTGTCCTGGGCCAGACCAATTAAATGGAGAGTAGGTGTTGGCTGCATCTCTGCTAAGATTCAGGGCTCACCTGGCATATGAACAGACAGAAGATTTAAGTCTCTGGGACATGTGTTTAATGGGTAGAGTGCTAATTGTAGGTTCAAATAAAAGGAGTAGAAGAATCATGTGTAGGGAAATTAAAAATGAGTCTAACTCTGTTACATTGGGGAAATAGATTATCATATACATCATATATTCCCACCGATGCGGTGCTGATTTCATGGGCTTGTGTGCCTTGCCCGTAGTGTCTGGATGTCTCTAGAGCTGTTGGGAGCACCCCTGTTTGGACTTTGTTTGCTGTGGCAGTTTGTGAGTTCTGCCTGCGATAAGCGTAGTATAACCTCTGACACACCCTTCCAACTCATTTTGAAATCTCTTAGTCATAAAAACTCTTTTGTATTTAATGTTTCCCACTTTTGTTAAGGTCTTTTTCCAAATGCATCATTTGTGACCACTCACCTTTAATGTAATTATTGATATGGTTGAACAGATATTTCCCCTTTTACTATTTGTTTTCTAAATGTCTCCCTGACTTTTTTGTTCCTGTTTTGCTGCCTTCTTTTGAGATAAGTAAGAACTTTGAGTGTACCATTTTAATTCTTCTGTAGACTTTTTTTTTTCTTTTTTATTATCTTCTTCTGTAGACTTCTAAAACTATTTTTTAAGTTATTTTCTTAGGAGTTTCAATATGCATCTTAACTTATTCTTAACTTATCAGTCTACTTAAGGTTAATGCTAACCCAATACAGGTAATATATAGGAACTCTTTTACAATATAGATCCATTCCCTCCACCACTCCTCTATCCTAATATCGTGGCAAATGTTGTATCTATATATGTTATAACTTAATAATTCAGTGCTACAATTATTGCTTTATATAATCTTATGCCTTTTAAAGAAATTAAGAGAAAAAAAATGAGAAAAATAATTAAAGAGTCTATTATAACTAACTCACTTATCTATCATTTCTGCTGCTCTTAATTTCTTCCTATGGATTTGAGTGACTGTCAACTGTTATTTCCTTTAATTCTGAAGGACTGCCTTCAGTATATCTCATAAGGGATTCTGCTAGCAACAAATAAATTCTCTCAGTCTCCGTTTATATGGAAACAGAGTCCTTATTTCACCTTCATTTTTGAAGAATAGTTTTGCTGGATATACAATGCTTGATTGACAGAATTTTTTTCATCTTTTGGAACTTTGAACATGCCAGTCCACTAGTTGTTGGCCATCATTGTTTTGGATGAGAAGTCAGCTGATAATCATATTGATGCTCCCCTGCATGTGATGAATCATTTTCTCTATTGATGCTTTCAAGATTTTCACTTGTCATTATATTTCAGCAGTTTAACTATGAGGTCTTGATGTGGTTTTCTTCATATTTATCCTACTTGGGATTCGTTGAGCTTCTTGAAATTGTCTATTAGTCTTTTGCATTACATTTGGGAAGTTTTCAGCCATAATTTCATTAAATATGATTTTTTTCCTTTTCTCTCTCCTCCCTTCTGAAATTTCCATGACATATATGTTGGTATGCTTTATGTTGTTGTATAGGTGGATTATATTCACTGACTTTTGGATATTGAACCAGCTTTGCATCCCTGGGGGAAAAAAAACTCACTTGGTCATGGTGTATAATTCTTTTTATATATTGTTGAATTATATCTGCTAAGATATTGTTAAAGATTGTTGTAGCTTTATTCTTGTTGGATTTGGATTTGTAACTTTCTTTATATTTATTACTATGTTTTATATTATAACTATATTTATCTTGTTTTAGTGTTAAAGTAATAACTAGATTCATAAAGTGAATTGTAAAGTATTCCCTTCCTGTGTATTTTCTTCAAGAGATTGGATTGTGTAGAATAATTTATCTTTAATTGCTTGGTAGAATTCTCCAGTGAAACCATCTAGACCTAAAGATTTCTTTTTGGGGAGTTTTAAAATTATGAATTCAATTTCTTTAATAATTATAGGCCTATTTAAATTATCTGTTTCATTTTGGCTGAGTTATGATAGTTTGTGTTTTTTGAGCAATCAATCCAGTTCATCTAAGTTGTCAAAATTTTGTATTTAAAGTTGATCATATTATTCCCATATTATCCTTTTTTGATGTCTGCAGGATCAGCAGTGATACCTCCTATTTCATTCCTTATATTGGTAGGCTGTATCTTCTTTCTGTTTTTCTTTGTCAGTCTTGCTAGAGGTTTGTCAAATGAATTGATCTTTTCAAAGAACCAGACTTTTGTTTAATTGATTTTCTCTATTCTTCTTCTGTTTCCAAATTCATTGATTTCTTCTCTTGTCATTATTTCCTTCCTTCTGTTTGCCTTGGGATTATTTTACTCTTAGAGCATCAATTTGAGCCTTTTCCTCTTTTCTAATATATGCATTTAGTGATATAAATTTCCCTCTCAGCACTGCTGAAGCTGAGTCCCATAAATTTTGATGTTATATTTTCATTTTAATTCATTTCAATATTTTAAAATTTTTTCCTTGAAACTTTCTCTTTATCCATGAATTATTTAGAAATGTGTTGTATAGTTTGAAAGTGTTAGTTCCTGTTATCTTTCTGTTGTTGATTTCTTGTTTGATTCCACCACAGTCAGAGAACACATTCTGTATGATTTCAGTTTTTTACATTTGATGAAGTCTATCTTTGTATATGTTCTGTGGATACTTGAAAAGAATGTGCTTACTGTTTTTGTGGCATGGAGAATACTATAAATGTTTATTAAATCCTAGTGATTGATGGTATTATTAAGTTCTTCTATACTCTTGCTGACTTCTACTGAGTTGTTTATCAGTTGTTGAAAGAGAGGTGCTGAATTCTCCAACTATAATTGTGGATTTGTCTCTTCCTCCTTTTGGCTCTATCAGTTTTTGCTTTACATATTTTGCAGCTCTGTTGCTGGTGCATGCATATTTAAGGATGTTATGTTCTCTTAGTGGACTGACAGCTTTATCGTTTTTTGTTATCTTTGTCTCTGGTACTTTTATTTGCTCTGAAGTTCACTTTCTCTAATATTAAATAGCCACTCCTTCTTTCCTTTCATTAATGTTTGAATTATATATATTTTCCATTCTTTTACTTTCAGATTAGGTCTGCTACAAACAAATTTTCTTAGTTTTCCTTCATCTGAAAATGCCTTGATTTCCCCTTCATTTCTGAAAGATATTTTCACTAGATTTAGGATCTAGGTTGATTATTCCTTTCTTTCAGGACTTGGAAATATTGTGTCATTTCCTTCTGGCCTTCATGGTTTCTAATAAGAATTGTACCGTCATTTTCATTTGAATTAATTTTTCACTATAGATAAGTAATCATTTTTCTCTTATTGTCCTTAAGTTTCATCCATGACATAATATGCATCACAACTTCATTTCTTCTTACATCTAAACAATATTCCATCATATGTATATAAAACGTTTTGTTTATCCATTCATCTGTTAATGGACACTTAGGTTGTTTCCATTTTGGGCAATTGTGAATAATTGCTATTATGAGCATCAATGTACAGATGTCTGTTCACATCCCTGCTTTCAGTTCTTCTTAGTATATACCTAGTGAAGGGATTGCTGGATCAAATGGCAGATCTACATTTAACTGATTGCTCTTGCAATTTCTTCTTTGGCTTGCTGGTTGCTTGAGTGTGTTGTTTAACCTCCATATATTTGTGAATTTTCCCATGCTCTGCCTGTTACTGATTTCCAGTTTTATTCCATCATGATCAGAGAAAGTGCTTTGTATAATTTCAACCTTTATAAATTTATTAAGACCTGTTTTGTGACCCAACATGTGGTCTATCCTGAAGAAGTAGCTATGAGCACTTCAGAAGAATGTATATCCTGCTGTTTTGGAGTATAATGTTCTGTATATGTCTGTTAGGTCTAGTTCGTTTATCATATTCAAGCTCTCTGTTTCCTTACAGATCCTCTGTCTAGATATTCTTTACAATAATGAGAGTGGTATATTGAAGTCTCCAACTATTATTGTAGAGATGTCTATTTCTCCTTTTGGTTTTGCCAATGTTTGCCTCATGTACTTTGGGGCATCCTGGCTAGGTACAGAAATATTTATGATTGTTATTTCTTCTTAGTGAATTGTCCCTTTAATATATAGTGTCCTTCTTTGTCTCTTACAACAGTTTGAATTTAAAGTCTATTTTGTCCTATATTAGTATAGCTACTTCGTTCTTTTTTGGTTACTCTTTGTGTGGAATATCTTTTTCCAACCTTTCACTTTCAGCCTATTTGTGCCCTTGTGTCTAAGGTGAGTCTTGTATACTCCAAATTCCTGAGCTGTCTGCCCTGCCTGTAGTATCTGAATGTCTCTAGAGCCCTTAGGAGGCCTGCTGTTTGAGGCAATAATTTCTGTGGCAGTCAATGAGATCCTGCTGAGATGTGCATAAGTGTAATCTCTCACTTTAAAATCTCTTAGCCATAAAAGCTCAGTTGTCTTTACCTTTTCCCCCTTTGGGTCAAGGTGTTTTTCCAGATGCATCACTAGTTGGCACTTGGTAATAATCCCTTGGTGCCAGTGAGGCTCATCCTCTGGAGTTATGTGTAAACTATAAGGTAAACTATAGTCCACGGTTAGTAGCGATGTTTCAATATGTGTTCATCAGTTGTAACAAATGTACCACACTAATGAAAGATGTTAATGTGGGAAAGTGGGGGAGGGGGTGAGGTGGAGCATATGGGAATCCCCTATATTTTCCATGTAACAGTTATGTAATCTAAACCTCCTTTAAAAAATTTTTTTTTCTTTTAATTCTTTACTGGAATTTTTTTTCCTTTTAGTATCTTAAATATATCATAAACACTGCCCTCTCACCTCCACGGTTTCTAAGGAGAAATCCACACTAATTCTCATTGGACAACCATTGTATATGATGGATTGCCTTTCTCTTGCTGCTTTCAGAATTGTCTCTTTATCTTTGGCATCTGACATTCTGAATAGCATGTGTCTTGGAGTAGGTCTATTCTGATTTATTCTGTTTGGAGTATGTTGCTCTTCTTGGATATGAATATTTATGACTTTCATAAGAGTTTGGAGGTTTTCTGCCATTATTTCCTCAAATATTCTTTCTGCCATTTTTCCATTCTATTCTCCTTCCAGGACACCCATGACCTGTATGTTTTTGCACTTTGTGCTGTCATTCAACTTCCTGAGACCCTGTTCAATTTTTCCCATTCTTTTCTCAGTCTGTTCTTCTGTCTTTTCAACTTCAGATGTTCTGTCCTCTTATTCGTTGATCTTTTCTTCTGCCATTTCAACTCTGCTTTTGTATGCCTATAATGTTTTTTATTTATTTATTTATTTTATTTTATTTTATTTTATTTTATTTTACCGGGAGGTCCCGGGGATCGAATCCAGGTCCCTCCATATGGACGCCCAACCATTTGAGCCACATCCGCCCCCTATAATGTATTTTTAATCTCATCTATTGTATCTTTCATTCCCATGAATTCTGTTACTTCTCTGCTCAACTTTTCATATTCTTCTTTATGCTCATCCAGTGTCTTCTTAATATCCTTTATCTCTTTAACCATATTTTCCTTCATCTCCTTGAATTGATTTAGGAGATTTATTTGAACATCATTGATTAGTTTTTTTTCAAATCTTGTGTCTCATGTGGGTTTTTAATTTGTTCCTTTGACTGGGCCGTGTATTCCTGTTTCTTAGTATGTTTTTGCTGATGACTAAGCATCGGATTAGTTGGACAGTTTACTCTGATAGTCAATTTCTCTCTCTTGCCTAAGGTTTTATTTTTTATTGGCTTTGTTTTATGACTCTTCTTTGATTCTTGGTTCAACTTACTCTATAACTTTTAAATTGCCCCTTTTTAAGTTATCAGAAGAGAACAGGGACTGACTAATGAGACATAGTCCAGATCCAAGGGGGTTTGGGGATGGGACAGGAAAGACAACAAAAAACTTTTTTTCCCCTTCTCTTTCCCAGTCTGCTAGTAGATGGTGCTCTTTGGCAAACCTTTCTCCAGAGTCTTAGGATGGAGGGAGCATTTCTCTTCCAACCTCCACTGGATGGTATTGAGACAATGATAACTTTACCAGGCCAGCTAGAGCCACAATTCAAAGCCAGGTCCTGCTGTTCAAACTTGCTGAGCAAAAGACACACTCAGCCCTCTGCCATGCACCCCCTCTTACCAGGGAGGAAAACATCTGCTCTCCTCTCAGTCAGTGGCACTTAGCCATGGGTTGTACCAAAGCTGTTTGTCTCGAGGGTGGGTAATGGGCACCATTTCCTGCCATAGGGGTAATTAACTCACAGTTTTTGCTTCAGCCTCTTCGTCTCTCTGTCTTGCTCCCTCCTGGACAATGCACAGCACTCCCCTGATCTGCAGAACTACAAAACAGCTGCTTCAGCCAGCTTCTGCCTCTCCTCTGCTATTTTCATAAGAGAGGCGGGCCCTGCTGATACCTACTTCATCATCATCTTGCCGGAACTCCTCTGTTCATTTTTTTAAAACCTATTTTCTCTCTGTTGTTTACATTGAGTAATTTCTATTGCTCTATCTTCCAGTTCATGGATTCTTACCTTATCCCTCCTAATCTGCTGTTAAATCCACCCATAAATCTTTTATTTCAGTTTTTGTATTTTTACATTTTGAATTACCCACTTGGTTCTTCTTTTCACCTTCTATTTCTTTATCGAGACTTTCTACTTTTTCATTTGTTTCAAGCATGTTCTTAATTGCTCATTGAAACATTGTTTATGATGGTTGCTTTAAATTTTTATTAGATAATTCTAACATCTGTCTTCTCAGTGTTAGCATCTATTGATTTTTTAAAAATTTAATTTGAGATTTTCATGATTCTTGGTATGACAAGCAATTTTCCATTGAAACCTGGACATTTTGGATATTATGTTATGGATCTTATATAAATATTTGTTTAGGTGGCTTCTTCTGAAATTGCACCTTATGGAAAGGGAACCACCAACTTATTATTATTCAGTAAAGGTAGAAGTCAAGCTTCCCCACTCAGCCTCCACTGACTCCTGAGGGGAGGTAGTCCCCATTTTTTCTGGGAGGGGGGAAAACTACCTCCCTGGCTGAAGGTAGGGGCTCCTTGTTATTCCCACACACACGCATGCCCTCCAATGACACCACAGGGGAAGGTGGTGGCTTTATCACTATTGGGCAGTGGAAAAAGTTCCAATTTTCCACTAGGCCTCCTCTGACTCTACTTCAATGTGTGTGTGTGGGGGGCGGGTACCTCATTACTGCTATATGGGGAGTGAATATGTGTCCAGGCTCCCCATGTGGTTTTTCCTGACACTGCAGGGGAGGAGGGCTTGTTACCACCTGGAGAGGATGAAACTCCTGGCTCCCTACTTGGCCTTATCTGGCACCTCTCTAACAGGAGTTTAGGCCATCTTGTTGCAGGCTGGTGAAATCTAGGCTTCCTACTTGGTTTTTGCTGGCATGGGTGGGAGAAGGGTCTTGGTTTTATTCCTGTAGAGTTTGGGTGGAAGAGAGTGGTTATTTTCTAAAAGCTTTCTATCTTGCTAGGCTGCCCTTTTCCTGGTCCTCTGGCTAGAGAAAAAGAGCTTTTGTTGGGATTTTTTGTATCTGACTGTAAGCATTTCTGAGTTGCCAACCTTTTGTTCCAAATCTGGGAGATATAAAGCAAAAAACATACAAAATAAAACAAAGAACACACTACCTTGTCATTCCTTGGGTTCTGAAGTTCCTAGCCAGTCTGCTTTCTTCCCTCCACCTTTCAGGGACTTCTAATACTTGTTTTGTTTATAATGCCCAGGGATTTTAGGGATACTTAGTGAGAGGAATAGGGGAAAGTATACCTATTCCATCTTCCTAGAGCAGAAATCCTCTAGTTATCTTTTCTTTTCCCCCATTCTCTCAGCTGCTAGTAAACTCTAATCTACTTTCTATCTCTATGAATTTGCCTATTCTAGATATTTCATAAAAGTGTTATCATAAAATATTTGTCCTTTGTATCTGGCTTATTTCACTTAGCTTAATATTTTCAAAGTTCATCCATGTTGCAGCATGTATCAGAGCTTTATTCCTTAATATAGCTGGATAATATTCCATTATTTGTTCAAGGCCCCTTTTAACACATAAAACAAGTCATGTCACTTCCCTGCATAAAATGGTCCAATGGCCTCTTGTCAATCTTAAGACAAAATCCATGCCCTTTCTCTGGTCTGCACCTTCATGGCCTGGCCTATGCGTCAGCTCCACTCTCACCACACTCTTCCTTGCCCTCTTAGCTCCAGCCACACTGGTCTTCTTTCTCTTTTTCAAATTCTCTGAGCTTGTTCTGCATTAGGGCCTCTGCACCAGTGTCCCTATTGCCTGGAGGGCCTCTCCCCCTATTTTCATATTGCTGACGCCTCCTGGCTAGATATCATTGTAAAGACGGCCACTGCAGACACCTTCCCTGAAAAGTCAATCTCAGCCACATCACACTTAAGAGTTATTTTTTTCTGGTAGCTCTTTTTAATATATGATTTTTCTGATTTGTTTGTCTCCCTGTTAGAATATCAACTCCATGGGAACAAGGGTTCTACCTGATTTATTCACTTTCTTTTTTTTTTTTTTTTTTTTTTTTTTGTTGTTGCACCCTGACTTAAACCTAAAACAGTACCAGGCACACTGTAAGCACCAATAAAATAATCATTGAATAACTGAATGTCAGCCCTATATATTCTCCCCATGCCTTGCAAAGGACAGGCCAGAACAGGCTAAAAGAACAGATGCAGAGCAGGCAGTAACAAGTATTGTGACCCAATTTTGTCCCAAGTTTGGTGTTCAGGTAAATAATGCTCTATTAGTAATATAAATTAAAACAGACAAAAATTTTAAGTTTGTAAATGAAAAACTCTACTGCAAAATTACATTTGGGTCAAATAATATCAAATGTGGAAATCAATGAAAGTAAAAACACTATATTAAAAAAATCTCTGAAGTACAGCCAAGTCAAACGCAGAGGAAATTAATTGTTTATTTTTAGTATCATATAATTGCATTTATCTGATTGTAAAATAATGCATTCTCATTGTCTGGAGAAAACAGGAAAGAGCAAACAGGAAAAACAAAACAAAACTGGATAGCCACCAGTAACATATAGATATATATTCACACAGGGATAGATTTGATTTTTGCTTAATTTGGATTTGTAATTCAAAGAGAGAGAATATGAGATGAGAAATGAGAATCTAGTACCTTGCTAATTTGGAAGAAACAATGGACAACCACTATGAGAATAAATTGTGTCCTGGTGTTTTCTGCCATGAATATGCTAAAATGGGCAAAGCAAAAGTTCTCAAAGAATTGGGAGGTCTGAATGCTTCTGAGTAATTTATGTGAGAAATAATGAATTTGTATCACATCTGTCTTGTAATTATTTCAACTTTTTCTATTCTTTAAAAAATCAAATATGTCAAATAAGCATTAAGCTTAAAACCTAATAAAATGTTTTAAGACATGTTTGGTTACATGAAACAGAAACTCTAGCTTAAGGACAAAAGAGGAGTTCTATGAAAGTAGAGGGCAATCCTCATGGAAATGCGTGTGGGGAGGTTAAGTTTCAGGAGAACTGGCAGGACAAAAGGCAGCGTGTGTCTCCACCTTCCTCCTCTTGGGGTTACAGGACTTTGGTCTCTGCTTCCCCTGTATCTCTGTGTCTTTCTTTCTCCCCACCGACTTCCACAGATCAGGCTGCTGCTCTTTTCTCCCTTAAATTAAGCTTGCCTGTGGCTTTGCTGGTGACAATATGGATCCTTACATACTCTGAGCTTGCATTTTGGCTCCCCATAGTTAATGATCACAGTCTTTGAGTCTCTTAATTTAATATCTAGTGAATAAGAACCTAATGGTTCATCCTACCTTTTGGAGGACCTGTGTTTGCATCAGCCAAGCATCTGGGGCTAGGGAAGAATGTGGGGTCACATGGGCAAGGGAGATGATAGGCAGAGGGTAAGAGCAATGGAAACCCAGGGGAAATAAGAAAGGAAAAGAAGAGTCAATGACAAAATAAAGAAACCTAAACTCTAAAGCCATTTGAGAATGAATTCAAATTAACAAAATTAAAATCTGGAAACTGGTATAACAATCATTATAAAATAATATTTTTCTTAATTATGAAGATCTATTTATGCCAAACTGTCAGATAATTTGAAATCCCAATAAGATAGGAAAAAAGTTTGTAAAAATATGGAATTCTAAACTTGGCACAAGAAAGATTGGAAAACAGGGTTAGGCTTAGATTGAAGAATATTTACAAGGCCCAAAAAGATACACTGGCTAATTGTTCCTAATACAAATTATTTCTATGCATTATAAACTGTTCCAAAGCAAAGATGAGCCTGTCCATAATAGTCTATGAGGCCAGCATGATAAAGAAGCTTGAAATCTGATAAAGGTGTCAAAACAAAGCAAAATCTATGCCAACATCATATCTGAATAGAGATAGAAAGTATTGAAATAAAATATCAGTAGGTAAAATCAGCACTACATTAAAAGAATGATATACCAGGAGCATATATGATTCATACTAGCAAAATAAAGGTTGTTTATAATGATGAAATCCATTCATATCAGCCATATTTAGCATAACATATGCTGTTCTAGAAGATCTTAACATTATTAATATCATCCATTTTATTTATTTATGCACATATTACATAGTAAACACAATTTATAGCCATATTCCTCCCAAATACAATACTTAATGAGCCTAGGAAGAAAATTCTTGAGAGACCCACATAGTATTGCTCATGACTAAATACAGATTTCCAAGGACAAGAAGATAAGCAGATTCTGTCCAAAGTCTCTTCTTGTAACAGTTATAAACCCACGTACAAAAGATCCTTTTAGATTCAAAATAGTAAAATATTTAGCATTATACATTGTAGCAATGCTAACATTAATTTTCAAATATTAATTAAGCACTCAAAATGCATTAAATGCATTTAATTATTTAATCTAGTCACTTGTTATTAATCATCACTCATGTTCAGCATTTGAGTCAATAAGAATGGTTTCTACTTGGTCACATGGCATTTCACTGGCTGGAATGCTCAGATAACATCCATACCCAGTGAACCTCACCTAAGCTTTCCCACCATTTAATGTGTGTATAGAGGCTACAGGCAGAGGTAGGAAAAGGACTTCCAGAAAAAGAACCCAAAGGAAATCAAAAGGAGGAGGAAAAAAGCCAGCAAAATAAGGAAACCTAACCTAGAAATTTTAATTAAGGACAAATGCACATCACTTCAATAATTAGGCAAGAAACAGCACAACCATATCAATAGGTGATACAAAAGCATTTGCTACAATCTATTCCTTATGTTAAGAATTTTAAAGAAAGGAACAGAAATATCCACTCTAATATGAAAAATAATAACCACTGTAAACAAAACCCACTCTGTGCTTAATGATAATTCTAAAATATTATCAACTTTAGTAGAAACAACAGAACAATTATTCCAGATAACCTTATAATCATTTACTATTATTGTGGAAGTTTCACATAAGCAATAAGACAGAAAAGTGAATTACTTGAAAGGATTGGTTCTCAGATTTCAGCAAAGACCAAGAGTATTGGAGAAAAATTAAAATTATGATTATAACAATGACAAGAATAACTAATACATGTAGTACTTATTCATTTAATTTTCACTACAAACGTATAGTTAGGAACTACTATTTCCCATTCTATAGCTCAAGAAACTGGCACAGAGTGAAGCTGAGATTCCAAGCCCAGGAGCCTGGGTCCAAAATCCATGCTCTCCCCAAGTCCTGTGGTGTCTCAGGATTGGCCTAAGAACCACATATCCATATAATCCTCTCAACAACTCTGAGAAGTGGATATTATTCTCTCCATGATAAGTTGTGGCAATTGTGGAGTAAAACACAATACATAAATTCAATAGGCTTTTGTGCAACTCTGGAAATTATAATTACAGAGATGTAGCTGCATAGAAAGATTTTGCTAATAAAATTTTAAAGAAAAAGCAAGATATCAAATAGAATGTTTGATATATTACAAGCAAGGAAACCACATATCCATTTGGACAAAGACTAAAAGGGAATGTGCTCAAATGAAGATAGTTATTAAAGCAGGATGATGGGAGTATGGGTGATATGGTGATAGTTTTCTCTTTACCACATGCTAAGAATGAATATTTAATAAATAGTCTGAAGTTGCAAAAATGATATGTAAATGATTAATAATAGAAAATACTGTGAGGATTTGGGTTGCAACAGCTATTAAGGCATCAAGATTTTTTAGTAGTGAGATTTTAGGAATAAACCAGTATGTAAGTGGGGTAGATATTGGAAATAATGGGAAAAGAGACAGAAATAATTACCCATGCAAACAATTGCTTCCTCTGCTACTCCAGAGGCTGCCTGTCTTCGCTCAAAGTAATCTCATCAAATCTCTGTGTCCAGCTCCCTAATCCAAGGTAAGACTGTACCTGAAGCAAACCAGATGGATTGGGAGCTCACTGGCCTGCAGCATTCGGAGTCCACTTCCTTCCCAGCAGCCAAGCTAGTGGCCACCAGTGTGTATACAGAATTGCTTCAGACACACGTAAACTTAGGTGAATGCAAGTCTATCAACTAGACAGACAGAAACTAAGTGGAGGGGCACTAAGCATATTTTAAAACATAATTTTTCATGTAACAAAGTTCCTAAATGCCAGCCTTCATCAGCCCTCAATCAAAGAAACAACCACCTTTCAATGCTGGAAGAAAACACTAATTGCGTTGGACTCATTCAAAGTGATAAAGTATATTTCAAATATTAATCACTCTTCCTTTATGCCCTAACTTTAGAAATTAACTTCAGTTTAAGATGCAATTCCATTGTATAACCAAGAGTGAAGTAGAGTTAGGGAGAATGATCCAGTTAGTAATCCATGACGTTGGCGTACCCAAGCCTCATGCCCTCTAATCATTTAAATCCTTTTTGCCTGTGTAAAGCCTGGGTAATTGATCATCTCCAACTCTCTTGGCGCCAGCTTCTCCCTTCTCCCCAGGGTGGCACAGCATTGACATACCTTATACAATCAGCCACCTTCTCCTAGTGATGGGGATTCTGGCTGAGTTTTCTAGTTCTCTGTTTTGACTATTGTTTAAAATATTTCTAAGTATTTTGTTTTCCTATCTTGGTAGGGGGTAGAGGTAGCCAAATGGAAAGGAGGCCATGGTGACAACTGTCATTATTAAAGCCTCCACTATGAGCCTAAAAATATAGTTATATTAAATGAATATATATATAAAGAATGTATTTATATTAGGTAGAGTACAACTGCTCAGCCGCTATAATGAAAACACCCCAAAATGAAGTTGCTCAAATAAAATAGAAGTGTGTTTCTCATTTCCATCTTGTTGCCCATTCCATCCAGGTGCTTTTCCATTCTCTGGGACCTTCTCCTGACTTGTATTGTGGAAATGGGGTCAATAGCACATCAGCACTCCAGATTTTAGGAAGGAAAAAAAAAGAACCATATCCAAGAAAAACAACTTAAGTAGGTAGTGACCCAGGATTTATACATATCACTTCTGCTCACATCCCATTGCCCTATACTTAGTCATGTGATCATACCTACTTTCAAGAGAAACTGAGAAAATAGTGTCTGAGTGGCTTTGTACTCAGGAAGGAGAGAATGGTCTTGTGGGAAGAGACCATGGATTTTCTGGAGAGAACCAGCGATCTGTTTCAGCAGGCAAAATCCACCTTTTGGAAACCTGAGTTGCCATTTAAGTCCATTGCCCTCCCTGGGCAGAGATGGGGTATTTTCCTACCCCATGAAACTGCCATTGCCAGAAGAATGGTCACAGAAGCCTCTTCATTTGTGCACAGCCTCACTCCTATCTCCACGCTTCAAAAGATCCAAGACTAAGGTGGTCTCCAGGCTTGAGACCCTTGGCCTAACCCAGGCATCATACAGGGATTCACACGGGAGTCACACTCTCGCCTGTGTGCACACACACAGAGGTACACTTTGGAACATATTGATGGCAACCAATCACAGCTTGGTTACAGATATCTTCTGACAGTCGCTTCTGATAGGAAAGGAGGTAAACCAGAAGGTTATCATCAACAGATGGAAGATGAAATGTTTGCAGGGGAATTGGAACTGAGGAAGATTGGTCCATCTTCTGTAGCCTGTACTTGTCTGGGAGTGTCCTAGCAACTCGCTTTAGTAATAGCAGGTAACACATTCCTCTTTCAGCAAACATAACAGATAAACTCTAAACACAGGTGTCTCTGGGATTCGAGGGGATGGGATTCATGGAGGGCACATGGCATTGACAGAGGCAGGGAAAAGGATTAGGGCTGTGTGCTGTGAAGGGAAATGACTGCCTAGAAATTCTGCTACAGCTATTTTCTCAGGAAATATGTCATCAAAGAGGCAGAAACTCTGAAATCTCGTATCTCTGGGTTGTGACCCTTGCTCCATGACGTGCCAGCTTTGTGGTCTTGAGCAAATCACTTAACCTTCCTTGTTTCTCTCTGCAAGGTAGACAATTCTGCCTAGCTGTATGATAAAATTAATCTTTTGAATGGAGTCTGGAACCAATAATAAGATCTCAATAGCATGTAGTTATTATCATTATTATAATCATCATCATTATTATTATTATCTCCCCAGATCGTTCTGAGGTTAAATGAAATACCATGTGAAAGTACTTTGGGTAGTACCTGACACATAGTAGGTTCTTTGTTAAAGCTCTAAAGGAATCTCTGAGACTTTCTCACATTAAAACCTATATTAGGAAGCAACCCAAGTGCCCATCAACTGATAAATGGATAAATAAAATATGGTACACACAACAATGGAATATTATTCAGTCCCAATATATGCAAAAAAACATAGATGAACCTTGAAGATATCATGTTGAGTGAAATAAGCCAAACATAAAAGGACAAATTTTGTATGCACTCACTGATTTGAAAAATTAGAATAAGCAAACTCATAGAGTCAGAATCTAGAATATAGGTTACCAGAGGGCAAGGTGGGGATACAGAATAATAAGTTAAGCTTGAAATGTACAGGATTCCTCTCTGGAATGATGGAAATGTTTTAAAATGGATGGTGGTAATGGTAGCACATTGTGAATGCAATAAAAAAGCACTGAAATATATATCTGAATATGATTAAAGGGGGAAATGTTAGATTGCATATACGGTAAGAAAATAAATTTTTTTTTGAAAAAAAAAATCCATGGACCTGCACTACACAGTGAACCCTAAGTTAAACCATGGACTTAAATTAATAGTACAATTATTAAAATATGCTATCATCAATTGTAACACATATCACACACCAAAGCAAGGTGTTGGTGGTGGGGTAGTATATGGGAATCCTGTGTTTTATGCATGATGGTTCTGTAAACTCATAACTCCTCTAAAAAGAAAAACTTGTATTAGAAGGTTCCCCTTTTAATAGGATCTACAGGGCAGCCTGAGAGATCAGCAATACGATGGGTTGCAAACGGGGGAAAATGAAGGAACCAAGCATTTGTTAAATGTCTATTATAAGAAAGGCACATGAGTTCCCCAGAGACCAGCTTTGCTTTCTCAGTTTTGTTCTGAGTTGGCTCTGTTTGTTGTACTAGTTTTCTGTGGTTGCTAAAACAAATTAGCACAAGTTTAGTGGCTTAAAACAACACAAACGTTTTCTCTCCAAGGTAGGTCAGAAGTCTAAAATGGGTAGGCAGGACTGCATTCCTTCTGGAGGCTCTAGGAATCTGTTTCCTTGCCTCTTCCAGCATCCAGGTGTTCCTCACATCACATCAGCCTCTGCTTCCATCACCACATCTCCTTGTCCTGATTCTGACCTCCCCTGCCTCCCTCTTAGAAGGATCCTTGTGATTGCATTGGGCCTACCCAGAAAATCCAGGATCATCTTCCCATCCCAACATCTTTAATCACACCTGAAAAGTCCTTCTGTCATATCAGGTAACATATGCACAGGCTCCAGAGATTAGGACGTGGGCTTCTTTGGGAGTCGGGTCATTATTCTGTCCACCACAATTATTCACATAGTTTTTGTACACAAAGACCCCATGAGTCGCAGGAGTAATTAGATGGATGAAGTATAACATAAGTAAAATCCAAGTGACCTTTGAGACCAATTTAGCAATAGCTAGTAGAGTTGAAGGTGCACACAACCTTCAACTCAACCATTCCACTAGAAGTTCTTATGTATGTGCTCTAGGACATACATAGGCTCATGAATCTTCAGAGCACCCTTTTTACCTATGAAAAAGTGGAATATGGTTCACCACCAGAATGGATACAGAAATGTATGCAATGGAATACCACAAAAACCTGGAGGACATAGAGCTACCTAAAGCAGCCGAGATCTTTCTGAGAAGCATAACACTGAGTGAAGAAAGTAAGTCACAAAAGAATACATACAATAGGATATAATTAATATAAATGCACATAACACATTCAAAGAAATATGATACATTGTTTAGGCATACGAGATGGGTAATACAATATAAAAATATGCATGAAAAGGTAAACACCAATTATAAGATACTAGTTGCTCTTGGACATGGGGAGGAAAGTGCTCTTAGGGAAGGGGACATGTTTCTTAAGCTGGAGGGTGGGTACAAGAGTGCTCATTATATCACTCTTTTTGTAGGTTGGAAATCTTTCATAACAAAAATTTTAAATAGTGACCTTGAAATATTAAAGTGAAAGTCTGTTTTCATTGAAGCATTTACTCAAGCCAAGACTTGAGGCGATGGGAAGCTTGACAGGGGCTCAGCGAATGGGAGGACACGATGTCTAAAATGTACTAAACAAGGAGGCAGGACACGTCACAGTGCCAAGGAAGGTAGTAGCTGAGAGGAAATCTGCAGGCCTGAGGTGGGGCACTGAGGAGATTATTTGGGGCAGGAAAAAGAGGCGACAGTGTTTGGGGAACTATCAGTTAAGAGTCTTTCAGCTGCACATCACAAGAAAATTAACTCAAACTGATTTAAAACTAAAGGAAACACATTGATTCATATCTTTGAAAAGTCCAGGTAGACATTTAAGGCCTGATAATTCTTTGTTGTGGGGGGCTGTCCTTTGCATTACAGGATGATTAGCAGCTTCCCTGGCCTCAGTTCACTGATGCCGGTAGCAGCCCACCCCCCTACCTCCCCACCACCACCACCAAGCTGTGACAACCAAAAATGCTTCCAGACATTGCCAGATATCCCCTAGGGGAAAAAAATCACCCAGTTGAGAACCAATGCTTTAGGCAAAGCTGACCTAGTGATTCAAATGGTGTCACCAGGACCAGATGTATCATGATGAAGGCAATGTGCCTTCTGTATTCTCACCCTCATCCTCAGCCTTGACATGAGAGTCGCCTGGCAGCTCTACCTTCTCCCTTCATAGTGGCAAAATGGCCATCAAAATTCCAGACCAAACAGCTTCCTATCCCACAGTCTAGGGGAAGAGAGGTCGTTTCTTTTGGTCATTCTCACAGAGCAGAGAGACCACATCTTCCCTTGCAAAGTTCCCAGCAAGGCTCTTCACCATTCCCTGGCTTTGGTTGGTTAAGTGTCCATTGCTGAGCCAGTCGCTGTAGTTAGAAGGACAGAATATACTGATTGGCTAAAGCCCATCAGGACCCACTGCAGGAGCTGGGGTGCGGTCAACCCTCCTCAAGCCACGTGGCTAAGGAGGGCAGTAAGGTGGCTCCCCCAAAATGTCTGGGAACCTTTCCCAGAAGTTGGAAGAGCAGACACTGGGCAGCTGAGTGTCTGTTACAGGGTGATAAAGCTGAAGTTTCAAGCCATAGAGGCTGCACACCAAAGTGAGGAGGCTGAGAACAGATAGCACAGTTCTTACACCCATCCACAGAGACCTCTGCTCTACATCAAAGATATGCAAGAGAGGGTTAAAAGGGACTGGAGTGTGTGTATATACATACATATACACATATGTATACACATTTACACATTGGAGAAGGATGTATGTGGAATTTGGGGGTCATTACCCCCTCCCCTCCTTCACTTCAAGCCACAGAAGGACCTTTAATGGGATTCACAGAAAGCCTGTGATGCTCTGTGGAATTACCAGGGCCTTTAAACTGACGTCTAAGGCACACCTGTGGGATCCCAAAAAGAGGCTGTGGACCTGAGACAGCAAAGCAGAAGGTTCTGGGTGGAGGGCTGAGATGTGGAGTCGCTGCCGTCACACTACCTGGAGGGCTGTGCAGAAGAGAGCTCCAACGAGGGAATGCTGTGTGGCAGAGATGCTGCAGGACTAGAGGCTGAGGGGTAAGTGGCTGCTGGAGGACATTCTGCATCTCAGCGTCACAGGGTAGAAGCGTCCATGGAAGAGTCCCCAGAGAGCCAGTGAGGCCTCCAGGAGGAGGCTCAGCAGACGCACACCTGCTGCTGGAGATCACCAATGCCAGGAGATAACTGTGTCCACCATGGAAGACTGTGCCCTTCTCCCAATCCCCTCTGCCCCCGAGCCAAACACTGAGAGGGTCAGAAACCTCTGTTACAAGCTGGAGAGAAGGAGAAACGCTAGGCTCAGAGAAAGAGAGACCGTGTCCTCCTCCCACTGCAAAGGGCCCTGGGCTGAGGGCAAGGGAGAAAAGCTGGCATTAAAGCAAGTTCAGAATTTTTATTATCTAGGACTAGACCATTTTAATTACTGAATTGAGACTATATTTGTGGTTTAAAGTGACCAGAGATCTTTTTATTACCTAAATGCCAGCAGAAAATTATGGGGCCTGCCTGAGATGGAGATTTCTTCCTCAGGCAAGAGAAAAATTGTTCTCACTGAATAAATTTTAAAAGGAGAATGGGAGAAAAAAGAAAACTGGTCACATCCCCAGGTCTTGCCTGTTCAATGGACAGGTTCCACATCCTCTAAAGAAGCCCGCGAAAGAGAATCCAGCAACACTGCAGGCGTCAGGGACCCAGGTGGCCGTCCCCTGAGTGGGCCCCAAGAGCTGCTGACCTGGTGGGAAGAGGCCCATCCCTACTTCTGCAGGAAGCAGCAGCAATTGGAGAAGCAGTGGGGTTCTGGGGGACAAACCCCAGGGGCAACTCCAAGGCCACATAAGGTAGGGATAACAGAGGCAGAACAAATGTCACAGCAGAGAACAGTAGCCCCAACAGAAGCAATGTAGAGGCTGTCCTGGAATCTGCCCTGGAATTTCCCTGCCCCCTCAGGGACTGGACTAGATAACAAGGGTAACACTGTTACTATTTACCATCTGCCCTGATTTTCTCCCCTTCTGCCCCAAGCACTGTGATCAGGAAAGCAAAGGTTGCAGGAGTGCTGCTAGGCCCCGGGGCTGAGAGCTCCTGGCTGGGGCCCTCGGGTTCCTTTGTTCCAAGCTAAAGGCCACAGGCAGCACTAAAGTCCCCTCTGCCCCTCCACAAAGACCCTCAAGGGCCACATCAGGCTGCCCCTAAACGCACTCCACTGTCTTTCTGTTGAATATTGTCCGGGTTCACCATTAAGAGGCTGAAAAACAAACAGAAGTGCAGGAATCAGCCCAGTCTTAATAAAACTGAGGCAACCCGGGTTGCACAGAACAGGCTCCCATTCTGACAAGTGTATGCTAATTGCATTCTGTCTCCTTGCAAATTGCAGCCATTCCTTAGGTTTTTTAAAATTTGACATTTCATTTTGATTGCAAGGGCTTCATGTTTCCTCTAGCACTGGAAAAGGAGAGGGGGATGAAGGATGGACAGGCAGACTCTGACCTCAAAGAGTATCAGATGCTGCAGGGTTCAAGGACTTTGTGTGAAGGCTTTTTTTTTTTTTTTTTTTTAACCTCAGAGCAAGCTTGAACCCAAATGAAACATGGGACCTTCCTGTGTTTGGCGGATTTAGATAAATGGGAGCTAAACCCCCAAATTTCATGGCTCATGTGGTCCTCCCTGGGATTTCTGCAAATTCCTGACGACACTGCTTCCTGGTTCCTCTGATTTTGCCTCTCTGGCTGGGTGAGCCATCTTGACTTGTCTACGCATCAACTGGTACACAAGAAGTCCAATCACAGTTATGATTCGATGAGTTCAGGGTCTTGGCGGAGGTCTCTAGGAGTTGCAGCAGGAATTCTCTCATGTGCATCATTCTGCTGTGTCTCTAGTATGAGGTTCTCAGGTGTGGTCCAGGGAACCATTTTGGAGCCACAAATGCAGACCTTTTGGGGGCATCTGCAAGATCAAAACTGCTTTCATAGAAATACTGAGGTGTTATTAACCTTTTCTGCTCTAGTTCTCTCACATGAGTACAGTGGAGTTCTCTAGCATCACCACTCTGAGAAATACTGGAGTGCGTGTTTGATTACTCTTGAGTCTTAAAACGTTCTCAGTTTGAATTTCTAATATGTTAAATGCCAACAGACAATCCACATTAACAAAAGTTTTTTGAGGTCCTCAATAATTTTTGAGTGTTTGCACACCGTTGCTCTAGTGTACCCTCAAGCCCTGCTTTCTTCCAAAGTTGTTGCACCTGCTGAGTCACACTCACCCTTTCGTACACCCCTTGCGAGGCATGGCCCCGTCAGCCCTGCTCCAACTGCTTCTCCACCCAAGAGCAGGGTAAGGCTCATCTGCCTTCCAAAGCCCCCCTGGAACTCTGGTGAATAATTATTTCTTCATCTTTCCCAAATCTGGCAAAACAACTTGACAAGACTCATACCATGTTGGGAAGAAGGAAGGTCTGGTGGAATCACCACATTCTTGAGATGGTTATCTAAGTCTGTCTTCATGGCAGAGTTTAGTATGGGGGGAAAGTTTGTTACTGTCCATTTTACAGGAGGCAATATTGAGATGGTGGAGACAGATGGTGGGGATGTAATTAGAGCTCACGAACCCGTGATTGTTGATCAGCCAAGCCATGAAGCCTTTTGAGGTCTGTTTTTAAATGTTCTCTCTTGTTCCTCATATGTTTTCCTTTCCCCCCACCTTCTCCTCTCTCCCCTCTTTTTTTTTTTTTTTTAACTTTTCTTCATACCTTTTCTCCTCTTTCCCTTTTCTCTCCTTCCCTTGTTTTTTTCCTCCAAGCTATTTAAGATGGTGCTGTTTGTATCTTTGTCATCTGTTATCTGTGTCTTTGTCATCCCTGGAAATAACAGTGAATTTTAATCAATGCAAATGGCAGAGAAACGCAGACAGTGGTACTTGGACAGAAGCAGAGGTGCGGGCCCTGCCAGCCCCATCTCATAGCTCCCTTGACTCTGGGCAAAACTACAGCCCCTGATATGAATTCTTCAGCTCAGTAAGTCCTTCTAGCTCTCAGTGGAAACGCAAAATGCAGCTCTCCAATCTCCATTCAGCTAGCAGCTATGGGGGCTCATCCAGCTCCCACTAATCCCCTTAACTTTTCCCGTTGGTCCTATTTCAACCCTGCCCTCAGAAAGGGTTTTCCAACTAATGCTAAAGATATACTCACTCTTTCATTGATTCCTCTGAGTCAGGATCTGAGGAAAGGAATGTGAATAAGATGCAATCTCTGCCCTAAAGGAGTTCACAGACCAGAAGAGACAGACATGAAATCAGATAAAGACAGTGCAGTAGAATAAATGAGGGAACAGAAGCCTGGGCTAAGTGTCACAGGGCATGTGGACTTGGCTGTAAGACTTGATGGGATTCTGTGGCTCCTGGAGAGCTGATTGGGTGGAGGGAGAAGAAGACAGGGAAAACAGGAAATAAGGAATTAACTGTACTGCTTGAGAGGACTCAGGAGTCCAGATCACAGAATATGGGTAACAACAAACTCTAAACTGACAGTCAATAGCTGACTGAATACGCACATGTGTGTGTTTGGGTTGGAAGGGTGGATGCCGGGGGTAAAACACAAGCAGGAACTTCTAAGCTGTTTTATGGAAACATTGGCTATGGAGTTTGGTGAATCTGGATTTACAACCTGACTCTCATTATGAATCTATATGACTTTGAGCAAATCCATTAAGCTCAGTTTTACTATCTATACAATGGGGATGATAATAGTACCTACTTACAGAATTATTATCAGGAGTACATAAATTAATATATGCCAAATTATTAGGAAACCCCTTGGAACAAAAAAGACAGTAAATAATATACGTTTGTTAAGCTCTGTACTAGTTTCCTAAGACTGCCGTAACAAATTACCACAAACTCGGTGACTTAAAACAACAGAAATGTATTATCTCATATTGAATTTAAGGCCCATCTGTTTAATCCACGATGATCTCATCAAGAGATCCTTAACTTAATTAAATCTGCAAAGAACCTTTTTCCAAATAAAGTCACATTCACAGGTTCAGGGTAGACATCTTTTGGGGGTCCCCGAAACAACCCACTACATGTACTATTAGTATTGCATTAAAGAATAACTGAAATAATCCATGTAAAGCCTTAAGTATAGTACTTAAAACATGGTAGGCCACCCATTGGAGGGAAGGATTTGTAGCTCAATGGTCCCGTGGATACCCATGGGCTAAATTCATGTTCAGATACAATAGTAACAATCATCAGGTATAGTGGGAACAGGTTTCCTAACCCCCTACACCAAATGGAGTGGGGCTCCAAATGCACTGAGAGGCACGAATGTGGATATTGGATTTGGGGACAAAAGCTGGAGGTAAGAGGTAGGTGATGGGTGGCTGGGGCAGGGATTCCTGCAAACAACTAAGCGTGTATTTAGACAGCCATCAGTGGTCATCCTAGGATAAAGCAAATAACCAGGCTTAGGGATATTAGGGCAGCCGTCACCAAGGAGGTGACATTTCAGTTAGATGTGAGAAGATAAGTGGGCGTTTTCAAGATTATGTACAAATTGAGTCACATAAATGTCATTTCTACCACACTTCTTGAAATAACTTCTTATTACCTCTGAAATACTGGTTTGTGTTTTTAAAGTTGGGCTTTGTTATTATGTTGTTGGAATTTAGCATATTAACAAAACTATAAATGACAGTAATAGGTGAGGAACACCAGTCTAACTATTCAAGACAATTAGAACTGAACACTGATATAAATTATTTTTATAGTCAGAAACAAAACTCTGATCCATCTGTATGGTATATTACAGCTTATGAGTCATGTGTCCTCATGTTAGCTCATTCAATCCTCAAAAACACCCTCTGAAGTAGGCATTATTTTCCTCATATTGTACCTGAGGCAACATGAAAGATCATTTCTATGGGGCTTCAGCCTAGATATAATATTATTCCTTCTTTGGAACCTCAGAGTAGATTTGTAAAAAGCCATCCACTCTCTCTCAGTCAGGCTCTTTGTTACTCTGGGTGGTAACCGATTACCAACTAACTAGAGTTTGTTATGCTATCATGGCTATGAACACAAAGCCAATGGCCTGTGCCATCCTCTCCTGTGAGTCTTGTTCTAAAATATTGGGGTCTCTGGAATAAGGAAAATAGACAAAGCCCTTTGGCTTGGTCAGTTTTATGTGTCAACTTGGCTAGGCTACAGTCCTCAGTTTTCAACCAAACACTAATCTTGATGTTGCTATGAAGGTTTTTGTAGATGTGATTAAAGTCTGTGATAAGTAGAGTTTAAGAGAGATTATTCTAGATAATACTGATGGGCCTTATTTGATCAGTTGAAAGGCATTAGGAGCAGAGCTGAGGCTTCCCTGAGGAAGAAGAAATTCTACCTATGGATAGCAACTTCATTCCATGCCAGAGAGTTCCAGCTCTACAGACTTTGGACTTGCCTAGTGTCTTAGTTTCCTAGGGCTGTTATAACAAATTAACACCAATGCAATGGCTTAAGGCAAGAGAAATTTATTGTCTTCCAGTTTTTGAGGCTAGAAGTCCAAAATCAAGGGGTCAGTAGTGCCATGTTCTCTCTGAAACCTATAAGGGACAACCCTTCCTTGCCTTTTTCTCTTTTTTTTAAAGATTTTATTTATTTATCCCCCCTTGCTGCTTGTGCTCGCTGTGTCCATCTGCTGTGCGTTTTTCTGTGTCTGCTTGTCTCCCCCTGCCGGGTTGTCCTGCTGTGTCAGCTCACCACACCGCGCAGGCTGGCTTGCCTTCACCAGGAGGACCCGGGAATCAAACTCGGGGCCTCCCATATGGTAAACAGAAGCCCTATCGATTGAGCCACATCCGCTTCCCTTCCTTGCCTTTTTCTAACTCCTGGTGCTTTGCCAACAATGCTTGGAGGTCCATAGCTCGCAGCTGCAGCTCTTAAGTCTCTGCCTCTGTCATCACATGGCCTTCTTCTCTCTGTGTCTGTCTGTCCCTTCACCTCTTCTTATAATGGCACCAATCATATTGGAGTGGGGACCCTACTCCAGTGTGACCTCATCTAACTTAACTGATTCCATCAGCAATGACCCTGTTTCCAAATAAGGTCATTGGGGTATTGGGGGTAGAACTTCAACATATCTTTTTGAAAGTTGCAATTAAACCCATAACATCTAACCAGCCCCTACAATTGTGTAAACCAATTCCTTGCAATGAATCTTTCAATACATATCTCTAACTCTGGTTTTCTAGTTGAACCCTGGCGAGACACCCTTTTGCTAGGCGTGATCTCTGACAATGTGGATTGTTGCCACAGTCTTCTAACTGGGCCTGTCTCCAACCTTCTCTTCCAACCCATCCTTTATACCCACCCAGATTCTCCATTCTAAAATACAAATCTGATCATGTTTCTATTTCTGGGTCTCTCTTACCATTTTCATGGTCAGGGGTTACCAGGGCCAATAAAGAGAAGACAGAAGCCATGTGGCTTGCAGGCCTTAGAAGGTAACTTGCTAATGTTGCATGTTGGTGGTTAAAAGTGCTGATCACCCACCCCTCCTCCTTCTGTTTATAGAAAATGGACACAAATTGCCAAATAGGGAACCAATTACCAGCTTCATTTAGGGCTTTCTAGTAACAGGTACACTGGAGGATGTGGCTTGGACATGAGGCTAAAATGGAGAGACCTACTCCCTTATCCTGTGAATTGAGGATAGCCAGGCCCACATCATGGGAAAAATTTGATCTCCCCATCCAGTTCCAGAGGCTAGAGAACGGAAGATGGCATTCCTTGAAGGGAGCAATCACCTCTCTTGATGAGCTGATGGCATAGAGGAAGAGAACAGGGAGCCTGGCTCTTCTTACCCATCTTTGAGACAAGCTGTGTCCATGAGAATCATGGAATGAAAGAGAGTCCAGCCCTGCTTTGTAATGCAGCAATCCCACTCCCTAGTAAATGTGCCCAATGGGTGGAGAAAGAGCACAGAGTTAGGAAAGAAAGAAACCAAAGTGTTTTCCCCTCCTGGGAAAGAAAACTGAAGTCCTCTCCTCTCTAAGGAAGCAAGAGAGAGGGTGATAAAGAATCCCACCAAAAGTGAGGGGCCATCTGTCAACACTGGATGCAGTGCCTCAAACCTGGCTCAAATGATTCAACATTGACAAGGGATTTTTAGACTAAGCCCTTCGCACATTGCAACTTCTTTCACAGCTCCCTTCAGCCTCCTGCCTTTATGCTGACAGGAGGATTATCTAGAAAGATGGCGATAGAACCTTGCAAATGTAGCTGCACCTCCTCTTCAGAGACAATTGTCCTCAGAAGCCCCATCGCAAAATCATATTGCCCTCTCTCCGTCTCATGGCAGCTTGTGATGTACAGCCCTAACCAGGGTCCTAGGAATGACCTCTGATGCATCTGGCAGCTTCCAGGCTCTTGGTAACAATGAGATCATTTGTATATGTTGTCTCCAAACACCAACAAAAAACACGATTTCGTTTACCCTAAGAATCCCAGCTCAGATTGTCTGTGTCCCAGTCAAAACAGTAGGTTTTGAAAATGTTTAAAATAAAAGCAAATGCTGGATATTGTCGAGTTATAAAAAGCATTATCTAGAGAGACAAAGATGATGAAGGCTGAGGCCAGCTGACTGCAGACCTCTGCCTCTGAAGCCGAGTGCCCAATATAGCTCTCCCCAAATACTCCCGGGGATTTCTCTTTTAAGCATCCCCGGCACTGTGCTGCTTAAAGATGCAGGCTGCCTGCACACTACTGGAAGATAAACTCCAGATTCCTAAGCAAGGCTCACAAGAAGCTTCCCACTGAGGCCGCCCCACCCTCATCTCCCTCCACCACTCACCACACTAGGCTCCAGCCTCCCTGATGTTCTCAGGGTTCCTGGAACATGCCTTATACTTTTATGTCTCTGTGAAGTCTCTGCAGCCTGGAAGGTCCTTTGTTATTCTCTGCCTCATTGTCTACTCCTTCATCAAGCCTCACCTCAAGATTGTCCTCCTCCAGAAGGATTTCCAACAGTCACAGGTGCTGTTCACCAGCTATTTCACTTATCCCACGTGCCATGTACACGATAACATTGCATTTCCTGGGCCTATTCTGTTTGAGTTCACATGACTCATTCTGGCCAACGAGTCATGAGCAGAAGTGACATGTGTCAGCCGTGGGCCTGAGAATTTACTTACCCGGGTGAGATTCTGTGTGGCCACGAGCAGCATTCCAGATAGCAGCTGCTCTTTTAATCTGAGTCAGAGGAAGAATGATAATGTGGAACAGAGTTCCCTGTGAGCCCACAAAGGAGGAGAAAACCTTTGTTTTAAGTCGCTAAGATTTGGGCATTGTTTGTTACTGTAGCACAACCTAGCTTATGCTGGTGGATATGTCCTCACTGACCACACTGGCTGATCCTGCCCTCTCTAGGTTCAAAGAGCTCTGTCTCTTTTCCCATCATAGCCGGTTGTATATTCGGATTTACATGTGTGCCTCCTCAACCTCAACCAGACCAGGTCCAGTTCAGGGACCATATTTCATGCCCTTTCATATCCAATTATTCAGCCCAGGGCCTGCCACACAGCAGGCATCAATACACAATCATTGTGCTGTTATTGGCTCGTTTTTTCTCCTCTTCCCTGTTGTGCAGGTGAGAAAATGACCTTGACAGTTTCCTGTTACTCCTGACTGCTTTCTCCTGCTGCTCAGGTGAGCAGAATTGATTTCATTTCTCCTGTTGCCAGTTCAGTGGAGGGTCAGGAGTCAAACTTGTTCTGGTTCATACATCCTCATCACCCATAAAACTCCCGAGAATCTGGCTCCTGAGCAGTTGTTGTAAGTGAGCGATAGGGCCACTGGGACCACCCATAACTGCAGCAGCATTAGCAGGCAGCGAGGGCAGCTCAGACTGCTTCCATCCTCCAAGAAAGTGGGAAGAAGGGAAGAAGGTCGAGGCAGATCTGGCCTGGATGCCCAAGCCTCTGGATGCTTGCTTCTGTAGTGCCTACCTACTCCTACCCCATTAAGGAATAAATGCTAAAAATCCACCCCCTTTTTCCTTGTATCTTTCTTGTGGCACAGGACATGTGGCCAGATGACACACTGGAGGAATAATCAAGCTGGTCACCTAAGATGTATCCTGGAGTCTCAAGAGAAGAGGCAGGAAGAAGAGTTACATTATTTGTTTCTTTGGTTGGGAATTGTTTGGGCATAAGGAAAAGCAACCCACTCAAATAAACTAAAGGACGCATAACTGGGCCTCATAGGAAATTAAAGTTTTAGTGATAGGGTACATTAATGGCCTTCAATCTTCACCCCTTCCTATTTCCATACCCTTTGCCATGTGACTTGCTTTGGCCAATGAAAATGATAAGCAACATGTGACCAAAGCTTTGAAAGGCACTTACATGATTGGGCTTTTTCTCTTGCACTTTGCCATTGCCATGAAAACAACATGCCTAGGCTAGCCATTAGTCCCAGCAGGAAAGTAAGAGACAGGTTGAGTTGAGCCACTATCAACCGAGCCCAGCCCAGATCAGCCAATCCCAGCCAGATACAGATGCATGAGCGAGCCCAGCTGAGACTTAGCAGAACTGCCCAGATGAGCTCAGTCTATATCAGCCAACTCCAGCTGCTCAGAAGATGCATAGCCTAAATAAGACTTGTCATATGACAGTGAGATATAGTCAAGATGTTTGTTATGCAGCATTTTTGTGACAATAGTCAACCAATACAGTTGTCAAGCAGTGACTCTCCCCATTTCTATTGTCTCTGTTTTGCTCTGCTCTTCTGCTTCATTCTATTCTTTTTCTCAAGATCAGTTGCTTTGCTTTCTCTTCCTCTTATGCAGGATTGCCACACAGATGCTGTGACTGAACTGATTCTCAGGAATCTACTGTTCTTCTCCTAGTCCTATAGTGTCTCTCAGCATAGGACCACTTTCCCTTTTCAAATTCTGAAACAGGATTTATTCCACCTCTTTATCCCACAATGGAGCTTGATGACCAATCAGGAAGAAACTAAACCTAAGAAACACAAAGGAGGGTGAAGTAGAGAGTGAAAGAACACCATTTCTTCCTGATCATCCTCCCAAGGAAATTTAGGGAAATGTCTTGCTGCAGCAGTGAAAAGCATAAAACAAGTTCTCAGCAGGTTACTCTGGTGCAATAATCATCTGTTGTAGGGAAGGAAACATGCTGGGATTTCTACCTAAGTAGGCTGGGGAGGGAGGCAAAGGAATCAGTAGCTGACACTCAGAAGACTAGGGAGACTGAGGCAGTGGTAGGCCTGGTCTTGAAGGACCAACACTTGAAAAAAGGAAGAATCCCAGCTACATTTGGGGCCCACTTAGCCAGGACTGGGAGGACCACTGATATGGTGGGCATACAGTAGTGCTAGGATTCTCCCCCAACAGCATAACTCATTCTGAATTCTACCCAAAGCTGATAGGGAGCAGGTGACTCTGACTAAGCAAGGCAAGATAAATCAGGACTAACGATAAAAGATGAAACTTGACAGATGCCATAGGGCAGGGCAGGTGAGAGGTGGGATTTGAGGCCAGTAGCCAAGGAGGAGCTGTTATCCTGAGATGGGTAACTGGCTCAGCCCCGTAGTCTTTATATATATATATATATATTTATTTATTTATTTATTTATTTATTAGAGAAGTTGCCAACTTACAAAACAAACATGCAAATGTGCAGAATTCACACCCTTCCACCAATATACTATGTTGTTGTGGAACATTTGTTACAAATTATGAGATAACATCATCAGACTATTACCACTAATTATGGCCTATAGCATACATTTGGTATAATTTTTTCCATATCCCCTATTATTAACACAGAACTTCTTTGACATTGATGCAAGAATATTACAATATTGCTGTTAACTACATTCCTTAGGTTACATTAATTGTGTTTTTCCCATGCATCTCTATAGTCTTACCACCTTGTAATAGTGATGTACATTTGTTCTAATTCATGAAAGAACATTCTTGTATTTGTACTATTAACCACAATTCTCATCCACCTCTGGGTTCACTATGTTATTCAGTCCCTAGATTATTCTCTAGCTTTCTTTCCACTGACATTCAATGCCTAGACTACCCCTTTCAGCCACAATCCCATTTATAAACAAACTGTATTAGTTAAAGTCAGTATAATGTGTTGTCATCAACTTTATCCATTTCCACACTTTTACAGTCAAGCTAATTAAAACTTCTACATACATAAAAAATCAGTATCCCTTCTCAGCTCTCATCCTATCTCCTAGTAACCTATACTCTAGGTTTTAACTCCATGCATTTATTCTTCTTATTTAGTTCATGTTAGTGAGACCATACAATATTTGTTCTTTTGTGTCTGGCTTATTTCACTCAGCATAATGTCTTCAAGGTTTATCCATGTTATTATATGTGTCCAAATTTCATTCTTCTTATAGCATCATAGTATTCCATTGTATGTATATACCACATTTTGTTTATCCATTCATCAGTTGATGGACATTTGGGTTGTTTCCATCTTTCGGCTATTGTGAATAATGCTGCTATGAACGTTGGTAGGCAAAAGTCTGTTTGCGTCACAGGTTTCAATTCTTCTGGATATATTCCTAGCAGAGAGATTGCCAGATCATATGATAGTTTTACATTTAGCTTCCTGAAGAACTGCTAAACGTCTTCCACAGAGGCTGCACCATTTTGCATTCCTACCAAGAGTGAAGGAGTGTTCCTATTTCTCCACATCTTCTCCAGAACTTATTTTCTGTTTTTTTTTTTTCAATAATGGCCCTTCTATGAAGTGTGAGATGTTATCTCATTGTAGTTCTGATTTGCATTTCCCTAACAGCTAGTGATTTTGAACATTTTTTCATGTGCTTTTTGGTCATTTCTATTTCCTCTTTGGAGAAATATCTATTTAAGTCTTTTGCCCATTTTTCAAATGGGATTGTATAGCCGTTGAGCAATTTAATGTAATTATGAATTCCAAAAATATAATTGGATCATGCTTGTAAATTAGTCTGCTAATCTGGGCATGATTATTATTAGGGAGTTAACTGGGCCATGTCAGTAGGGCGTTGAGCCCCACCCCTTGGTGGGTGGGGGAATCAAATATAAAAGGCAAGGCAAAGGACAGAGAGAGCAGTTTTGACGTTGGAGTTTTGATGTTGGAGTTTTGATGTTAAAGAGAAGGCCCCAGGAGAAGAGAAGCCAGCCATTTGCCTGATAGTCTACAGCTGACCTTGTGGAGGAAACAGAGTAGCTAAGCCCGGAGAGAAACGCAGTCCAGGAAGAGAGGAACCCAAGAAGCCTGAACCCTGGTAAACGTCGGCAGCTGTCTTGCCCCAACACATGGCAATGGACTTTGGTGAGAGAAGAAACTTACGCTTTATGGCCTGGTAACTGCGGACTTCTACTCTAGATAAATACCCTTTATAAAGACCAACCCATTTCTGGTATTTTGCATTAGCACCCCTTTGGCTGACTGATACAGATTGCTTGCTCTTTTATTGTTGAGTCGTACAATTTCTTTATATAGCATGGAAATCAAACCCATATCAGCTATGTGGTTTCTAAATATTTTCTCCCATTCACTTTCTTGACAAAGTCCTTTGAATAATAAAAGTGTTTAAGTTTGAGGAGGTCCCATTTATTTTTTTTCCTTTCATTGCTTGTGCTTTTGGTGTAAGGTTTAAGAATCCACCACCTACCACCAGGTCTTGAAGATATTTCCCTACATTTTCTTCTAGGAACTTTATGGTTCTAGCTTTTATATTTAGGTCTTTGATTCATTTTGAGTTAATTTTTGTATAAGGTATGAGATAGAGGTCTTCTTTCTTTCTTTTGGCTATGGATGTCTAGCTCTCCCAGCACCATTTGTTGAATAGACTGTTCTGGCCCAGCCTGGAGGTCTTGACAGCCTTGTCAAAAACCAATTGACCATAGATGTGAGGGTCTGTTTCTGAATCATCAATTCAGTTCCATTGGTCTATGTGTCTATCTTTATGCTGGTACCATTCTGTTTTTACCACTGTAACTAGGTAATATGATTTAAAGTCCAGAAGTGAGAGTCCTCCAACTTTGCTCTTCCCTTTTAAGATATTTCTGGCTATTCAGGGCTCCTTACCCTTCCAAGTAAATTTGATAATTGTGCTATTCATTTCTTTTAAAAGGCTGATGGAATTTTTTATAGGGATTGCATTGAATCTGTATATCAATTTGGGCAGAATTAACATCTTAATGATATTTAGTCTTCCCCTCCATGAACACGGACTATTCTTCCATTTATTTATGTCTTCTTTGACTGCTTTTAGCAATGCATTGTAGTTTTCTGAATACAAGTGATTCACATCCTTGGTTAAGTTTATTCCTAAATATTTGATTCCTTTAGTTGCTATTGTAAATGGAATTTTTTTCCTGGCTTCCTCCTCAGATTGCTCATTTCTAGTGTATAGAAACACTACTGAAAAAAGATTATTAATCTTGTATCCTGTCACTCTGCTGAATTCGTTTATTAGTTCTAGTAACTTTGTTGTACACTTTTTGGGACTTTCTAGGTATAGGATCATATCATCTGCAAATACCAAAAGTTTTACTTCCTCCTTTCTGATTTGGGTGACTTTTATTTCTTTTTCTAGCCTGACTGCTCTAGCTAGAACCTCTAGCACTATATTGAACAACAGTTGTGACAACGGGCATCCTTGTCTTGTCTCTGATCTCAGTGGGAAAGCTTTCAGTCTTTTGCCACTGAGTACAATGTTAGCTATGGGTTTTTCATATATGGCCTTTATCATGTTGAGAAAGTTTCCTTTAATTCCTATCTTTTGTAGTATTTTTATCAAGAAAGGATTTTGTATTTTGTCAAATGCCTTTTCTGCATCAATCAATAAGAGCATGTGATTTTTCTTCTTTGATTTATTAATGTGTTGTATTATGCTGATTGATTTTTTTGTGTTGAAACACCCTTGCATGCCTGGTATAAAACCCACTTGATCATGACGAATAATGCTTTTAATGTATTGTTGTATTCAGTTAGTGAGTATTATGTTGAGGATTTTTGTATCTATACTCATTAGAGATATAGGCCTGTAATTTTCTTTTTATTTATTTATTTATTTATTTATTTTTTGCTAGTATCTTTATCTGGATTTGGTTTTAGGGTGATATTAGTTTCATAGAATGAGTTTGATAACATTCTTTCTTATTCAATTTTTTGGGAAGAGTTTGAGTAAGATTGGTATTAATTATTCTTTGAAGAAGTTGGGACCATGGAGCCTTAAGAGGAAGAGGAAGGCTGAATGTTGACAGACATCTTTCTCCAACACATGGCAACAGACTTTGGTGAGGGAAGTAATTTATGCCTTATGGCCTGGTAACTGTAAGCTTCTACTCCAAATAAATACCCTTTAAAAAAGCCAACAGATTTCTGGTATTTTGCATTAGCCTTTCACTTTCTATTTGTATGCTTGGATCTAAGACAGCATATAGATGGCTCATATTTTCTTATCCATTACCAGTCTGTCTCTTTTGATTGGAGAGTTTAATCCATTAACAATCAATATTATTACTGTAAAGGCAGTTCTTACTTCTCACATTTTGACCTTTGGGTTTTATCTGTCATATCTTATTTTCACCACTCTTTTTATCCTTTTAGTTACTTTTGCTGATATAATCTTCATTTCTAGACTCTCTTCCAAGCCTCTCTCTCCTGTCTTTTCTTTTCAGGCTGTAGCACTCCCTTTAATATTTCCTTCAAGGCCAGTCTCTTGGTTACAAAATCTCTCAGTTTCTGTTTATCTGTGAATATTCTAAACTAGCCGTCATTTTTTGAAAGGAAATCTTGCCTGACTTAAGATTATTGGCTGGCATTTTTTTTCTTACAGTATCTTAAATATATCATACTACTGTCTTCTTGCCTCCATGGTTTCTGGTGAGAAGTTTGCACTTAATCTTATTGGGCATCCATTGTATGTAGTGCCTTACTTTTCTCTTGCTGCTCTCAGGTTTCTCTTTGTCTTTGGCATTTGACATTCTGATTAGTATGTGTTTCAGAGTAGATCTATCTGGATTTATTCAGATAGGAGTACATTGTGCTTCTTGGGCCTGGATATCTATGTCCTTCAGTAGGGTTGGGAAATTTTCTACTGTTATTTCTTCAGATATTCCTTCTGCCCCTTTTCCCTTCTCTTCTCCTTCTGGGACACTCATGACATGTATGTTTGTATGTCTCTTGCCATAATTTAGTTCCCTGAGACCCTGTTCAATTTTTTTCATTCTTTTCTTTATCTGTTCTTTTTTTTTTTTTTTTTTTTTTTTTTTTGTATGTTTGCTTTTGGAAGCCATGTCTTCAAGCTCACTGATCCTTTCTTCTGGCTCCTCAAATCTGTTGTTATATGTCTCCAGTGTATTTTTTTATTTCACTTATTGTGCCTTTCATTCCCATGAGATCTGCTATTTTTCTATATTTGCTTTCAGTTCTTCTTTGTGCTCACCCAGTGTCTTCTTAATATCTTTAATTTCTGTAGTCATCTCATTGAATTTATTAAGGAGATTTTTTAAACATCTATGATTAGTTGTCTCAACTCCTTTATGTCATCTGGAGGCTTAGCTTCTTCCTTTGTCTGGGCCATATCTTCCTGTTTCTTGGTATGGATTGTAATTTTTTTTGTGGGTGTCTTGTCATCTGGTTTACTAGTTGTATTTATTCTGGGTGCTGTTTCTCTCTTTAGTCTAGGGCTTTCTATTTGATTGGATTTGTGCTACAGTCCCTCTTTGATACTCAGATCAACATAATTTGGAACTTTATAGTGGCTCATGTTTAGCCAATCTGAATTTTTTTCAGTTCTGTTTTGTTTGTTTCTTGCCCTTTCTCCCTTGCTGGTTATGTAGTAGGAGCCAAGAATGCAGTTGGTTGAATAGATACAATTTTGTTATTGATTAGGCATTTAGATAAGTCATGAAGGCTGAAACTGCCTGTATTACTCCAGAAACCAGTGAAGCTTCTTCCACCTTTCGCCTCTGCCAGGCTTCGGGAGGGAGCTGCAGCCATGTGCAGTAATCCAAGTCATGCAGGCCAAAACTGTCTATAGTTCCCAGTTCCCCTTCTTCCCCTGCCTGGAGTGGGGATGGAGCCCTAGGTGTGGGCAGCAAACTAAGCTATGCAGGTCAAGACTGCAATTGCCGAAGTAGACTGACATAGCACTAGTCCCCCTTCCCTGCCAAGGATGGGAATGGAGACTCGGGGGTGCTCAACAATCTAATATGTGTGGGCCAAAAGTGCCTTCAGTTGTCTTGAAAGACTCAGAGAGTACTGTCCCTTTTGTCCTTTCAGAGGCCAGGGTGGAAACACAAGTGCCCAACAATCCAGTCCATGTGTGCCAAAAGCACCTACAGTAGCCCTGAGAGGCTAAGGGAGTACTGTCCCTTCTGCCCATTCAGCATCAGAGATGGAACCATGATCCAATCTGTGCAGGCTGAAAGCTGCCAAAAGAGGCTAAGGAAACACACCTCCCCTCTTATCTTATTGGGGGATGAGAATGGAGCCACAGGTGTCCCACTATCCAGTCTGTGCAGGCCAAAAGCATCTGCAGTTGCCATGAGAGGCTGAGGAAACACCACCCCACTCCTATCCTATTGGAGTGTGGGGATGGAGTCACAGGTGCCAAACAATCCCATCTGTGTGGGCTAAATGTGTCTACAATTGCCCAGAGAGGCTGGTGCAGGTTTCCTCCTTGCCAGGATTGGGGCAGGGCTATGGCTACAATCTGATCTAAGGAAAAGAAGCCTGTCCCCACCATCACTATGACTTTCAATCAACCCTACTTCCCCTCATGCTGGGGAGGTGGGGTTAAAATAGAGGCTACCAATCTCTTTCTGATTGGACAGTTTCAAACTTTAGCGGTTTCTAGGATTATACTTTAGCCAGCCAAATTTACTAATCAGTAGCTGAAGTCAGTGCCTGACCGGCTCTTCCTCCTCCATTTTTGGGAAATGTAGCTTCCAACTCCAGCCAGGGAATAGCTCCCATGACAGCTTGCACCACTAGCGGAGGATGGGTACCAGCTTCCATGGCATGGAGTGCTCTACTCATAAACCTTCACTGCAGATGGGCAATCTCCTCTTTCTGTTCTTCCAAGGATGTTGCAGGATGCTTTTCTGGGCTCCTGGGCCCCCCAAACAGGTGTTTTAGATAGCTCTGGGGGGGGTGATTACTAACTACACTGTAGGATGAGTCACCCTTGGAGCTCCTTACTCTGCTATCATCTTGCCCCTCCTCAGCACAATAGTCTTTTAACCACCTCCCCTGTGTGCTACCCAATCTCCAGCAAGTTACACAGTTAGAAAGGTGGTGGAAACCAAGTGTTTTAGCTTCCCATCTATTAATAACATATAAAGGGTTGGCTTAAACAATGGGAATTTATTGGCTCACTGTTTTGAGACTAGGAGAAGTCCAAAATAGAGGCATCATCAAGGCCATGCTTTCTCCCAAAGACTGTGGCATTCTGGGGCTGACTGCCAGTGATCCTTGGTCCATGGCTTTTCTGTCACATAGCAGTGCACATGGTAGTGTCATCTCCTTTCTCTTCCAGGTTCACTTGACTTCCAACTTCTGGCTCCTCCCCATGCCTCTCTTGCTCTCTCTGTTCAAACTTCATTCTGCTTATAAAGGACTCCAGGAATCCAGATTAAAGTCCAGCCTCATTCAATTGGGCCACACCTTAACTGAAGGAACATCTTGAAGAGATCTTAATTATAATGGGTCTACACTCACCAGAATGTGCACCAAGACCAAGAACATGTCCAAATTGGGGTACAAAATTCAGTCTACCATACCAAGTGTTGGAGTAAAAGTGAGGAGATGGAAACTATTGCTGGTGACAGCATAAAGTTGGGAGAGACTTTCTGGAAAGTGTTATGGAAATATCTAGTGAAATTAAGTTTGGATAAAGTCTATGACTCAGCCATCTTCTCCTGGGTACAGAGCCCAGAGACATTCCTGAATAGATCCATAAGGACATGTACTGGGATGAGCATCCTGGGGCTGTTTCTGGTTAGCAGAAGCCTAGGGGAATCGATAAGAAAGAGTATGGTGGATGCATGTGAAGCAATGTGTTAAGAGCAACAGGAATAGATCTTAAAAACACAGTGCAGCGTGAAAAAAAAGTAAGAAACAGAACAAGATTTATAGCACAATACCATTTGTGTAAATTAAAAACACATCCACACCACAAAACAACATTAGATTTTAACAAGGATCCATGAGTATGTAAGGCCATATATCATATACACAGGAGTTAGTACCTAGGGGAGGAAAGGGAATAGGAGTGAGAACTGAGGATAAAGTGAAGATAATCATAAAACCATAGAAGGCCTTGCACAGACTTTTTATAATGACTTATGGTAGGAACATAATTCTCTGTATCTGAGATCCATTTTTTTTAAACATCTCAAGTAAGTCTGGCAATAGAGGTGGCATGGGAACGTCCTACCTCTGGCCGATGAGGCCACGAGGGCACTGGGGGGCCGGGCAACAAAGATCCCCACCAGAGACTGCTACAATCAAGTGCTGGGAGGCAAGAAACCAAAGGGACATCACACAAGTTCCAGAATCAGACAGACCTGGGTTTGAATCTTGATTTTGCCACTCAATAGTTGTGTGACCTTCAGGTTGTATGACCTCGGGCTGGTCACTTAACTCTCCAAGCCTTCATCTCCTTATCTGTAAAATGGAGATAATAATATGCAAAGAACTGTTGGAGACCAAATGAAAATGATACATACAAAGCATTTAGCACAATGCATGGCTTCATAAATAGCAACTCTTATTTAAACTCCTAGGATTTAAAATGTAACTTCATTACCATGTTTCTTGGTCAGCAGCTTTCTGCTGGGAGAGGCACTGGATCAGCAGCTGTTGGGGTACTAGTGATCAGGGAGTGACCAGCTAGGAGAGTGGATAGGAGCATCCCAGGAGCTGGGCAGGCCTGGGGCAGACAGGTGGGGCTAGGGAGGGAGGCAAGGGAATCATGAGTTCAGAGCAGAGGTATGGGGAGGGCAAGGATGGGAGGACGTTGTGAGTTTGAGAGACCTGGAGACCCAGACAAAATCTGTGGGACAGAGCCCCTGGTGGGTGGGGGTGGGGAGCACCGCATGGACAGGCAAGGATTAGAGGGGCTTGTAGTGCCCCTGCTGTCTGACATGCACCACATTCCCCTCTAATCCCTGCCTGCTCATGCGGTGCTTCCCACCCCCACCCACCAGTCTCAAAGGTAGTGCCTGGCCTGGGTCATCCCCTCTTTTAAGCTCATCTCCTCCAGATAATGTTGCACTGTGTGGCTTTACCATGTCAGTAAAAACTTGACTACACCTTTCTTTGAAGAAAGACAGGACCCTGACACTCTGGGTATTTCACTCTACACTGTGGAAATGCTGTGAGCATTGTACATCAAAGTCTGAAACATCCCTGTACGTTCCTTGGGTGGGGGGTGGGGGGCATAAGATCCCCTGGGAGGTGTGATCTCTCCTCTCTGGTAGTCTACCAGGCCAAGGGCCTGCCTCAAATCTGGGTATTACCGCCCCCCCCCCAAATTGCCCTCTCCTTCACTCCCTCATATCCCTTCAATCATGGAGTCTTGTTGATCCTACTTCTTAAACATCTCCCAAACACATCCACTTTTATCCATTTCCTATGCCTTGACCATAGCCTGATATAACATATTCTTTTCCCTGGACCATGACAATGGTTTGCTCACCCATTTCCCAGTCCCCAAGTTAACTTCTGCTCACCTTCAAAGGTTAATTCCACTTCCTCCAGGAAGCCTACCCTGATGATCCAAGTCCTTGTGAAGGGCCCAACTAGATGCTCCTATAGCATCCTTTACTTTCCTCTTTAGAGGATATACTATTTATGTTTATAGGTGGTTCACTTGTCTGCTCCCCAATGAGCTGATAAGCTACATAAAGGCAGAGATCTAATTTTACTTGTTCATTGTTGTAGGCCCAGCACATAGTTAGAATCTATGTGTTATATTTGTTGAGTGAAGAAATCATGAATGAATTGGTAGGAGGGTTGATAAGGCCAGGGCAACAGTGAGCTCAGGAAGTCCTCATAGACTCCAGGGAATTCTGGACCTATGTGGCACTTGCAGGAAGCTAGCAGGGTATCTATGGTTCCAGCAGACAGGAGGACAGGGCCAGTAGCTGGGCCACCTCAGGCACAGATGGAGTGTCAGCTCCCTCCAGGGTTATCATGTGGTCCCTGAGTGCAGGAGAGAAAGCCCCTCCCACAGGGCCTGCAAAGAAGCCTCTCTCTCTTTGCCCTTGGGAGGCAAAAGCTTTGACCAAGGGAACTATAAATAAAGTTGTGTTTGAGGGTTTCACAAGGGTTCTAAAGAGAACTGGGAATGAAGAAGCCGAGCAGTCACCACTGGCCCAGCCTCACTCCTTGGGTCTGTGCACCCTAGCAATGCTGTCTGCGTGAGAAAGCTCCCCAACAAACAGACCACAGCAGCCATGCTCCGGGCAGGCAAAGAAATCCTGCTTCCCTCCCAGCCACATCCCTCCTCCATGCCTGCTGCCCTCCCTAAATGAAGCATTCTCTGTGCAGCCCTGCTGCGGCGGCTGCTCTCAACCTCCACTTGACCTTCTTTCTTCCCTGGTGCTTCCACCCACAGCGTTGTTGCTCAACAAACACACACTGAGAATTCATTTAACACATTCCCTCCCCCAGCCCCAAACCTTTCCAGCTTATCTGCATGCCCTCTTCTCCTGGATCTCCCTCCTTCTTGCCCCCTGATGTAGGGGTTTCCAAGTGGAAGCGCCAGAGAACTATTTGGCAAACAGAGAAAACGAAGCTCAAGGTTTGATGCACCTTCCTAACTGGCATAAACAATGCAGCCCGATCTCAAAGCAGGTGTGCTTGGGGTGGGGACTTGTAGAATAGGACTGAGGAACTAAGCAAGATCCTGCAGAGCTATTCAAGGCTCAGGGGAACTTTTGGAGTCAGGATTGGTTCTTTTAGGAGGGCAGAGATGGTTATGGTCTTCCCAAGCACATATTCAGGGACATGGAGCACTCTCGAGTTCAGCTTTGGTTTTCAAGGATTCTGGTCCAAAGGGGATGGGATGAGAAGAGGTAGAGTTCCAGGCAGTGTTAAGGCTGATCATAAGATAGAAACCTCTTCACTCTACTGTGAGCTGGGAGATATAGGAAAGGCCCTAAAGCAAAATCCAGCTCTGGTGAAGGGAGCACTTGGATCCAGAAGAGGGCCGGCCACACAGTCTGCTTTGGGCAAGGCAAGAGGGCAGGTTATGTGCAAGGTATCCATCCTCATGGGGAGGAGGATATGGCTGAAAACCAAACACTGAGGATCCAGTCAGAAGGCCTGGCAGGTTCAGGCCACACCTAGTGGAGGCAGTGGCATAGTATTCTCATCAGCAGCTGGATATTCCATAGTCTTCTCACTAGAGGGGAAGAAGCTATGAATACCCCATCATGTGAGCTGGACAGGCCATGTCTGTTTATAGCCAGCAGCAGGCCTGGGTGGTACGTGTGGCCATCCAGAGCCATCCAGAGGATGTGGAGGCAGACTAAGCCCAAGGCCTCCTTTCCCACATTACCAGTCAAGGGCCTTTCCCCCCACTTGACTACCCTTAAGAGATGGTCAATCTTCTCTCCCATCCTCAACATGGGGAGAGAGCACTGGGCCCATTAACTGCTGATGTGTCTTAGGTGCACTAGGCTTGCATATCTTTTCACAAGTAAGAACTTTTTCATATTCCAGTGGAAGGAGCCCTGAAGCTTATTCTGAAAGGCAGTGAGAGAATCTGGAGGGAGGGAAGTGATGTCCAAATCTAAGGCCATAAATGTGTGTTGGGGGGAGGAAAGAAGAAAGGGGAAGCAGTTATAATAAGACCAATTGGTTCCCAGCATAGAGGAGCCTGGTCTCCTGTCAGAGAGGTTTTAAGGCAGCTGTTGCATCTCCATGGTCTCTGAACTGGCATGTGTCATTTTAATAGCTGCTTCAATCTCTCCAGCCCAAGCCAGGCTCCAGGCGGAGCTAAGAGTGATAGAAAAAGGTATGTTGGATGCTTCGGGTATGTGCTTTCTTATCTAACTATGCGCTGCAAGTCCATTTCCAATGGGTAATAAATTGAATTCTGCAGAATTCTTGCCTAGGGCCAAGGGCAGGCAGCATAGGGATGAGTTTTTGGATAAGCCTCTGACTTAGGAAGGGTCATCAAAGGTTTACTGTTAGCCCCATCTGATACATTCTAGGTAAATATTAGTGAAATGCACTATTTTCCCTCTTATGCAGACATTTGTCAGCCCAAGCATCTCGGTCTTGAGCTGACCCCTAGGATAAAGGGTATTTAAATAAATGTTTAAGATGTGATGGAGAAGTTATTTTTGTATTTAGTAAACAGTCCGATCCCAAGACTGCCTTGATCTTCTCCTCTATGCTTACACACTTGTTAGACACCTATCTCACTGACAATTGTCAGAGTGACTGAAAACAACAGGAGGGAGGTGAATCCCACAGGAGAGCTGAGAATGCAGAGCAGGAGACCTAGAAGCTTGAACATTAGAATTACCTATGGCCTGATTCTGCTGAATTTTGAACATGAAGTTCAAAAGGAAGTCCCGAGGGAGAATTTGGATGGACCAAGTCATCCCCTTATCTTACAATGGCCTTTTATTGTTGACTCATTTGTCCCAGAGGTCATACACATCTTCATTAACTACACCTTGTCTGGCTGGCCTGCACACCTTGCCTCCGGCAGTGTAGTGAACAGAGCAAAAGTCTTGTTGTTCGACAGAGCAAAGTTGGAAGCTTGCCTCTACACCATTTATTGGTTGTGTTAATCTTGAGTAGACCATGAACCTCTCTGAGCCTCAATTTTCTTATCTGTAAAATGAGTACAACAGCGGGTAGGTACCCCATCTTAAATTTAAAAATGTATTCATCCATCTGTGGTCTGTGATAGGTGATAGATATATTCCAGCTATGATTCTATCCCATCTATAACTATTTTTTAGATAGGAAACCAGTCCTTAGTGATTGACTTCCTCCTGGCCAGAACCCTTTTGATCACAGGTAATAGAAACTAACTCAAACTAGTTTTAGCAAAATAGAGAACTCATTAGCTTATGTAACTGGAAATTTGAGGACTCCAAGCATCAATCAATGACAGTCATTGGCATCCTCCTCCTCCTCATCCCCAGTCTCTCAATCTCTCTCTCTCTCTCTTGCTCTCTGGTTCTCTCGCTCTCTTCCCTTTGCTCCTTTCTGAACATTCTCCTAACTATTTCCTAAGACAGATGAATTTCTATGATGGATGGTTGAGAAGAGCTCTCTTGCTGTAGGCTTTCCTTAAATTGCCCTACAGCTATAAAACCCAAGACTGAAGAGACAATAAACTAATATGCAGTTACTCATATATTAGATCTCAAGGAAGGAGTGTGGGTGACCCAACTTAGATCATGTGCCTATTCTGGGGCCAACTGCCATGCTGGGGCATGTGAGGGTGCAAGTAGGGGTAGGGAATTTCATTGTCTAGGCCTGGATCAATTTTCCATTTTTGTACCATAACACTAGAGCTCAGACTGGCAGCTCCCACCAGACAGTTTCCCAAAGGAAACTTTTTTGGCATGCCTTTCATTGAGAGGTGGAATATCTTTCTACTCCTCTTGAATCTGGACTTGTCTATAACTTGTTTTGACTAATAGAAGGTAGCAGAAGTGGTGCTTATTTTACTACCAAGGCTGGGCTTAAAGAAATCTGCAACTTCTAGTTTCATGCCCTTGGAGTGTTCCCTTCTAGAACTCAGCAATGCTGTGAGAAACCTGAGTCATAGGAAGGGGCCATGTTGAGGAAAATTGAGGATCTTGGCTCACAGCCCCAGCTGAGCTCCCAGCTGAAAGCCAATAACAACTACTAGTCATGTGAATTAGAAACTTGATGTCCCAGCCCAGTCAAGTCCCAGATGACTGCAGCCCAGCTGATACCAGGACAAGTAAAAGAACCACGTAGCTGAGCTCAGTCAACCACAGAATCATGAGAGGCCAAAAAAAAAAAAAAAAAAAAAAAAAGTTGTTTTAAGCCATTAAGTTTGGGGATGATTTGCTATACAGCAATTGATAATTGAAACAGGAGGAGATGTGTTTATTAATAGAAGAGGGAAAGTAATGCTTGGTAGACAAAAATAACAGATGTCTGTTACAGCTGGTAAAGAAAACCATGGATTCACCCTTCACCCTTCATTGTCCCTCCACCCAACTGGGTTAACTCTCTGCAGCAAAACAATGGGGTTGTCTGTTTAGGCATAGAACTTTTCAAGTGCCCACAGCAGGTAGGGCACTGTATCTGGTATCCAAGGCAATAAGGAGGTGAACTTGGCTTGAAAGTCAGGCTCATCCAACTCTGAAGTCTGTGCTCTTTCTACCACTATAACAGTCCAGAAGACTATATACTGAGCTAAACACAAAAACCATTGGCAGTTCTGTTGGGAAACATCTGGATCGTTCTTACCTTGTGGTGGATACAAGAGGAAGATGGAGTTTCTTACCCAAGATGCCAGAGAATGTTAAAACCAGAAGACTGTACAAAGCTGAGAACAAAGCCAAATCTAAAATCTGAGATCAAAAGGCTGAACGCATGGGGGTGGGCTGGGGGGAGGTTAGGCTGGCTCAAGGTCTGGCAGAAGCTCTTCCACCTCTTCAGCATGTGAACAGCATCCTCTCATTGCTGTGCTGACACCGCGTTTTCCCTGTTTGTATATTCTGTTTGTCATGCCAGTAGAAAGTCATAAGAGAGAGTTAGATGCATGTGCTCAAGCTGAGCATCTGACTTAAGACACAGTATACTTTCAAATCAATTTCTTATGAGACCGCATGGGTCAGAGACACTCTAAGATGAAATGCTCACATGGGGCTACTGATTGTCATATTGGATTAAATTTGATCATACTAGTAAAAGGATTTGTATTTTTGTATGAGAAAATGGACACCTCCAGAAATAGCAAACAAAAGGATAACTGGAAATAAATTCCGCCAACATAGTCTGTTGAGTTATAAGCAGGAAGGAGTCTGGGATGACTCCGTCATGACATAAGGATGTAGCAGAAGGTAAATGTTGGCAAACATTGGGATAGGAGGAGTCAGGGAAGACACGGGCTAAGTCCAGGCCTCATTGGCCGGTGGAACTCACCCCAGACCAGAATGGGTCAGGATGGGTTCGGGGTCAGTATGGACAGAGTTGGTTGGAGAGAGGTCATCAGAGTCTGCCGTGGTGGGTCAGAAAAGGGAGGGACCAGGACCAACAAGAAGCTCCCCTCATGCACGGATGACTGGTTCCTCACGGGGGCTTTAGTGGGCTTCAGCAACTGCTGAACACCTCCAGGTGTTTGCTGACACTCCTGTGCCTTGGTAGCAAGGCTCCTTCCTTCTGATTGGATTGATTAGGTTTTTATCCAGTAATCCCTTCATATGTTCTTTCCGATAGTGTTTATTGTATAGCACAAAGATGGAAATCTATTTACTAATCTGTTCAATTTTAACTCAATACTGCAATCATTGTGGGAGGGACTGGGAAGGCTGGAGCTGATTTGGGATCCTGGGGGAGCACAATGGGAGCCCAGCTGAGATTTTTCCATCTAAAGTAGCTTTAACACAATAGGATTTGGGGTGGTTTTTTTGTTTGTGTTTTTTTTTTTTTTTTTTTTCTTTAAGCAACTGAAACAGGCAGGTAGGATTTTAAAAGGGAAGTTGCCACTTACATTTTCCCCATCTCAATAGCCACATTGTGGGGCTTTTCCCTGAATAATCTGGGTAATTACTTCAGCATCCTGCTTTTCTCAGGCTGAAGGAGGAGGGGGCCTCCTGCTGGGTTCTCTGGGGGCCAAGGGAAGGAATCCTCATCTTGTCACTGCTACAACACAGAGATAAATGACAAATCTACCAACAACTACCCCCTTAAATTTCTCTTGCCATAGACTTTGCCAAACCCACCAGCTGTGTGGGTGTCAGAGTCTGTCAGAACACAGAGCCTGGCCGCCAGCCGGCGTGAGACATCATGGATTGGGTTCCCGCATCAGCAGCCTGAGGAGGACGGTGGGGATCTGCAGAGGCGTGAGGCACGCTGGACCCTGCCAGGCCCAGAGAAAGGGCCCTGAGCTGCCTCGGGTCTAGTGGAATCCACCTGGGCCCACGATGGACAGAACCCTCAGCCTGCTATGGGCGATGACAACATGCTCACCTCCCTGAGCAGCCTGGACGAATTTCTGTCAGGAGAAATCTAGGGGCCTCAGCTCAGGAACTCGGGGGCCTCCCAGAGGCCACTATCCAGTCTGACTTGGGCCCAGGTTAGTGGCTCACTCCTGGGGCTGATGGGAGCTGAGAATACATACACACCCCGTGTCCAGGTACAGTGGCACTCTCTGGTACCCTAGTCCACTCTTCCTTAGTTCTGTTCTATACCTTCACTCCTGACATCCACCTCCAGCATGCTTGCTCCATGACTCATTTTGAACACTTGTCTATAGCTCAGCCTTGGCCTTTTTTCCCAGGGACACAACTCTGGTGCTTGCTGTCAGGCTCTGCTGCTGTGCATAAGAGGCCCTCCTGTCTCTAGTCTGCCTGAAGGCCTGAATGGATGGGCCTGCTTTTCTACCTGGCTTCCCCATCGAGAAGGAGGGGGTGGCCTTCTTTCCAAAAACAGGTCCCTTGGTCCCCTCCTGGTTAACCCAGCATTAGCTCCACCTGCTTCTTGCATCAAGACAATGATGTCTACTGCACTGGCATCATCACTGCCATCCTTGCTAACATCTGAAAAAACTTCCAGGGCAGTCCTCCTGACTGCCCTGCTTCTTGGTCCAAATAGGGATGTCCGTGAAGCTCTCAGTTCCCCATTCTTAAGTCTGGTGGAGACAACAGAAATGAGGAGGTACATGGCTACTCCAACCACAGACCCCTGCAGGGGAGGAGACATGGATGGCCTAGGGTCCCACTGAGCCCCTGAATCCCACCTCCTCCCTAAGGAGCTGAATTAGAGAGATGGTGACCATATGTCCAAGGCCAGGAAGGCACTGTGGTTGCATTGGGTAGAAGACAAGACAGAGCAGCCAAAACCCCAGCTTCCTTGAACGACAGGTGAGGATGGAGGCTGCTGCTGTCCTTGGCATATGCACCCTTTTTCAGGTTCAAGCCTCAGTAGAGTCAGCTGGCCATCCAAACTACAGACTGCATGTTCACATGGGTGGAACCATGTCTATCATTTACTAATATATTCCCAGTGCCTGTCAGAGTAAGTGAACAATAAATATTTAATGAATGAATGAATGCATGAAGTCAGCTTTGAACTCACAATTCAGCACATCTTAATCCAGTCTCCTGATCTTAAGTTGGAAGTTGCCCTTTTAGTTTTATACTCTTCCCAACTGCCTACAGGGTCAACACATTGGGCCCCTCCTAACCTCCAACTCAATGCGGGGAAGATCAGACTGGGACAGGAGCCAGAGCTGAGCCCAGCACACATGGATGTCTGGGGCCTGGCAGCCCAATGCTTAGCCTCTCTGATGCTGACCCACTGCTGGTGGGTTCTCAGCCTGTGGCCTTCTACCAGACCTGAGCTCTATATCCTGCCTAGATACTGGGACACTGGAAAAAGCATGGATTTTGGAATCAGGCAACCCTGAGTTAAAATCCTCTCTCTGCTACTCACCAACTTTGTGATCTTCAGCAAATCACTTCCCTTCTCTGAACTTCTATTTTTCTTATCTGTAAAATGTACTAATAATGCCTGCAACACAGGAATTTATCTTGAGAAATTTAAGAATGATAAAAAATATGAAAACATCTAGTACCGTGCTAGGCACATAGCATTTTCTCAATGTTAGTTTCCTTTCTTTTTCATTAATGTTCACCATTGTAATGTCAGCACCTACAGCATGTGTAATCCATAGTAAGCACTTGACATATATTTGTTGAATAAGTAGTCAGAAGGAAAAAAAAATAGTTCCAGAAAAAGAAATAACTATGACATTCACTGAAAGCTAAGTTCTTAATCAGCCCCAGGACAAGAAAAATGTAGCTTCAAGTGTGAGGCTCATTCATTCATTCCACAAATATTTGTTGAGTGCCTACTATGTGCCAACTATTTTTCTATGTGCTGGGGATATGCCAACAAAACTAAAACCCACAAATTAGAAATCAGATGAAAACTCCTACTCCAAAGAATTTATATTCCAGTGGTGCATGACAGTCAATAAACACATAAGTAAAACACATAGAATATCAGGTGGTGGTAAGTTCTAGGGAAAACACTAAGACTGGAAAGGAGAGAGGGCATAAGGGGAGGTACAGGTAGCAGTTTGAAGTAGTCAGGGTAGGTCTCACTGTCAATTGGCATTTGAACCATGAAGAGGAGAGTCCAGGGATTGAAACCTAGAAGCCTCGTGGCAGTATTTGCAGCAAGGCTGTGAGTTCTGGGGATGGGGATGGAGGGGGTGGAATAGAAGGCAATTCTTGCCAGGAATTCACAGAGTGCTGGGGCCCCCTCCTCACTTCTGATGGAAATGTGCAGACCCAGGGAAAGCAGTTTTACCTGGAGACAGTGAGAAAGGACCAAGAATTCAGCTGGAGGGAAGCGGCTGTGGCTCAATCAGTGGGGCTCCCGTTTACCATGTGGGGGGCCCCGGGTTCGGTTCCCGAGGCCTCCTGGTGAGGGCAAGCCCGCCCGCATGGCGTGGTTGACTGACCCGGCGAGCACAGGCAGCAGGGGGGGGATAAATGAATAAATAAATAAAATCTTAAAAAAAAAAAAAAAAGAATTCAGCTGGAAGAGGGGTAGGAGAGAGCGTAGTGATTAGAAGCCTCTAAGACTTATTGAGGAGGTCTTAAAGGCATTAAGTTACAAGTGAATGACGAATTCTTGCAAGGCAATGATGACCTCCACCCCTCAGTATGAGGTGATCTGCCTTCAGGATCCCTCTATCTCCTGAAGCTGGTATCTGGCCACCCCTTTGGACAATGTGGGTTTTGGTCCTCCAACCCAAACCTGCCCTGACTGGCAGAAGCCTTTGGGCAGAATAAGTCTAGCCATTCCTGCAGCTCCTTGTGTGGACAGTACATTTAAGCTGCCCAGTATCTCATCCTCTTTCAATATTTGGAAAATTCATCTCTTTATGAGTCCTTCCTGGGGGCAAAAATTACCTCACCTTAGAGCCTGCGGTCTCAGCCTCCCTTGTAGCTCAGGCACAGACATGTGACCCCGGTTTCACCAGTCAGATGCACACAAGGCAAACTCCAATTAAGTAACTAGAGATACAACAAAGAGTGGCATAAGAGAGAAGGGATTGGGAAGCGGCTGTGGCTCAATCAGTAGGGCTCCCGTTTACCATATGGGAGGCCCGGGTTCGGTTCCCAGGGCCTCCTGGTGAAGGCAAGCCCGCCCGCATGGCGTGGTTAGCTGACCCAGCGAGCACAAACAGCAAGGGGGGGATAAATGAATAAATAAATTAAAAAAAAAAAAAAAAAAAAGAGAGAGAAGGGATCGTTCTCTCTCAATCTCTCTTTCTCTCCCTGGCAGAGTAAGTAGTTCAATACTTGGGATGACTGAAGGTCAAATTCTTAGCACATAAGTGATATGGGAGCTGGTCATGGTGGAGATAAAGTCAAGTACTGAAATATCAACAATGGAGACTGTTCTCTAGAGTTCAGTGGTGGCAGCTGCAGTTTCCTCATCAGACCAGGTTTCCAGCACTGTTTCTGGAAGCTCAGCCTCAAGAACCCATCTCCAATATTCCTACTGTTTCTGTGAACTACTCAATATTTTTTGTAATAAACTTTTTCTGTATAATCAGCCAGAGTCTGTTGCTCCAGCTAAGGACCTGACTGATACACATCTCTTGCAAGCCCATGGCATCTGGGGGGAGTGGGCAGCCCCACGGTGTCTGGGGGAGCCCTGTCTGGGTTTCTCTCAGGCACTGCCTTGCTCTCTGTTTATGACTTTGGTTTCCCCTCAGCTTCAGCTCCATGTGGGACTCATGCCTGGACTTATTCTTGACCCTGTGTCTACTCATACCCATTTCCAACTCTGTTCTGTTCCTGGCTCCTGCATTCTATGTCTGTCCAGAGTACACCCAAATTCCCAGAGATTCCCCATCCTCCCCTACCTGGGCTTGCCTAGTTTCTGTGTCCAAATGATGCTATTGACTTAGATGGGTTTAGCTGCAAGTAACAGAACACTAACAATGGCATAAGCAAAGGCATTTAAAATCTCACAAGATAAGAGGTCTGCAAGGGGTTAGTTCCTCTTCAGCAGTTCAGCAGTGTCAGAGAACCCAGTCAGCATCTGTGAGATTCTTTTGGTTTCTTCCCTCATGTTTTCAAGATAGTTGTCCCCACTCTCTGCATCACAGTCTCATAGCTCACCCAACCTCAGGAAGGTGGCACAAAAGGAAGCAAAGGGCTTTTTTTCTCAAGATGCCTTTTCTTTTCAGGGAGGTAATTATTTCCCAGAAACCCCCCAGAAGACTGCCCCTAAAGTCCAATTGGCCAGAACGAGATCATGCGCCCACCTCTAGGCCAGTGACTGACAATGAGAGTCCCATGCCTGGGGAATCTGTTAGCCAGGATAAGGAAGGCATAGCTCTTGGGGAAAGAAACAACAGTGTCACCCTTGGATGCTTTTCTTCTGCCTCCTGACCCGGTCATGTCCCAGAATTCTGCCCTCCAACCAAGGCTTTCTGGAGGACTGGGCCACAGCAAGCACTGCCTCTTGTCATGATAGGAGTGGGTCATGTATCAGAACATGAACTTGGATTATAAGTTTCTTGGGCCTTCTGAAGCAGCCTCTGTGCTTCCCTGAGCCTCCTGGTGACCTTATAGGAGAGGTGAGAGAGGCTTACCTGGCACTAAGATACATAAAGTCCACAGGACTGTGTGCTGAGCTTTCCTTCCCATGCAGTTTCAGATACCCTGTGTGGAAATGCTCCTTATTTCAATCACAGATCACATCCACATCAGATAAAGCCAGCTTGCTAAATCAGGTTTCCTGCACCATCTGATGTGTGCCCTGGCATATAAAATCAATTGCTTAAAGGCAAATCAATGAGCCAAATGAAGTCTCCAGTCTCAGGAATTAGGCTCACTGCCTCTGCCTCAATTTTTCAGATTCCAATTCAACTAACATTTATTGAGCAACTATATTTGTCAGGCAATGAGTTCATTACTTTCACATATGCTATTTTATGAAATGTCACAGAAATGCTGTAAGGGAGTAATATCATGACCATAGTAAAGTTAAGGAGGATAAGTGACGGCCGCAAGTTCACATAGCTGTCACTGGCAGAGCTGTGGTTGGAACTGGGAATTTTTCCATCATTTTATTGCCACCCAAGACTTGGAAATATGGTTAAAAGAATAGAGTAAATGCTTCTCCTTAATGTCTGTGGCCTCTGCTGACACAGCAGCCCTGGAGTATAAAAATTGCCTAGTGCAGCTTAACTCTAAGACCAGCCTGTCCACGCTCACTGAGGCGCTGTGTCCATTGCTAGCAGTGATGACCAGGAAGAACCCGTTCTTACAGCTTTGGAGTCAGAGAGCCCAGGACACCAAACCAGAGCTGCTGCTGCTACTGCTGCCGGACACTCAAGTGCTCTGAGTTTCAGTTTCTCACATCACCAATGTGGACTTCAAACCCAACTCAGCAACTTGGTTGAGAGAATCACCCTGTAAAGAGTTCAGGCAGACAGGCCCACTAAAAGGTGTGCTTCATGAGGGTCAAGAATTGCCTGTTAGGGAAGCGGCTGTGGCTCAATCAGTAGGGCTCCCGTTTACCATATGGGAGGCCCCGGGTTCGGTTCCCGGGGCCTCCTGGTGAAGGCAAGCCCGCCCACACGGCGTGGTTAGCTGACCCAGCGAGCACAAGCAGCAAGGGGGGGATAAATGAATAAATAAATAAAATCTTAAAAAAAAAAAAAAAAAAAAAAAGAATTGCCTGTTAGGGCCACTGTTGTAGCCCCAGGACCTAGGATAGTAGCCGTATCTAGTACATACTCAATAAATAATCGTTGTGTGCATGAAGGCAGTACCTTTGCTTCCCTTCCCCTCCTCATTGTGAATAGGCACAGTCTATGTTCGCTTGCAGTGACCCTTGTGCCTAAGGTGCAGGACGCTCAGATCAAGGCTTTGTAGGATTTTTGTACTCACAGCTGAGAAGAGCCACTCACACTCCGCAGCCCATGTTCCCCTCATTTCTTTTCCCACACTGCTACCCTCCATATGAAACTTCAGAAGCACAAAGCCCTTCACTCTCCAAATCAAAGTTTAAAATTAGGGTATGGAAACAACCCGTGTCCATCAACAGATGAGTGGAATATATATACAGTGGGATATTATTCAAACATAAAAAGGAATGAAGTTCTGATACATGCTACAATGTGGATGAACTTTGAAGACATCACATGGAATGACATAATCCAGACACAAAAGGACAGAAATTGCATGATTCCACTTCTAGGGAATATCTAGAGTAAGCAAATTTATAGAGACAGAAAGTAGTTTAGAGGGTACCAGGGCTGGGCAGAGGGGAAAATGACACTTATTGTTTAATGAGTACAGAGTTTCTGTTTGGGGTGATGAAAACGGTTTGATAATGGAGAGTGATGATGGTAGCACAACATTTTAAATGCAATCAATGCCACTGAACTATACACTTAAAACCTATTGAAATGGCAAACTTTATTGTGTGTGTGTGTGTATATATTTATATGTATATAATACCACAATAAAAGGGCAACTTACAAAATGTTTTATTTTATCAAATAATATTTTTAAAAATCTACAATTGCTATCATTTCATGAACAAAAGGGTATCCTAACAGCGAAACCCAAGAGGACATAATGTCAAAATAAATAACATCCTTTCCAAGAAAAAAGAACTGACAGGGGAGCAGATGTGGTTCAAGTGGTGGAGTGCCTGCTTTCCCACAAGGGAGGTCCCACGTTCAGTTACCGTGTGCCTCCTAAGGAAACCGGAAACAAACAGTGAGCAAAAACCAACTCAGGGGAGCTGATGAGGTTCAGTGGTTGAGCACCAGCTTTCCACATAAGAAGTTCCAGGTTCATTTCCCAGCCCCAGGCACCTCAAAAAAAAAAAAAAAAAAAAAAAAAAAGGCTGACAAACATAGATTAATATATATATCAAAAATAAACAAACAACAACAAAATAGGGCTTTAAATTTTTTTTGAATGCAGGAAAATTGCAAAAATTGTATGATGTCACATGGCTATTTTGTTTCTTGATATAACTTTGTCACCCTGAAGATCTATTTTCATAAATGGAAGCTGAATATGCAATATAGTATGACTAATAATAATAGAAAATATCCAATGACAACTCCCTGTGGGCCATGTACTCAGCAATTTACAAGCTTTTAGATAAAACCTGTGAAATGGAAATAATTAGCCCCAACATACAGACAGGGAAATTGAGGCTCCTGCCTTCTCCCCACTGGAAGCTACCCAAGTGTTTGGCCTTTTGAGGATTGCAGGAAGGGGCCCTCCCAGTTCACACCCAACACAGGACTCCCTGAAGCCCCAACCCACCAAACACAGAACACTCAGGAATGCTTGAGGGAAGGATGCCGCTGCCAGGCCAAGACTTCATCTCAGCCAGTGTTTGGGACTCATTGGCCTAAATCACTACCCACCTACAAAGCAAGAAAGCCCTTCAGAACAGGGTACATCAGGGCTCAAGTCCCTTGAAATATCACTCTAAGGTATTCTGAGGTAAAAAGTTAATATTTATTGAAGAAAAGCTGATCTAATCTCTAGTAAAAGTATCACAATGGGCTTATTGATTTTCTAAAAGAAAAGTTACATTTTAAAAAGAAAAATACCAATTTCACAAGCAACCTCCAGCCAGATTTGGGGCCCTTGGGAAAGCTCACAGCAATTCTGGTAAAAGAAAAAAAAAAAAAGATTAAAAAAGTAGTTTTTCATAGAGACCTATAAGAAAGTAAATAAAATCGATTGAAAATACTAATAGAGAGAAATTCATTTTGTTAAGTGTTATAAAAATGTCAAAAAGCGCATCCTTATTCCCAGGTTCTAGGGCATGGGATGTTCCCTTTTCCGAAAACTGACATCTATTAGGAAGAAAATACAAATAAAGAGAAAAATGATCTCTGCCAGTTTTTAAAGGCCTTGAATGGTCGTGGAAAGGCAAAGATGTGATCTCATTAACTTTGCAGCCAGGGTCTAATTTCCACACAGTCTCCTGCACTGGGGGCACAGGACTTGTGACTTCTTTGTAGAGGATATTCTGGAAGAAACCCTGTCCTCACAGGGACTTAAGGCTGAATCCTCTGACTAAGATTCTCAGGCAGTGAAAATACCTGGGTTCTGGTGCCAGTCAGGTCCCAGCAGGAAATAGGTGGCACACTCAACATAGGTAAGCAAGGAGAGTTTGTAAGGAACTAGCTCTAAAGGGGTGGGCCAGGTGTAGGAAACCACAAGAGACAGTGTACTCCCCAGGCTGGTGACCCTAGGCCTGAAGCTATGAGGGGAGGGGGCAATTACAGGAACCTGGAGACAGAGAAAGCTGTGGTTTTCTGTCCAGAGGATCAGTCAGCTCATGAACCTCCTTACTTGTGCTCCCCATCAGCCCAAGCCAACTGAAAATTAGGGACAAAATTCCTTGTGGTCCATACATTTCAGCCTCCCAGGCACAGAACTGGACAGAGCATCTCCATTCATGGAGCTTTTGAATTATACAGTTCAAGGGACCAACTATTCACTAGATGTAGAAATATATATTTTCAAATGGATGGGCAATTTTTAGTTAAATAGAAGGGTATTTAAACTGTGGCTATTTCTGGCTAAATTTGGAGAAGGGGATCAGAGGGCACTCTGGATCTGGTATTGTGTGGTACTTCGTAGAGGATATTCTGGAAGAAACCTTGTCCTCACTGGGATGCAGGTTGAGTCCTATGACTACGATTCTTGGTCAGTCAAAATGCCTGGGCTCTGAGTGCCAATCAGGTCCCAGTAGGAAGCCCTAGAGGGACTTTTCCTAAGTTTCAGAAGAAAATGGGCAATCAGAACTAAGGGTTCAAGTTTAATAAAAGTATTGGAACTGAAAAGGCTCCCTGAGAAACTGAGCTGTGGAAACACCCCCTCCCACCATCAAGAGCAAGTTGGGCCAGGCTATATACCCCATCCGCCTTAGTTCTCTTCCCCACCCCCTCCTCTCTTTCTCTTTCACATGCACAAATACACACCACTGCTGCAGCCCCCATTGGTCTGCCCTTAAATCAGAGACTACACAGAAGCCTGAGGGAGATGTGAGTGACTTCAAATTGCCCTGTTATCACTAACTTCAGGGAAATCTAGCTGCACTCACAGAGCTTTTAAACAACTTTGGTCTTAATTTCAGTCCTCATCTATCACTCCTCAAACCTATCCAACCCCAATTCCTGAGCTCCCATTGTGACTTCCAAAATAAACTGACAACCTGGTTTAACCATCTCAAAAACAAGCAAGCACATGTGCTGTGTGCCAGATATTTTCATACTTTTATTTTTTAAAGATGCTCTAAGGTAGGCTGTTACTCCCATGTTTAAGACATGAAAACTGAGACTCAGAGTAATTAAGTAAACCAGGATCCATAGACTATTTTCTAACTCCAACTTTAATTTCTTCTTTATTATTATTCCACAGCTCCATTTAAAATCAGAAGAGGAAGACTGACTCCAGTTCCTTTGGGATTTGTCATTATGAGCTTCCAGTCAAATTAGGCACAGTAGAGAGATGGCTCACTGTTCCCAAATTTCTGAATGGCAGAACAGACCTTTTGCTCCCTCATCTTCACACATCTTTCAAGGAAACAAGGGGGTTGAGAAAGACAGAAAGAGAGAGAGAGGGAGGAGCACTAAGAGGAGCATGTTGGGACCATCTGTAATTACTTTGGACAGGAAATTATTTTCCTCGCCCTCTCTGTACCTTCTTTCTCATTTGTTAAGTGAAGATACCATCGCCTATCCCATGAGGTCGTGTGCAGGTTGAATTAGTTAATATGTATGAAGCACTTAGAATAGTGCCTGCACATAGTAAATGCTCAGTCAATGACTCAGCTCTGCCTGGTCCTGAGGGCTGAGAGTATTTGGAAGCCTCAGCCCCATCCATGATGTAGAGAATGGAATCACTCTTAATGCCTTAATCTTGGTGCCCAAGAATCCTGCAAAACTCATGACTCACTAAGCTAAATAGACCTAAAGCTGTTGGATGAGCCTCACCTCCTAGACAAGATTCATTTCCCTTCCTATAACTACCACTCCTACCGAGTCATCTGTAGGACTGGCTTCTGCCTTGGTCTCCTACCCAATGTTCACACCTCCACCGAGGCTGGAGCCTTGCCTTACACCCCTGCCCTTGGCCCCACTGGCAGGACTCTAAGCCCCACCCGCCTCTCCTCTGGGGTGGGGTGGACATTGAATCCACACTGCAAGCCTGGGCTGGGGTCCTACTTTAAGGTGATAGCACTCATGTACCTTCTAGTAGCACCCACTGCTGGGTAGTTTATCTGTTCACATCACACACCACAGTCCTTCTTGCATGAGACCCAAAGTTATACAACAGTAGATGGATTTAATTTATTATAAGGTCAATTAACAAAGATCTACAAAAGCTCCTACACTCAAATGCCAAATCAAGTGCACATAAGCAAGATGGGAGAAATAGCAGCAAGCGCAGAAGGCTTGGCAGAGACAGGGTTGGACAGCACGACAAGCCCAAGTGAGGGAACTGACCACACAGTCCTGTGTCAACTCCAGGTACCCAGGCTCTGCCCACCTCACACAGAGCTGAGAGGAAAAGGAGCCCCTGGGTGGGCTGAGACTGCCCATACCTCTCTGGAAACCAGCCCTAGCTTTGGGAACCAAGTCTCGGTTATACTTTGCAGGGGTGAGGCCCCAAGGAGTCAAACAAAGTCCTGAGGCACTGGTGACAGAGCTGGGGTGCATCTTCCTGAGCCACCTAAGGGGCCTGGGGCAAGGGACACCTAACATAAGCAAATGAGCCCCTTCAGTCTCATTCTATGATCCCATACCTGAAGCTTCCAACTCTGAAGCCACCTGGGCTCTGTTTCTGATGTCCCAGGTCCCACCAGCCTTTTGCTACTCTGGGCTCTGCTTCCAGCCTCCCTCAAGCCACAGCTTACCTGACCCAGTTCTGTTCCTGGCCACCTCTGCTTTGCCTCCCATGTCATCCCCCATCCCTAAATTTGCTGGGTGTTGGGTTTCTCGGGGGTTAGTCCTCTTCTTAGGGCATGGTGCCTTCCAGCTGTGGCTCTTCCCAGGACTGGGATGGTGGAGGTGAGCCTTGGGTACCGTCAGAGAATACGACTTTCATCTTCATGGCCTTTCTCCTGCTCAGATTTTAGAAAAAAATGTTTGCTGATGCTAGTCTTCTTTGAAAATGAATCCACATTTGCTGGGACATGATAATGGACTGAAATTACCTGAGAAGGTGACTGTTGGGAAAATGTAAAGGGTGATTGATTTTCTTAGAGACTTGGGGCTAAAGGGAGTCAGTGCCCATACCCACTATGAGCAGTGTGCTTCATCTTTATTTTTTTTCTTCACTTTTTAAAATTTCCAAAAAATAATACATGCTTATTATAGAAAAAAGGAGATAGGCCAAAAAAATCACTTTTTGTCCCACTACTCTAAAATAACCACTCTTTTTAACATTTTTTGTCAACTTTCTATTCTTAAATATGCATAATATAAATAAATGTCTGGCTGAAATTCTGGACCTAAGGCTGTAAAAACAAACAAATAAACTCTGATGGTTAAAGCTTCAATATAAACAGTTTTTGTCCTGGAAGGGATAGAGACTGGCATTCACCTTAGGAGTAGACAAATTATTTGGGGAAAACCTTTTGAATAGGATTTTTTTTAACAAAACTTGGAGCAAATACCCACCTACAGCTCTGGGAGAATGAACTGCTATTGAACTATTGTACTAGATGCAGCTGTCTGCTCAGAGGCCATCAGTCACTGCAGAGAAGAACGATCCTGGGGAAGCAAACGGGGACTGGGCAGGTGAATCTTTGAGGGACAAATACCTGTCTGTCTCTTGGCAGGTCCTGTGACAATTGGACCTGGTTTGGAGACCCAGAGACTCAGAACACTTCTGACCATAAGGGAGTCTGATCAGTAGATATGGGAGCAAGGCAAGGAGGGACCCTGGGGGGAGTCCCAAGAGTGAGCCTAGGCCTGGGGGCTCTGGGGCAGTCACTTCTGGCAGGACATGTCAATTTTTCTCCGGGAGATACTTCCGTTTGGTTATCCCCAAAGTAAAGTGCAAAGAAAAGGTGAAGACCAGTTTTAGCTGCGTTGTGAGTGACCAAGGGAAGGGTCTCTTCCATGCTTGACTTAGAATGGTCAAGAAGAGAGCTGTGTCAATCCTCTTCAGGCCAGTCTGGAGGGGGCAGCTCTGCTGGTGGGAGGTTTGATGGTTCAAGGTCAGCATAGGTAGTAGGGTCTATACCTGGGGCTTCCTGAGGAGTGGGAGCAGGACGGTGTGCGCAGACACTGCCTGGGGACTCAGAAATGACCAGATGATCCCCTCGAGGAAGGCTCTGGCTGAAATCAAGCAGCACCAAGGCTGGAGCCTTTATAATTATTATTATATATCAGCTGAAATACGTTCTCACAGGCTGATGAAGTCTGGGGCATCAAACTCACATTTGAAGAAAGTAGATGTGTGCTCTACCTGCTGTTTTGTAATGTTTCCCCTATCACTACCTCAAGAATATATTGTGTGCATCTTTCCACATCAATAGATATGGACATTGTCACTCTAAAAGATGAATCCTATTCCCCTTTATACATTTTTAAACAAAATTCATTTAAGCTTTCATCTTAAATTCCCAGCTGCTAAAACAAACACCATACTATGGGTTGGCTTAAACAATGGGAATTTATTGGCTCACAGTTTTCATACTAGGAGAAGTCCAAAATTGAGGTATCAGCAAGGCAATGCTTTCTCCCCAAAGACTGTGGCATTCTGGGGTTGCCAGCTATCCTCAATCCTTGGCTTCTCTGTCATATGACAATGTATACGGTGATGTCATCTCCTTTCTCTTCCAGGTTCCATTGATTTCCAGCTTCTTGCTTCCCTGTGACTTCTCCTTCTGTGTCCAATTTCTTTTGCTTATAGCCATATAAGCATTAAGGCCTACCCTCATTCAGTTTGGGCCTACCTTAACTAATAACATTTTCAAAGGTGCTGTTTACAGATGGGTTCACACCTGCAGGACCAGAGGTTGGACCTGCACATGCCTTCTGTGTGAGCATGATTCAATTCCCAACACCAACTTTTAATTGGAACAGCTTGAAAGCATTGTCTTTTAGAGAGAAGCAAAGCAGGGAGGTAAAGAAAGGTGAAAATTGGCCTTTAAATGCAGTGATTTGGGGTCCCTGGGGCAGTGCTCTTTTGCTTGGTCTCAGAGTCAAGCCCATACCTGTATTTGGATACCTGCTGTCAGCCATGCTTCTCCTTTTCTCTGACCCTGACCTTGCTGGTCTATGGCGCGTTAGTGCAACACTCTTTGCCTCGCTTCTTACAAGTTAGGTAACAGCACACAGGCCTACTGCACCTGATTGCTTTGTTTGTTTGGCAAATCAGCCTCTTGCTCCAGGCAGTTAGTTCCTCAGATTTAAGTACATCATGGAACAGCCCACACCTCCTGCAAAGTGGACTGAAGACCTCCTATTGATGGTTCTCCCTCCCCCTCACCTTTTCCCACATTCTCCTTCTTTATCTTTGATCAAAAAAGAGGTGATGTGGCATAGTGTCGACATCAGCACCATGTATGTTGAATTTTTTCAATTAAAGGTAGAGGATTGGAACGTGTTTATTGCCTCTACTTCTCAAGACCCCACTAAAATGTTGGTAATGAAGTGTTTTAAGGGCAAAGAAAGACAACAGCAAGCAAGAGATTTCAACAATTTTTAGAAGATGGAAAGTAGAAGGAGGTGTGGTAACTTTTCTTAGGTAGAAGGAAGCTATACCCTCAAGTCCTTCCAGAGGTAGATACTGATAAGGGCAGAGAAGAAAACTGATTTGCTCTACTCAAGAGCCCCTCAAGACTTCACAATTTGAAGGTACTAGATAACATGGAAACAGAAAGACTAAAGTCTATAAACTGAGTGGTTAAACTCTAGAGTAGATTGTGTAGCTTGTTTACACAGATTTCAGTTCCACCCATCTTCCTCTTTCCTAACAGAATCCTGCTTTTGTTAAAGTATCGACTCCTTTTCTATATAGCATATGCTTCAAGGGAAGACCCCATCTCCAAATCTAGAAGGTGAATCTTGATTGGTCAAGCCAGTCAGCACATGACATTCCATAAGGGCTTGAGGGATGAGCTCATGACCCAAGGTGACCCAATTAGAGAGAAGAGAAGTACTTTTTTTGGTTCGGAGACAGACTTTCTCCAGTTTTCTTCAGTTGAAGGTGAACATGGAAGCATATAGCCCAGTGCTTCTCAAACTTTAATGTGCATATTTAATGTGTATCTGGGGATATTACTAAAATGCAGATTCTGATCAGCAGGTCTGGGGCAGGGCTTAGGATTCAATAGTTCTGGCAAATTTTCAGGTGGTACTGGTGCTGCTGATTGGAGGGCACACTTTGAGTAGCATAGGTGTAGCCTAAATTGTTCCTAAAGGCACAATTTTATGGTCCTGAAAGGAACCAGCGCGTTTGAATCAATGCTAAGGAGAACAAAGAAAAGACCCTGAAAAACCCTGACTCCAAAATGGTATCATGGAGTCACTGATCCGTACCATATCTGGAACATTTTCTACCTTTGAACTTCAAGTTATGTGGGATAATATTTTTGTTTAAACTTAAGTCAGGGTTCTGCCGTTTACAGCTAAACAATTCACGGGGATTATTCTCTGGAGAAGGAAATAGGGAGAGGAGCAGGATTCAGGGGCATCAGGTACAGAGGAGGTTAGGAGAGAAATACAAAACTGAAAATAGTCTACACATGAATGCTACACAAGGGAACTTTCAGGTGGTAGAAATATAAAAATAATGCACATTTAATTTTTTACATTCTCTATACATAAATTATACCTCAAAAAAAATTTTTTTTAAGTCTGTATGTGAAAAGGTATCCCCAGGCTTCCCACTGTGCTCCATGTCCAACTCTTTGGAAGCCAGGACAATAGCTTCCAGGCAAGATATGAAGGATTCTTTTCTGGGTAAATGGAATGGACCCAAAGAGAAAACTTCACACTTTTCACTGTCATTCAAGAATCTCCAAATGAAACAGTCCACTCAGTGCCTAGAGTAAAACCATTAGTTGATAATCCTCTCCCCATCCCAGACCCATAGACAGAGATTTCAACCAGTTTCTTAGTGCCTCTACTTCCCAAGAATGGGCAACAAAGGATTATTAGATATTTGAGCAAAGACTCCAATATAAAATAAAAACAATAAAGCAAACAAAATAAATTAACACCAATATCAAAACAAAAAAAAAAAAAGAGAAGAAAATAGAGATAATTTAGGGATCACAAAAAATGTAAAAATAATATTGAATTAGTATAACCCAGAGATATAAGAGAAGATATTGCTTCCATTAGAGAAGAATTGGGCTTTTTTTTAGGGAACAAGAAAGGACTATTAGAAATTAAGAATAGGAGAGAAAAAATAAAGGAATTCAATGAAAGTTTTGGAAGATAAGGATAATGAACTCTATTAGAAAGCAGAACAAAAAGATAAAGATGGAAAATATGGTAGAAAAAAGCAAAAGCCTTAGATAATCCAAAAATCAATAACTGACCAATAGGACAGGGCTTATATAAATTTTCAGAACACCAAGGATGAAAAATAGATCCTAAAAGCTTCCAAAGAGAAAAAAATATTATACACAGAAGACATCTGATATTTAATTTCCCAAGAATAACACTGGAAGCAAGAAGAAAATGAAGTAATTCTATCACATTTTGAAATAAATTTTATATTCAGATAAACTAGAAATCATGTGAGACTAAAAAAAAAACATATTTTCAGATATAACAATCTAAGAAAAAATTACCTTTAAAGCACCCTTCCTTAATAAGCTACTAGAAGATAAGCTCCAGCAAAACTAGGGAGCAAACCAAGAAAGAGGAAAATAAAGGATCAAGAAATGGTGAGTCCAACTTAGGAGAGGGATAAAGGAAGTCCCTGGAGGATAACTGTGTAGGAGGCCTAGCTAGGGATTATCCAACACAACTGAAAGTGAGAGAACAGAATTCTTTCCAATGGAGGTCTCCAGGAATTAAAAGGGGGGAGGGGTGATAAAATATGTGATATGATAGGTGGAGGATAGATCTACAAACCAGATAACAGATCTGGTGATTTTTAGGAAACCAGAAACCTATGTATGCAGAAAAATATACATATGAGATAATGAGATGATTATTAATTTGAAGGAAAAGGAAAAACTCTTCAAGAAGGGAAATATAACTATAGTTATATATAAATATAAATATAATTATAGTTAGTTCTGTTAACTTATTTAAGTATAAACTATGATAAGATTGTATTAGGATGATAGGAGGGGAGAACTGCTGTAAGAGAGTTAAATTCTTCTCTCCTACAAATCAAGAAATAGAAGTATAGGCATAAATGTGAAGATACAGAACTAAAAAATACCAGAAGAAACACAAAAAAAGAGTTTAAAATGGTCACGTCTGGCAAAATTAGGGGTAGTTAGGTCAAGGGATTGCTCTTTTTCCTTATAAGCCTCTTGATATTGTTTGATTTTTTAACCATACGCATATATTGCAATGTTAAAAATCTTTTTAGAAATTAAGATGAAACAATAGTGTTTTTTTTTTTTTTTTTTTTTTTTAAGTTGAATGAATGAATAAGTCAATGAATGAGAAGATTGGCAAGCCATGAGTCAGAAGATCTGGATTCTATTTTGGTACCCCCACCCCCAGCCCCCAACTAATCAACTAAGTAGCTTTCAGCAAGGCACTTGGTGGGTTTCAGTCCAAGACAGAAGCTCTCAGTTATCTCTGAGCTGAAGACCTACCAGAATCAGACCAGCCTGGACTCCAGACCTCGTCCTCTTAGCAGGTCACCTTGGCAAAGTCCCTATGCTCCCCTCCCCCAATCTCTGTTTCTGTAAATGGGGGTACTGATGCCACTTTCAAAGAGGGTGTATCCCTATAGGAGCTGGCACTTTTGAAGTGCTTAGTCAATATCAATGACCTGAACCACCTGGGTTGTAACAGAGATTTTGGAAGGACAGAAATCAGATCCAGTCTGCTTTCAGAAATTCAGAATGCTGGGGTACCTAGAGGTGGGGGGTGGGAGCTGATGGCAGTTTTCCTTTGGGCTGGACCATCTGAGCTGCTGTGAGTGCCTTGGGACTGCCTAAACTGGGAGGAAATCTCCCTCCGTCCCTCTTCATTTTCATAATCAGCATTTGCTTAACATTGGCAGAAGGATTTTTCTTTCTGAAATTTCAGTCTGTGATTTTCGTGCCCCCAGTGGCCTATGGAATCCTGTTCTGCTTAGGCAAGAGCGTTCTTTTCAAGCTGTCAGCAGGGGAAAGATGACAAGACTTTAATGAAGTCAAGTCATCATTTTTTCATGGCACATAAGGCTGCATGCCGACGGCTCGGCTGGGAAGGGAAGAAGGAGATGGTTCCTTTCACTTCGGTCTCCTCCTTGACACCCCTGCATCCTGTCCCCAACCCTCAGGAGCTTCTTCCTTGAGGCCACTGGATGGACCCTAAAGAGGCCCGCAGGTCTGATGCCATTAATCACCCAGACATAGCACTTGCTGATTTCCAGCCCAGCAGGGAACCCTTTCTGCTCCCTGTCCCCAAGAGAATGAATCTGCCAATTTTCTCCCTGTGATTCAACCAGCTGCTAATATTAACATGGCTTAAATCATCGAAACTCCCAGAAGTCAAGTTTTCGCTGGTTTTTCTACAAATGAGCCACCAAATTTAGCCAGAAAAGCTTTCTATTTAAATAAAGACTACGCATCCATTTGGAAAAATATATTTCAAGGTCTAGTTAATATCTGATTCCCTGAACTCCTCCCACAGTCCTGTATAATTCAAAAGCTCCAGTGAAAGGAGATACTCATCTACTGATAGGAATTCACGTTCCTGAAAGGGGGAAAAGGGCTCCTTGCATGCAGAGGATTGCTTTGGATATAGCTGTGAACATCTTTGGAAAATCTGCCACTTGTGTGGCATGGAGGGGGGTGGGAAGTAAATGCAAAGAATTGGGATAGGACCCTTAGCTTCCTAGGAGAACTTAATGAAATCCTAGTTGGTGGATTAGGCCCAAGGTTCTCAAACTTTAGCATGTATCAGAATTACATGGTGGGCTTGTTAAAGCAAAGATTGCTTGGTCCCACCCCCAGAGTTTTTGATCCAATAGGTCTGCAGTAGGACCAAAGAATGTGCATTTTGAACAAATTCCCCAGTGATGCTGCTGGTCTGGGGGCCACACTTTACTTCCTGAATGGGAATTCTATCTTAAGGAGCTCTACTGTCAGCCCCTGCCCTTTTCCACCTTTCCTCCTGCCTCACTCAATTGCACCAGCCTCTGAGCTAGTGCTGGACAGAAGAACTGAGAACCCATGAGGAGCTGCAGCCCCAGGCTCTCACTTGCAGGCTGAGTTTGCTGCTCTGGACTTGGAACCAGATGGACAATGTCCTCTCTGGATGAGAAGCACTGTGCCTGCCTGACTAGAACGACGGTAGTCACAAACCCCACCCCTACCACATCCCAGCTTGGCATTCCTTGGGGAAATAACACCTTTCACATTGGCTCCATTATAACCAAGATGCCCAATGAGATTTCGGTGCTCACTGCACTTTTAAGGCGTGGCAAACTCCAGATCAGATCAGCACCTCGACCCCCAGCCTCGCCCTGCCTGACACCCCAACTACCTCTGCTCCCCCATTGCTGAGCTTTCAGCATGGCTACCCTAGAAGCCGAACCCCCACCCACATCTCCCCAAGCCCCACAACATCTTTGTTGTGACACCTGTCACTGCTCTTCCTCCTTCCCTTTTGGAAGCTTCTCTCATTTCAGTGACTAAGAAGACTCAATTTTTACTCTACGATTTCTTAGTCCAGGCCCACAGAAGCTGCCCATTTCCTTGAAACCTTTGCCATGGCTGAAGCTGTGTTGTAGTTATAAGGCATATAGACTTGTAAAGAACAGGAGCTCAAGAGTCAGACAGACCTGGGTTTGCATTCATGCTCTTTCACTTGCTGGCTCTGTGGCTTGAGCAAGCCATTAACTTCTCTGGACCTCCATTTCCTCATCTATAAAATAGGGGTCAGAATGCACCAAGTTCATAGGATTGTGATGAGGATTAAATGGGCTATGGCATGTAAGCAGAGTGCCTGGCATATAGGAGTGCCACCATTTACTGTTGCTATTCTTATTACTGTTATTATTATCATTACAATGCTTGCCCCCTAATTCCTCCCAAACATTATTTATCTGATTGACCCAGAGTCAACAAAGGGTTGAGTTTCTATTGGTCCAAAGAGCACAATTATATGACGCCTGGATAACTAATACTCAGACAAGTATCCATTTATACTATCTATAAAGTTCTTCCTTCCTAATATGCACCCCTGGCAGGAGGTGGGAATCGTCAGTGGGATGCCATTAAAGCCCCTCCAAACTTATCAAAAACATATTCTAATGAGTCCTCTGAGCTCCCCTAGTGCATCCCTGAGCCAGGCTTCCTCCAGCCATTTCATCTGAGATTCCTTTCAAGGATGTGGCTGACCTCTGTTCTCCTCCTAGCTCGCAAAAGCTGAGCAAGACCGCTGAGGCTGTCACCCCAGGGCACACGCCCCCCACATCTGTCCACATCTGTCTACAGAGCAACCACAGGCTCCCTCTTATTGGATCAACTTTACCCGAGCCCCTCTCAGAGCCTCTGTAGCTTGTTACCGCATTTGGAAACCAGACACTGATGGAGGCAAGTTCCAAGTGGCATGACCAGTGCAAAGAGTGTGCACAGCTACAGAGCAGATGTATCAGGTCATGGCCAAGAAGAGGCCAGATAGAACCAAGTTCAGTTCCTGATTCCAGAAACAGGGTCATGGAGCCACCAAGGCCAATGAGAGAAAGTCACCAGAGACCAAAAGGTACACCAGTCTAGGCCAGGAGCTGGGAATCAGCTGCTGGAGAAAGAGTCAAGACACAGACTGGGATGGAGCATGAGAAGGAGGAGCTGTGGGGCTCTGATTAGTTCTCAGCCGGGGCTTCCTGTGGACATGCAGCTCTTGCCCCCTAAGAGTTTAAAGACCACAGGCACTTCACACTCAGCATCCCCCAAGCATTCAGAGTTTCAAAATGCTTTCACATCAAGAAACCTAGACCCAGGAGGCTTCCTGAGGCTAGAGGTGACAGTGGTCAACTGTGCCAAGACAAATGCCACTCAGGGGCTCCAGCACTAATGCCCCCAATGGCACACTCTTGGAAGACCCTTTCCCCAAATTAATATCCCGATAGTTTCTCTTCTTGGTGCAGGGGTCCTTTTGGCCATAAGATGGACAAACCTAATGTGGGATTCTCAGGTAGCTCCCCAGCTCTCAGTGTCTGAGACTCAGGGCCACATGGACTCCAGCCCTGAACATAGAATTCACCATCTCTATCAAGCTCTCCACTGAGGACTCTGAAGCAAACTTCAAGCTCTGACAGTGAGGGCAACTTCAGCTGGGGCTCTGCCTTGCTGACCACCCTTTGTCTTGCCCCTTAGCCCTGCCCACACTTCCAGGATGGGTTCTTCATATCTCTTCTACTCTCCTAAAGACTTACCACTCCTCTCCCTGTTGCCTCCACACACACTCCAACCTCCACTCTCAATTACAATAGATTCCCTCACCTCCAGCTTCACAGAAACACTGAGGCCACTAGATGAGAACTCCCCTACCTTGAAATGCCCAGCCCTGCTTGCACCTTTACATTGTGCTCTTCTTTTTAAAAGCAAAGGCAGTGATGCAGGGGTAAGTGCTGCACTCAGGACTCAGTCCATCAGGGTTCTACTTCTAACTAGCTATGCATTAGAAAATTCACTGATTGTGCCAAATGGGGATAGCAGTGGTATCTTGTTCCTTGTAGAGCTGCTAAGGATTCAGTGGGTTAGCACACATAAAACAGTGTCCAGTACAGGATATATACTGAGTAATGTAAACAATCATTATCATTCTTATGTGAGAAGCAGAACATACAGACAAATATAAAGTAGTGCTATGTATGTGAACTCTGGAATTCTGGCTTGTCAATTTTTAGCTCTACTATCTTGGGGAAGTCACTTAACCTCCTTGACCTTCAGTTTCTTCATCTGGAAAATGAGAACATGGCAGTGCCTGTCTGAGTGAGGCTTGGCAGGAGACAATCTGCACATTAGCACAGCGTCCGGTGCATATTAAGCCTTCCACAAGTAGGGCTCTTATTAGAGTGGTGGCCTGTCTTCCTACCCCTCTCCAAGGCTGACCTTGGAGAGGTCATGGCACATGCTCCCAGATGCCATCCCCCATCCTGAGGAAGCTCATCCATTAACCACCCCTCCCCTCACACATGTGTCTTCAACATCTCCTTCTCCTCTGGATCCATCTCCTTGGCCTCCAGACAAGCTCAAGAGTCCCCACACAAAGAAAACCCTCTTCTAATCTCTTTTTCAAACTACCACCCTAGTCCCCTCCTCTTTTCTCTAGTGAATGTCTAGAACATCTAGAATGGGTGCTCTACCCTTGACTGCAGGCTTCATTTGCTGACAATCAAGCTGTTACTGGCTTTGACTGTTTCCCACCAGATGTCTGGAATCTTGTTAGGACATCTCAAGATAATGAAGTCCTTGAGTGACTGCGAGTTCTCTGTTGAGACATTTGCTTTCTGTCTGATGAGTTTATTTGGGCGATCTAACATCCCAGGTCTTCTGTATAAGCAGAAGTAACGATTTGCATTGGCAGTTAAGACTGCTTTGTTGGGTAACTGGAATCAGCCTGAGGGTAGAGATAACTGTCCAGGCCTCTCTCTCCAGAGCCCTCTGAAGATGAACCAGTCCATTCAAGGAGTCAAGCAGCATGGAGGAATGTGGTGAAACAGAAGTGGGCTGACTTAAGAAGGTAAACTCTGAGGAGGGCTCTGATTAAACCCATGAACAAAGTGGGGATGCAAGCCACAGTCATAGTTTGTCCACCCAGTTCTGAGGCACAAAAACTTCTAATGCCTGAAGCTTGAACAATGATGATGAGAAGCAGATCAAAGGAAGCCCTTTCTTAAGTTGTGTCTGGGAGGGCAAAAGTAAAGGTTACAGAGCAGGGAGGAGGATTTGTTTATGTCTCTCAGAAGAAAACCACCCCTTAAAGAAGAAAGAAGCTGCATCCTGGGATAGCAGAGACTCAAACACCAGACGTTCACTTGTGTCTACACACTCCCAATTGTGGCACTAACATCTTGGGAAAATTATCCCCGAAGACCCTCTGCCAGGTAAGATGCCCTGTTGCTTGAGGCACCATAACATATTGGAGTCTGCAAGTCTTGGAGCCTGGGGTGGGGGGCAGTGCTTCATATGGCCACAGTTGAAAGGAGTTTCTCTTTCCAGTCTGATCTCCAGTCACAAGAGCCAGGGGCCTCTCTACCTTCAAGCCAGCCTCTGAGATAGAGTCTAATTGGGACCTCCAGACATACTCCAATTCAACATCCCTAAGTGCAACCTCCAGGTAGGCTTTTGCCATCCTCAGCCTTCCTGCCCTATATTCATGCCACTCACACACCCACACTTGCCCCTTTGAATGATTTTTGCCTGAGCCTTCTTCCCCCTTACTGGGAGCTCCAGAGTACCTTTTCACTCATCTTTGACTGCTTCATTGGATCTAGCACAGGCCCTGACACACAGTAGGTTCTTAATAACTGTATCTTTTTAAATATTTATATTTGTTTTTATTTTTTATGAATTTAATATATATTTAGGAGGTATCAGGGATTCAACCTGAGCTTCACCCACTCCTTAACTTTATCTTGAATAAATTAATGAACAAACAGCTCTTTGGACATAATCAGTATGCATGATATAATACAGTTCTTATACAACATTTTATGTACTTTGACTCATTGTATTCCCACAAAAACCCTAAATGTAGGGAACTTTATTGTCTCAACTTTACAAATGGACAAGCCAATCCCCAGAAAGGTTCATTAATTTGCCATAGGACACACGGCTAAAAAGTGGCAGAGCCAGGATTTGAACCCTAGCAGTCTCACACCAGAAGTGGGGCAGTTAACTAACACATTAAGCTGCTTCTTAAACTATTTAAGTCAAGTTTTCTCACCGGGATTGCCAAAGGCACCTATGAACAGATTAGTAAGAACACATTAGCTGTTGGGAAGATTGAATTTTTGTTTGAAATGGCTTATTGCACTGGAGAGGCCACAGGGGTCTAGTTGGAGGCTGCTGTGAGAAAGAGAGCAAGAGGGAAGGAGTGGAGGTGTTTCTTTACCAAGTTAGATCGATAGAGGGTCAGGTAGTGGTCAGAGGACTTGGTCCAGAGTGAGCAGGGAGAGGAGACCTCCCAAGTCCAGAAGGAAACTCATACAAGAGACTAAAGATGAGAAATGGGATGTTCTGCCCTGTGTAGACTCCACACCCAGAGAAGCTGATGCTTCGGGGGACCACTAAGGAAAGGTCCGAGCTGAGCCACATGAGGCTATATCTCAAGGACTTTACTTGGCTGGCAAAGGGTGACTGACAGTCCCAATGCCAAGGTCTGAAGGATGACAGCTGACTTGGGCTTGAGGTGTCAATACATAATGGATCCCATGTGGAGTATAGAAGGCAGCAGCAGGAACCTTGGAGGGTCCAGGAGGCCAGGAGCTAGAATTTCAATGGTCAGCTTTCAGGTTCTGAAGGTGAAGGCTAGAAAGAGCCAGACAGGATGGTAGGGTTCTAGAAAAGCACTTGGAGATTCAAGGCAAGCTCCAATCAATGCATGAGACTGGTAGGTAATTGGGAAACTGAGGCAGGCACATAATCATAGCTGGGGAAAGGAGGCACCATGGGTAACGAAGGGAGGCAGCAGCTCAGGGTTCATGGGGACTCTGGAAAAGCTACTCTACCCCTTCCAGATACATGGATCCTGCACTGAGAGCAGCAGGTATAATGCCAGACCCTACTGCTGGTGTGACCGGGCTCCTCACACATAGCCAGGCTGAGTTAGGAGGCTGAGCCTACGAGTGCAGGTTGTTAGTGTCTGCAGCTGAGCAGGCCTGAGACCAGCAGGAGCAGGGAGCATTTCTCTACCCAATATTCACTGTCAGGCGGTGGGCTTAAAAATTAAGATTTTTAAGATCCAGTTCATACTTCCTTGGAGCCCTCTGCAGTCAATTCCTGACACTGAGTTAAATTGACAATGCTCTGTAAGCTTTAGGACGTGTATTGATAATAGATGGAGAGACTTATACAGTGGCAGTGATGAGGGATGTGGAACCAAAAGAAGACAGTGTAGCATGGCATCTGCATGGATACTCAACAAAAGTTGTAAAAAGATTAGGCTGATTTATAAAATAAGCCACATGTCAGGGCCCCCTCACCTGCTCACTCTGTGAATGAGTTTGATGAAGCAGCTTAAGAAGACATTTCCCTTTTCACAGGATTAGATGATCTTTGTCCAGGCTGAACCATAACTGCCGTGACCAGGGCTGCGATTTACCAAAGGACAAATATTCCTTAGTCTGGAGGGAACTGAGTGGTTCTTTGAGGTGGGGGGCGTTGTACTGAGGGGAAGGTAACCCTAGGACTGGACTTGCCCCAGGCTCTGGCCTGATTACCTGGGATCCACACTGCCTACCTCCCACCAGCTCCTCCCAAAACCCAGACTACATTCTGAGTCAAGGCCTCTCTCATTGTGGACCACAAAGGAACAGGTGACCTAAAATCACGAGCATTTTTAAATTCACTAGTTTATTGTCTCTCTCCCCTTCTTGAATCAAAGCTCCCTGAGAGCAGGCATCTACTATGCCTTCCTCATTGCTGTCACCTAAGGACTTGGAACAGTGCCAGTAACATATATAATCATTTTTTTTTTCTCATGTCAGATGGTAGTGTGCTGATGTTGTAACAAGGTTTGAGGGAGGCACATTTCACACAAATGCGTGAACACCCATTCACCGTGCTTATGAATCACAAAAGGATCGAATCAATATATTTTTGTTAAATGTATTTGCTATGTATAAATGAATGGGTGAATGAATTAAATATTTTAAGACGTGAACTGGCTTGGATCTCCATCCCAGCTCAACTACTTATTAACTCTATGTTACGTTACCTTGGGTCAGTTACTTAACCTCAGCTTCCCCTTCTGTGAAATGGGGAAAATAATAGTACCTTCTCTAGAGAGTAGATGGGAGGATTCAATAAGATAGTGCATGTAAAGCACTTAGCACAGTGCCTGGCTCACGGTAAGGAGTCAATAAGAGGGTGCTTGATCATATCATCATTGTAGTTGAACTCTCCCTAAGTGCCTCCCTCCTGTACCCTGTTATCCTCAGGTGGCAAGAGAAAGACAAACACCAGGCAGGATCAAGAGTGGAAGGAAAAGCAATCTGGAATAGTGGTTCTCAAGTGTGGTCCCTGGACTGACTGCTCCAGCATCACCTGAGAACTTGGCAGTGAAATGTACATTCTCTGTCCCATCCCAGACTTACCTAATCAGAAACTCTGGGGATTGGGACCAGCAATCTGTATTTTAACAAGTCTTTCTGGAAATTCTGATGCATACAATTGTAAGAATCCCTGACCTAGAGCAAGGAGCAGATGGGGAAGCCCAGATTTCTGGTTGGCATGCCAAATGGCTCCCTCTGTGCCTAAATAAAGGCAGAGAAGGAATCTGGGCAGCTTTAGTGCCAGCCAGGCTCCCCGTTTTACAGCCACCAAACTGGTCTTGCCCTTTCTGTTACTGATGAGGAAGTTTGGCCTCTGTCCACTTCAAGGAAAGCGCTTTGGTCACAGGGAGAGATGCATTTACTGAGGCACTGTCACTGATCAGCCTGCTGTGCACATGCACCGCTGGGGGCTGGCAGGGCAGAGGTACAGCAGGAAGCAGGGCTGCATGCAAGAGGCAGAACACCATGGGACAAAGTGTCCTGAGCATCTCTGTGTGTTGGGGAATCTGGGGTCTGAGTGGGGAGGCCTTTGTTTGAGGAGTAACCAGAAAACCCTCAAGAAAGTAACTATAGTAAGAGTCTGATGATATTATCTCATAATCTGTAACAAATGTTCCACATTGGTGTGGTGTGTAGGTGGAGAGGTGCTGTGTGGGACTTCCACACACGTGCATGATTGTTTTATAAGTTCACAACTTCTCTAATAAAAGAATATTTTTTTAAAAAAAGAAAGTTAGTATAAAAGCAGCTAAGGGCAATTGTAATTACCCATGTAGTAAACAGCCTTTATCTGCCACCAGAATCCCTAAAATGTCCTTGGGAGGGAATTTGGGGCTGTACCTGGAAACAGGTGATAGAGAGAAGTCTGCAGCAGAGAGATTATGATGCAGGGACCATTGGGGACCCCCGTGGAAGCACATGTATGTGTGAATCCATGAATGTTGGGGCTGAAGAGGCATGCCCATGAGTTCACTCTCACACATACCTCCTTCTAACCCAGCCTCCAACTACATGATAGAATCCCCTGGATAGCTTTTTAAAAAATGCCATTGTCCAGGCCCTATCCCCATAAATTCTGATCCAATTTCTCTGGAATGGAGCATATGTCAAAGGCATTTTTTGTTAAGCTTCCATGTCATTCTAAATGCCCAGTCTGTTCTAACTAACTGCTGTTCCAACCATTTCCTCTTCACTCAGGAAAGCAAATATATCATCCCATCTATGTCCTTATGCATGTAACTTTGAACATTTTTCTGCATCTCTGATTTTTCTGACAGTGGGAATATCTGGTTTGAGGATTGGGGAAACCCTGAGTTTGAAACCAATTGAGAAATAAGACCCAAGACAGAAGATAGAGATCAGAATGTCAGCTCTATTGCTTGATAAAGTAGAGAATGGAACTTTAGATCTTAGCCAAATGGGCTTGTGAGTCCTTCACCAATGGATTAGACAGGCTTATCCCCTCAACATGGGTCAACCAGACAACTCTCCCAGAGGGAAAAAACAGACCTGTGAGGTTACTCCTTACCAGAGAACGGAGGAAAATGTGGCATCCCTTCTGCAGGCAGGCAGAGCAGGAGAGAAAGAAGTCCTCGGAGAGGCTAAGCTCAGTTCCTTTCCTGAACTCACCAATCAGAAAAGTCATTCTTTGTCCTCTGGAGAGACATGGGTGAGCAGATGCAGAGAAGCGAGAGAGTTCCTTCCATCCTTGTCCCTCCTGGATAGTGCTATAGAAATGTCCTCCCCTCTAAGGGAAACATGGGCCCTGAGGTACAAATGTTCCTCCCTAACATCTAGGCATTTATCTGAGTTTCTTTATCTTTGTCTGAAGGTGTGCATCTTTCTGTAGGTGCGTGTATGAGTGTGATTGTGCGTCAGAGAGTATTTGTATTAAAACAGGCCTCTAATTCTTTGTGTGTCTGTGTGGAAAAACCTGAATCTGCTTCCTTCCTGTCACCCAGCTTCTCCACCTGCCTCCCTGTGGGCTCCCTATGTCCATTGCTCAAACAACCTGAGGGATGTTGTTAATGTTCCCAGCAGTCACTGTTCATGGGACATGCTGTCCTGAGAGGTGATGACCACCCTTTAATCAGCTAAGATGATTCATCGTCACCATCAGACCCATAATGTGATGGTGATGAAAATGCTCTTCACCCACATGGGGCTCTTCCCAGGTGCCCTGGTTATGAGCTCCTAGAAGGAATGAGAGAAAGCAAGGTGAGAGCAAGGCTCCATCCTTACTCCACAGGGCCTTACAAACCCTCAAGACAGACTCAGCCTTGTGGTTGGTTCTCCCTGTGTTGGACAGGCCCAGTCCCTTGCTGAGGCTGGGTGCAGGAGAAAGTCCTGCTCCCTTTTGTCAAGCTCCCTTAAGGACTAGCCATGGCTCTTCCCTGGCCAGGGTCTCTGTAACATTAGGGATCATTCTCCTTTCCTAGGTTTCTGATGGAAACCTGCCTTCCTTTCATCAATAGCTCCTGCAAGGGACCCCCCAAACCTGGGGATTCCACAGAGTGAAGCTTTGAAAGCACTGACTATAGAGTCAGGTGAAACATCTGTTATATATGAGCTGAGTAACTCTGGGCAAATCACCTCTCTCTGAGCCTCATTTTCCTTATCTGTAGTAATAGAAAGGGTTAATATCTTTTGAGGGTTTACTACACTTAATGTTGTTCTGAGAATTGTACACATATTATATTAGCTATCTCTTGATGTGTAACAAATTATCCTAAAACTTTATGGCTTAAAATTATGAACATTTACTATCTCAAAGTTTCTGTGGGTCAGGAACCTGGGCATGGCTTTCGGGGTCTTCCACAAGCTGCAATTAGGGACAGAGCTACAGTCATTTCAAGGTTCAACTCACATGGCTGTTGACAGGATACAGTTTCTCATGGACTGTTGGACTGAGGGCCTCGGCTCCTACCTGGCTATAGGTCCAAAACCACCCTCTGTTTCTCCCCAGGTGGGATTTTTCACAGGGCAGCTCACAAAAAGACAACTGGCTTCCATCAGAGCAAACAAGAGAGCTAGAGAAGCCAAGCAAGATGCAATTCACAACCTTTTTTACCTAATCTCATACATGTCATCCCATCACTTTTGACATATTCTCTTCATTAGAAGCAAGTCATTAAATCCATCTCATTCCCAAGGGGAGGGGATTTCACAAGGGCTTGAATACCAGGAGGAGGGGTCCATTGGGAGCCATGTCAGAGGCTGTCCACCACATGTATTAATTCATGTAGTAACAACACTACCTGGTAAGAATGGTTAATATCTTCCTGCATCACCACATCTGCAAATATGGAAACTAAAGCACAGAGACTTGCCCAACACACAACTGGATGTGAAGAAGCCCAGACACTGGCTCTAGAGGCTATGCTCTTAACCACTAAACCATAAGGTCTAGACGATGGACTTGTTGGAAAGATCAAATATGAAAATGCAACATTGTAAATAATGACCCTGTGGACCTCAGTGAACCCAAGCTCCTCCCTAAGTAGCCCCCTCCAGCTCTACCTCACTCAGTATCTTGTCCTAGAGGAAAGAGTATAAGCTGCCAACCAAGTTTACAGCTTTCCATAAACTTTGGAAGTTTATTCTCAATATAACCACACCCTCTTTTCTCTCTGATAGGCCATCTGCTTTATTTCTGACTTCTCATGGACTGCACAATAAACTGGTATCCAAGGTGACAGAGGATACTATAAGAGAGCATCTGGTTCTGCACAATGAATCCAAGTCACCTCATCCCAGGAGAAGGTGAGAATGTGCAGATGAACTCACCCAAACACAGGTGGCTCTGTTCAGTTGGGAGTAGGTAAAAACTGGGGTTAGGATTTGGAATGAAGGGGAGTGGACTTAGGATGTTACCCATATGGCCTGATGGCCCATACATAGCAAGCATAAAGAGGCACATGTCTTCTGACTCAGTGATTGCTGCCTGCTATGTAATATTGTTCTCATTTTATGGGCCAAGGGAGCCATTCTTCCTTTTTCCCCAAATCCTGCCATCCCATGCAACAGAAATAGCTCCCCTCTCAGACATGGTGGGGTGGAGAGGAGGTGGTTCCATCTTTCCTTCTACTCTTCACTTCTTCCTTCATGTGGGTTGAGAAGAGATTGTCATGATTGTTGAGATGGCACCCAAAGACCCATATTTCTCTAATATGTAAAATTCTCACAAGTGCAGCCTCTCTCCTGGCCACAGTTCTCCATGTATCTGGCTAAAATTCTCCTGTGAGGACCCAAAACTACTCCCATGTGGTCTCCAGGGTCCAGATCCAGAGGAATATATCAAGAAAACCATTTCAGCTGCATGCCCAAGCTGTTCTGAAATTCAGCTTTACTAGTTATAAAGCCAATGTTTTCCTCCCCATCAAACTCTTATGTATAATTCTAAATTTGTTCTGAAATTTGAGGGGAGAGGAGTGTGATTAATTACAACTCTCACAAATGTGAATATTCTGGTAAGGCAATAAAGGGCTTGCTAGGGTCACCTATCTTGCAAACAGCAGAGCCAGGCTACATCACTATATCTACCTGGCTGCCCATGCACTTTTCATTTTATTACATTCCTTCCTTCAGTATTGCTGAACATAAGGTACCACGAAAGTGTCTGAGGAAACCCCTTTCATTCCTCAGTGTTCTAATGTTACCACCTCTATAGAGACACAGACACAATTCCCAATAGTATGAGGCACCAGACCCAGTACCTAAATCAAGGACATAATTATACATCCTCTATGGTAGATCACTTTGTTATTCATAAAATATTTTCTTACTCCCCTAAACTTCCATGGGAGGAATACAACATTCCCACACCCTGATCTTGGATTTGGTCATGAAACTTGCTTGACCAATGGAATGTAGGTAGAAGTAATGGTGTATGAGTCAAAGTCTAGGCCTTAAAAGACTTTCCAAAAGAATATGCCTAAGGTAGCTTTCCGGTACTAAAAGAATGAGAAACATATGAAGCAGATCCAAACCAAACCCACAGCCTAGAATAAAGCCCAGTCTAGCCCAGCCAAATCCCAGCTGACTTCAGACATGAGAGTAAAGCATAAATGCTTTTTGTTATTTATCATTGGGTTTTGGGTGGTTTCTTATGCAGCATGATTGTGTAATAGCTAACTGATACACTCTCTGAGATGATCAAACAAGAGAAAAATCAGTGATGCCTGGTTAGTCAAGGAACACTTCAGAGAGAAAAGAGTGCTGTGAGCCCTAAATGGCAAGCTGGACTTAGAGGTTAGGAGCTTTAAAAATAGACTTCTATCAGCCAGGAAGGACTATGTGGTGTATCAGTGTGAGTGTGTTATAGGTATGGATGGACATGTAAATGCTAAAGAGCACTACATAGACCCTTGACATTGATGATTGTACTTATGAACCTTCTTTTGTGAAATTGAAACTTAGCCTAGTATTATATACTGTCCATGAGTTACTGCCTGAAAGCCTCCTTGTTGCTTAAATGTGGCCTCTCTTTAAGCCAAACTCAGCATATAAACACACTACCTTCCCTCTGGAGTGGGATATAACTCCCAAGGATAAGCCTCCCTGGCACCAAGGGATTATTACCAAGCACCAACTAGCAATGCATCTGGAAAAAGACCTTGACCCAAAGGGGGAAAGGGTAAATACAAATGAGTTTTTATGACTAAGAGATTTCAAAGTGAGTTGGGAGGTCATTCCAGAGGTTATGCTTATGCAAGTCTCAGCAGGAGCTCCTGGACTGCCACAGTAAAGAGTGCTTCAAATTGTGGGGCTCCTGAGGGCTCTAGAGATATCCAGAAACTATAAGCAGGGCAGACAGCTCAGGAATTTGGCACACTGTCAGTGGGCCTTACTTTGGAATTTATGCTTTCTAGTTTAATAGAGTTAGAGACAGCACATGGCTCTTCTTCCCCTTTCATTTGAACCCATAATTAGCACTATACTTGATAAATATACATCTCAGAGACGTAAATCTTTGGTCCATCCATGTGCCAGTTAAGTCCTGAATTTCGGCTGAGTTGCAACACCTACTCTCTAGTTCATTGGACTCACCCAGGACAACTAACAAGGAGATAATGATGGACAATGCCCACCCAAGGAACAGAGAGGATTTGCAACTGCAAGCTAGATAGCTCCATCCATCTGCCCCATGGGGTCTAATAATAATATAAATTAGAAGCAGAGTGGACATCACCATCCCAAAATCCTCAAGACTGGGGAATAAACAATGGACTAAAGTAGGCTTATTATTGTTCTATCATAGACTTATTATTTTAGTAAGGGAAGAACTCTTATTATTGATGTAAAGGCAGTGGCCACCAGAGGTTCTGAGGGATGGGAGAGGGAAGAATAGGTATAATATGGGGGCATTTTCGGGACATTGGATTTGTCCTGCATGACATTGCAGTGATGGATACAGGCCATTGCATATTTTGTCATAACTTACAAAATTGTAAAGGACAAAGTGTAAACTGTAATGTAAATTGTAGTCCATCATGGTTAGTAGCAAGGCTTCAATATGGTTTCTTCTATTGTAACAAAAGTACCACACTAATGAAGGATGTTGTTAATGTGGGAAAGTGTGGGAGGTGGAGGGAGTGGGGCATATGGGAATCCCTTATATTTTTTATGTAACATTTATGTAATCTAAAGCTTCTTTAAAAATAAAAAAAATTAATTATTAAAAATAGAGTGCAGCACACATATTCACATATCATTGTTAAGGGTGGAATATGATACAGAGTAAATCCCCTTCTACAAATCTTAAATATTGACTTCTCTTTAAGCAAGGCCATTTTTTCCTCTATTTTCCCCCAATGGATTAATCTTTTTTGTATTATTATTATGTCAGGTTTATCTTGAGTGAAACGTGGATATGAATTTTATCTATGGCTTAAGATATAATTGTAGGATGAAAAATTCAAACACCCAAAAAAACATTGCTATCAGCACTACTTTGTTGGGAGGTGAGGGGGTGCCCACATGCAGCAAGGTGGGCAGTGCTTCCTCTGGTGTCTTCTCCTCCTGTGAGCTTATCATCTGGGCCATTCAGATGAGGTTATTTGCCCAATTTAGAAAATCATCACAAATGAGCAAAGTAGAACTTTTCTATCACTGAGCTCTACAGCATACTCACTCAACCACAGGGTGAAAAGGAACACAGAGGTATTATTCTAGGCCAACCCTCCCTAACAGCATTTCTCACATGTAAAGTGGAATATTACTTCCATGGGATGGTGAAAATGTTACTGGCAAAAAATATTCACTAGTCAAATAAATGTGGGAAACACTGGACTCAAGTCAGGCAAGTATTTCTCCTGCAGGACTTCCCTGAGTACTTAACAGGCTAATGCATGTTGTGAATCTTTAAGAGGGGATATTGTACCCAGCTTTCCAAACAAATTGATATTTGAATTCCCCAGCCCCCATACTTTTTTCATGAGACATCTGATAGGTATAGATTCACTGGAACACAATTTTTAAAGAGTTATTTAATAGCATCCACTGATTCCATTGTGGATGTGTTTCCTTTGTTGGAAAGTCATAAAGTGAGTTAACGTCCACATGTTCATGGCTCCTTTCATTCACTTGAGCTCTGCAACAAGACTGCTCCTTCTATCTATGCAGACTCTGAGACATTCAAACACAGGGATTCTGCCCTCTCAATTCAAGTTGTCTCCCTTCTAATTCCTAGTCTATTGTTTAAGTACTATATTTAATAGAGCAAATGAGGGAAATGGAAACAATACGTGTTTATTTGACTCTACTATGTGTTGAGCTGTTTGATATTGAGCGAGCTACTAAACTTCTCTGAGGACTCAGTTTCCTCATCGGTAAAGTGGGCATGAAGGTAAGGCATGTTATGGGTCTAGCTCAGAGGCTGGCAGATGGAAGCACTCATGAAATGGTGACTACTATTGTTGTTGCTTTGGAATCCCTGTCTTTTAGCTTCTACCCCTCAATTTAGTCCACGGTGGCTTCCCAGAAGTATCTTCTCTGAAGTACAGACCCTTGCTAAATTCAATTCATATCAACATTTACTTACACCTCAGGGTGCTGGGAATACAACAAAGAATAAGATAGAGTAATTATCCTTAAAAGTCTCACAGCCAGGTCAGAGACACATCAAGGAAATCTAAGTTCAAAGTTCTTGGGTCACCAGTGTCTCGGGTAGGAGGAACAGAGGAGTCGAAGCACTGAAGGACAGTTCAGGAGCTAGACTCCTGTGCTCATGTATGCCCCACTGTAAGATGCTTTCACTGTCCTTCTTCAGCAGGTGTTTTTGTCTGGAAATGGGGTGTTGCCTCAAACATCTGCTGTCATTTCTAAAGAGCTGTGTGCTATGCCCCTGGAGACTGAACTGCCTGGGGGGGCACAGGACCAGAAATCTGCATTCCAATCACTTCAAAAAGGGGAAGTGGCAGAAAGTAGAAGCCAAGGACTCAATATGGAAATTCTCTCTCTCGCTCGCTCTCTCTCTTTTTTTTTTTTTGTTCCAGCCTTTGATCCAGGGTGAAAAGGGACAAAATTATGAAAGCACAGTGTCTTGTTCAAGAACAAGAGAACACTTTCAAGCTAGGTCAAAACTTGGTCCCAGGCTTTCTTCTTAGATATAAATGAGCAGCATTTGTTTTTCCCCGGATCATATTTACTTGGCTCTAAAGGTCTGTCCCTTAAACCATAATCACCATATTTTTTTAAGTATTGTTCTTCTTTTAACCTGGCCCTTAAGACAGAAGTGAGCGTGGCTTTCCACATCCAGCAGGTTATTTTTCAGAGGACACTGAGCATCTGCTCCCAATCGCTCACCCTCCCCAGGGAATTCAAGTCACACAAGGGAAGCAGAGCCAAGGTGCAATAGCTGGAAGAGCTTTGCCAGTGTGAGGGGTATAAAGCATGTTAATGTTCACCCAGTTGGGATCATTCATTCATTCAGCGAGTGATTATTGAGTGTTTGCAACGTGCCTGGCACTGGGTTAGGTACAATGGATAAGGGAACAACAACATCTATAGGAATAGCCAACTTTTCCTGACTGTTTGCTACATGCCTGGCACTCATTTAATCTTTTAATCATCACAACAACCCTGTGAGACAGATACTATTATTTTTCACTTTTTATGCATGAAGAAACTGAGGCATAGAGAAGCAAAATAGCTCACCCAAGGTCACACAAGAGCCAGGATTGGGGTCCAGCAGTCTAGCTCTAAAGCTTGTGCATCTAACCATTACACTTTACCATTTTTTTAATGGTGACTATGACAGATTTTGCCCTCGAGTTGCCTTCAGTGTAGTAGGGAAGATAAACAAACAAGTGGACAATGATGATGGATGGGATAAATCCTGTAGATAAGTATGGTGGAAGTACATAGGAGGGTACTGTTTCAACAAGGGGTGCTAGAAACCGACATGTCTTATCCTTCCCTGAGGGGTCCTCCAATTCAGTGCTTCTCAAAATGCAATGCCCACACAACCACCCGGGAATCTTGTTAGAGGACAGATTTTGGTTTAGTAGAACTGGAATGGAACCTGAGAGTCTGTATTTCTAATAAGATCCCATTTCTGAGAGCCAGCGAAGTAAGACTTTAGGACAGAGGTTTGCAAACTTTTTCTGCACAGGACAAGATAGTAAATATTTTAGGCTTTTCAAGTCATACAGTCTCTGACACAACCATTCAACTTTGTTGTTGTAGCATGAAAGCAGTCATGGACAATTCACAAAGGAATAGGCATGGCTGTGTTCCAATAAAAGTTTGTTTACAAAAACATACAGTGGGCACAGGTCATAATTTGATGACCCCCTCTAGGGGACTCAAGGCTAGAGAACAATGTCTCCGGAACCCTCCAAAGCAATGAGACCATGCTGCTGGTTAGAAGTCAGTGACAAATCCCCAAGGCGGAGAACTGTCCAACCACAGGTCTTTGTGGGGACACCTGTCAAACATGACAACTTATCAGAGCTCAGAGGGATCAAGAAGAGAGGAAACTGGTCAGCTCTATATTTCTATATGAGTCTAAAGCCTTGATCATCCTGGAAGGAGATCTTAAAAGGAAGAAAGAGAAAACTGAGGGGTAATAGCTCCCAACCAGGTTTTAGACAAAATTCAGGTGGGGCCAATGTTCTGGCATTCAGATAAAATGCAAGCTCTTCAAGGGCAGAGATCTTCATCTGTTATATCCCAAGCACCTGGAGCAAAGCCTGACACACACAGACACCCAATAAGCATTTACGCTGTGGGAGATGTTTGTGTGGGATGTGGTGGGAGGTGTGGGAGGTGGGCAACATGGGAATCCCAGTGGGTTCCGTGTAATATTTTGGGTAATCTAAGCACCTCTTAAAATATATGTATATATATATATAAATAACATCTTTGTAACCAAATACACATATATGCATATATATTTATATATCATTTTGCAAATGTTTGTATGTATTGTGAGAATTTTGATTTTTACCCATAATAAAAAATAAATAAATAAATAAGCATTTACGGAATGAATGAATCTGACATTAGTAAGCTTCTCCCTATAGCTTATTCCAGTAGAACAACCCACTGTGGGGAGAGCCTCCCAGCTTTGCCCTTCCCCAGCCCTGCTTTGCTGGAGACACAGTTGGCTTTCACCAGTGGGGTTTCAGTTTGCCCAGTCTCGGAGCCGGGCTTCTCCACTGCAGGCAGCACATTGGTAGGCCAAGCCCCTTCAGGTTCGGGGCGTCGGGAGTTAGTCTTGTCTCCTAAGACCAGCATGAATGCACATGGCCCTCCCAGATGCTTGCCTCCTTGATCTCACATAATCCTCCCAAAATTCACATAAGGCAGGGATTATCCTCATTTTCCTAATAAAGAGGCTCAGGGTCAGTGGAGTTAAGTTATTTGTGCAAAATTATTCAGCTAATGAATGGCAAAGGCAGGATTCAGACTGAGGTCTTGTCTGACCACAAGCTCATTCTTTTAACCACTCTATAGAAAAGTAGGAATTTGAATACCTACTCAGACCCTAAGTGGTCAATTCTCAGGCTGTAACCAGAGTTGGGAATCTGTTTATGGCCACAAAACAAAGTTAACAGAGTCTCTGAGATTTAGCCCATAATCTAGACTCTGAGCAGCTGAAGGAGTTTATGTTCCCTTCATCCTTTAGCTTTTCTGTTTGGAATATGGTGACAGGATTTTGTTGTCTCTTAATGAAATGTGTCCATTTTCCTTCATCCTTCCTAGAGAAAGAGAATAATAAATAGTTCTGGAAACATCACCCTGCTGCGATACATGGGGAGAACTGAGTCCCTGTTGAGGCTATGAAGGACTGAGACTCGGGGGCCTGGGAATGTGGTGGGGTGGGCAGTGGACAGGGATGCTGAGGCAGTGTCTCTACCCCATCCCGCTCACCTAGGACCACCCACCCAAGGCCTCTGCTTTCTTCAGCCTCTTGGAATAATGTTCCTCATACCTCCTCTTCCCCCTCCTCTTCCCCCTTCTCTTCTTCCTCCTCCTCCTCCTCCTCCTTACCTCAGCAGAGGCCACTCTGACTCACCACCGTGTCTCTCATGGTCAGCACTCCTGTCAGAGCACTGATTGCTAATAAAAGCCATGCTGTTGTTGATTGGGAATAAGAAACAAAAACAAAGCACTCGAGCTGACCAGCCACTGTGCCAGGCCATGTTTCAAGACCGTCATTCCAAAGCCATGGAAAGAGGAAAAATTGCTGCCAGCTCAGATCAACTCCCACACCCCCCACCCCAGCTCCCCAAACCAGCATCTATCACCTCCTTCCCAGTGCATTTCTCCTTCCTGTAACCGCCCACTTCTCTACCTAGAGATCCCAAACCTCCACCTCAGTGTGTCCTGGGCAGGCTGTACGTCCACCACCAGGTTCCTGGCCCCCACCACTTTTGTTTGTTTATCCACGGAGAGATTCAAGGCCTGGGGAAATCTGGGACTCGGGTGCTGGGGGTATAGAACCAGTGGGTGGGAAAGGTTCAGGCATGGGGAGCAAGGAGGGAGTACCCCAACTTCTGGTATAAATGCCCAGTCATGGTTCAAGCATCAAGGATGCCTCCAGGAGCATTGGGCAGGGGTTGCTGATATCCAGGCAGGCGTCCACTGTCAGGGAGGTCAGTCTATGTGCAGCAAACACCTGACAGAACTCAGGACTGGAGCCTTAAACAAGGCCAGGCCTCAGCCCGGAACACTTACTTCAAAGGAGGCTCAAAGCTGAAGCCCAGTTGTACATTGCAAGGGAGGAGGGGGATGTTAACTAAGAGGGAGCCCTGGGATGCTGGGTCAGCTCTGGCTCCCTGAAAAACTGGAAAGGACCTAAGAGGGATCACTGCTCCCTCCTCCCCTCAGTAAAGAGGAGCCCAGGCTTCTTAAGTATTTCCTACTTTCCTCCCAGGCTGGCCTGGGCTCTCTGGAAGGCATGGGGTTTGCACCTTTAGGTGAGGGGACCAGTGGGCTCCACCTTAGGGGGGGCATTAGAGGGCAGAGGCAGAGAGACTGAGTGGGGATGAGGGGAAGGGGAAACCCGCCCAAATTACTCCTTCCTGTTAGGTTTCCAAGACCTATACTACTTCCTTACAGGTTTGTTGTCTCCCCCAGGTGAAAATGGAACCACCAATGTTGTCCAGATATTTTCTTTAGAAATTTTATCACATACCTGTAACATATACTATTGACTGCTATTACAAATATGATACTTTTGAATAGAATCCTGGGATTTTCTCTGATTGGACCAATTTGGATCACATGCCTATCTCTGAACCAATGACTGTGGCCAGAAGAATGTGATGTGCACATGTGAATGAGGTCTTGTTATTAGTTTGAGCCGATTGGGGCCCACTTCTGGAGCTGAGAGTGGGTTACCGCCACCCAAAATGGACAAATGGTAGATTTTGGATCCTTTTAAGAAGAAAGGGAGCAATGGAAGCTAAAGAGGCAGCCATCAACGGCCACTGAAGCGACCAGATATTGAGCACCTACTACATGTGTCAAGAATTGTGTGCTTTATACAAATTCTGTCATTTAATTCTTAGTTTTAAAATGGCCCTTAGGGATGATTTGGTCCAATGATGGTGACCACGTCAACGCACCACTTCAGAGAGACATATCAGAATTTCTGGAGGACAGCATAAGAGCTCCACATTGAACAAAAAGAGGCTGGGAAACACTGTCTGATCACATCATAAATAATCTTCCAAAATTTTGACATGGTAGTCTAGCATAGTGATGAAGGGGTCATGCTCTGAAGTGAGACAGATGTGAGTTTGAAGATTTCTATCTGTGTTATTTACCAGCTTTCTGACCTTGGGCTATTTAACTTATCAAAGTCTCAGGTTTCTCATCTGTAAAATGGAGATAATAACAGAATGTCCCTGGGAAGGTTGCTATGATTATTAAATGAGATAAGGTGCAGAGTGCATTCATCACATGCCTTGAGCAAAGGAAGTGTTCAACAATTGGTAGCGCTATGATGATGATGATGATGATGATGTAAATATTGAGAACTTGTGTCTCACATGTCACTGGGGAGAAGGGTGGAAAATCACCAACATAGGCCAAACTCCTCATTTATAAATGAGGAAACTACAGCCCAAGACCCCATGATAAATGCATGGTTGATATCCAGAACTAAAACATGTTACTGATATGCCTCCTGGTGTTTAGTCCAGGTCTTACGCTTCCCATCAGGCTGCATTTTATCCTTCATCATGCTCCACCTGTATTCTCTTCCCCACAGCACCTACCATTATATCTGGCATATAATAGAGGTCCACTGCCCTTCTTGAGTATCTCCCTGTTTAGAAGTTCGGGGAATGGATCTGATGACTCACCAACAACATTTTCAGAAAATGCATTTCAAAGAATTTAGCATCAACCTCCAACCACCTTCCGTCCATTCTCCCCAGCCAGGTTCTGTTCCCAACTATCATTAATTGCTTTGGGCAGGATGAAAACTGCTGAAATATCACTAGGCTTCTTTAAAAAATCTGCTGCAATAGCAATAGCAGACAAGGACTGTTTCTCCCTGTGCTAAATGGCTTCAATTGGGTGATCCTGTTACTAGGAGATGGGTCTCCCTTAATGAGCATCCCTCTGTAGATGTATTTCTGTTTGGACTTTTAGACACATGGCAAATGTACCTTCAAAGGCCTCTGCATCTGCACTCACCTCTCCCGTACACCCACATGCATACACAAACACCTACATACATACACACACATATGCACGAAACACAACACACATACACACACACCACAGCTTCCCTGCATGTTTTCCACAAAGTGATTCTCACAGTCTGGTAGACAATCCTTCCCTGACACACCACCACCAATCCTAGGTGATGCTCTTATGTACCACTTCGGATCCCCCTGGCCTTACCTGCCTCTGATTCCAGATTCTGCTACTGCAACCAAGTAGTCACAGGCTTCAGTCAGCTTTATACAAGCACCAATTGACAGGGCCCTTGCCTCAGGCCACTCTGTGCACATCTCAACTGCCTCCTTGGGGTTTCTCTGTGACACCTTAGTGTGTGGGATACTGTGGGAACTTGTCCAATCCACACACATGTACAACCTGGAAGTGCAGGGAAATTAATACCCCATGAGGCAAGCCTTTGACCAATGTATGATAGAAATCAATAGCTAGATGTCCCTCTTCCTATCCCTGAGAACACAGTACTGAAACACACTTCTAAGCCTTTCAGATAGTCTTGTGGGATTGAGCAACCAGTTGTTCATGGCATTAGCTAAGATAATGCATCCTTGTATTGGCTCTCCTACCCTGCTTCACTATCCTGTCCTTCACTTCTGGTCCCTGGGATCATATTCCCAACAAAGTATTTTGACATAGTATAGTGTACAAGACATTTTCCTATCAACGAAAGCTGAGGGAGTTCGTTACCGCTAGACTTGCCTTACAAGAAATGCTTCATGTTGAGATGAAAGGACACTAGACAGTACCTCAAAGCTGTAGGAAGTAATAAATGCCTACCATACAGGAAGTATATGATAAATACAAATGCCAGTTTTATTGTATTTATCATTTATAATGCTGTCTTTTACTTCTTATATGGCTTAAAATTCAATGCTTAAAAACAAGCACAAATCACTGGGCACACAATGTATAAAGATGTAATTTCTGATATGAACAACATAAAATGGAGGGACAGGACAGAGGGACATAGGAACATACTATGTGTAGATTTCCCTCACCCCTCCAGAGATGGCTCCCTCATCTGTTTGCTGGTTGTTTTTACTCGTTGTTTTTCATCATTATTTGCGCTCATTGTCTGCTCATGTTTTAGGGTTTTTTTGCTCACTATCTGCTCATTGTCTGTTTATTTTTCTTTAGGAGGTACCAGGAACTGAACCTGGGACCTCATATGTGGGAGGCGGGCTCTCAACTGCTTGAGCTACATCTGGTCCCTGCTCATTTGTTTTTGCTCATTGTCTTGCTCATTGTTTTTGCCCGTTATCTGCTTGCCATTTTTGCTCAATGTCTGCTATTCTCCCATGTGGGAGGCAGGCACTCAATTGCTTGAGCCACATCCACTCCCCTTTGTAGGCTTTTGAAGTTAAGTTGGGATCAAAATAAAATAAATTGTAATAGATTTAAGATGTTAAATTCAATCCCCATAGTAATCATAAAGAATAGATCTAAAAAATTTACACAGAAGGAAATGAGAAGTGATTCAAAATGGCTCACTATTAAAGGTCATCTTAACAAAAAGAAAGGCATTAATGGAGGGAAGGAGGAGCAAAAAAAAAGTATGAATCTTACAAAAAAAGCAATTAGCAAAATGGAAGAAGTATTTCCTTAGCAGGAGTTAGCGTAAATGTAAGCGGATTAAACTCTCCAATCAAAAAGCAGAGATTGATAGATTGGATAAAGAAGTGTGACCCAACTGTATGCTATTTACAAGAGATTCATCTTAGATCCAAAGATACAAACAAGCTTAAAGTGAAAAGATGGGGGAAAATATCCCATGTAAACATTAATCAAAAGAGCTGCGGGGTTATACTAATATCAGACAAAATATACTTTAAATGAAAAAACTGTTACAATAATCAAAGAAAGACATTTTATATCCATAAAAGGGTCAGTTCAACAAGAATATGTAACAATTATGAACATATATGCACCTAAAAACAGGGCCCCAAAATATATGTGGCAAGCATTGACAGAAATTGAATAATAGTTTTTATATAATAATTTGACTTTTCAATACACCACTTTCACTAACAGATAGAACATCAAGACAGAAGATTAACAAGTAAACTGAAGGCCTGGACAACACTATAAAAAAAAGTAGATCTAACAGACATATATGAAACACACCACCTAGCAACATTAGAATATGCCTTCTTTTCAAGTGCACATGGATTATTCTCCAAGATAGAACATATGTTAAGATACAAGAGAATTCTCAATAAATTTATAAATATTGATATCATACAAAGTAACTTCTTCAACCACAATGGAGTGCAGGTGGAAATTAAAAACAGAAGGAAAACTAGAAATGTTTCAAATATGTGGCAATTAAATGACACACTCTTGTACAATCAATGGATTAAAGAAAAGATTACAAGGGAAATTAGAAAATAATTAGAATCAAATGAAAATGAAGACAAACATATCAAAATGTATGGGATTCAGCAAAGGCAATGCTCAGAAGGAAATTTATAACTATGAATGCCTATATTTGAAAAGAAAAAGGATTTCATATTAATAAGCTAATTTCACATCTTGAGGAATTATAAAGAAAAGAAAAGAAAACCCAAAGTTAGCAGAAGGAAGGACATAATGAAAATTAGAGGAGAGATAAATGAAATAGAGAATAGAAAAACAATTGAGGAATTAAGAAAACAAAACCAAAAGTTTGGTTTTAAAAAAAAATCCATAAAATTAACAAACTTTTAACCATATGACTAAGAAAAAAAGAGAAATGATGCAAATAGCTAAAATCAGAAATGAAAATGGTTATATTACTGCTGACCTTAAAGAAATAAAAAGGATTATAGGAGAATACTATGAACAATTGTATATCAACAAGTTAGATAATCTAGATGAAATGGAAACATTACTAGAAACACACAAATTACCTAAAATGACTCGAGAAAAAATAGTAAAACCTAAACAAACTTATTAACAGGTCCAGAAATTTAATCAATAATCAGGGAACTTACACCAAAGAAAAGTCCAAGACCAGATGACTTCACTGGTGAATTCTACAAAACACGTAAAGAAGAATTAACACCAATCCTTCTCAAACTCTCCCAAAGAATTTAAGAGGAGATAATACTTCCTAATTCATTCTATGTGGCCAGCATTACCTTGATACCAAAGCCTGATAGAGACATCACAAGGAAAGAAAATTATAAATTTCTCTTATGAATATAAATGCAAAAATCCTTTACAAAATGCTAGTAAACCAAATTCAATAGCATCTTTAAAAGATTATTCACTATGTGTATTAGTCTGCCAAAGGGGTGCTGATGCAAAGTACCAGAAATCTGTTGGCTTTCATATAGGGTATTTATATGGCGTAAAAGCTTATAGTTACAAGGTCCTAAAAAGTCCAACTCAAGGTTGCTTTCTCACCAAAGTCATTTGCCACATGTTGAAGCAAGATGGTCGCTGATCTCTGCCTGGTCTCTCCTTCCTGGGCTTCCTCTTCCTCTTGAGACTCTGTGGACCCAGCTTCTTCCCAGTCTCAGCTGTGGGCTGGCATAGGGCTTGTCTCTCAGGGCTTTCTATATCAGAAACACTATTGAAATCTGAGGACATTAGCTCTGAAGGGCGGCAGTGAGTCCTGCCTTTGTGACCCAGTATGGGCATTATTCAGTAAACATGCCACCACTTAATACCAGCTGGCTTTCCTAAAATTGTCCAGCAATTTGTCTTGCTCACATTCCCCCACGTTGACCGGGATCAAAACTTTGTTGTGCCGAAGGGCTCAAACCTGGAGATGATGCTTTTAAAGAAGTCGTGATGATCTCCCCAATGCCTACCTCCATTATTTAAAACATTGTTTCAAGGCTCAGGTATAAATATTAAAACCTTAATTAGAGAATCAGTGATGATGCTGCAAAATGAGGGGCACTCAGCACTTTCAGACAAGTTCACAGTGGGCATGCAAACTATCAGGTGAATGGCTCATCTCCCTAGGCCTTTAGCTGTTTGAGTCTTCTCATTTTTATCACATGGCAGGATCAAAATGAAAAAGTTCTCTCCTCTTCTGGTGTGTCTATCTCAACTGAGTTTCCATTTGTATCGGCCTCCAAGGGGTTAGGGACTCAACCTGAGTCACAACTTACTGACAATGTGGTGGAATCAAAGCCCTAATCTTAACAGGTAATTTAATCAAGTGTCCCTCAAGTGAATCCAATATAATCAAAGGGGATCACACCCAGAAGAATAGATTAGTTTATAAACATAATCTTTCTCTTTTTGGGATTCACAAAAATAATCTTAAACTGTCACACTATGATTGAGTGGGATTTATCCTAGGAATGCAATGGCGGTTCAATAGGAAAATCAATGTAACTATACCACATATATAGAATGAAGAAAATAAAGCCAAATGATTGTCTCAATAGATGCAGAAATAGACATTTGGCAAAATCTAGCACTCTTTCTTGATTTAAAAAAACACTCAGAAAACTAGGAATAGAAGGGAACTTTCTCAACACAATAAAGTCCATTTATGAAAAACCCACAGCTAACATCATACTCAATTGTGGAAGACTTAAAGCATTCCCCTTAAGATCAGGAACAAGACAAGGATGCCCACTTTCATCACTGCTATTCAATATTGTACTAGAAATTCTAGCGAGAGAATTTAGGCAAGAAAAAGAAATAGAAGACATCCAAATTAGAAAAGAAAAAATAAAACTATTTCTATTTATAGATGGCATGATCTATATATAAAATCCAAAGGAATCCACAAGAAAACTACTAGAGCTAATATATAATTTCAGCAAGGTGGGAGGGTACAAAATCAACACACAAAAATCAATTGTATTTCTTTTTTCTTTTTTGCCAAAATAACTTCAATTATAGGTTTGTTGGGGATGTGACATTAAAATATCAGTCAGTTGAAAACTTCACATTGTTAATGTGTCACCCCAAAAATTCAAAATTTGTGTTATACCATTACTATTTATTTGTACATTTTTGGTCTGCAATGCATACTCTTGCTAGATAAGAGCCCAAATCACTATAACAAGTGTTCCAACATTTTCAAATTTCTTTTAAAATCAGAGTTAAACATAAATCATTGTAGAATTCCCATTTAAAACCTTGGTTCTACTCATTGCAGACTTTCAAAATTGGACTGAAGTATATATAATTTTTTAATGTAGAAAAATAACAAACTTCAGTTCAACCTATAAGCCTGTCATTTTTTTTTTTGACAAAATTCAAAATAATATTGTGGCACAGGAGGAAAAAATATAGTAGTCTGTAACTTCAAGCTACTATTTCTTGCCCTAGACTTACTGCAGACAATAATTGGTTTTCTCTGATCCCTCTCCCAAGCTGCATGAGAAAGGAAACCATGGAAACTGGGCCACCATAAAGCAATGCTTTCTAACCTCAGTGAGCTCTCTCTGATCCTCAGAAGTGGTTTTACACATCCCTTGTTGACTGATTATTACAGGGAGTCCACAGCACCTGTTTTAAACTTTCTTCATCCTCGAGGGTCTACCCCTGGACTTCCCTCAACTTAACCTCACTCACAGAAGGTAACTTCATGTTCTACTTCACTGAGGAAGGCCAGTAAGCATGAGCTCCTTACTCTGGTGCTTGGGCAAACCAGACTTGGGTCTTAGGCTGCCTGGCTGACCTAGCTAGTCCAGCATGCGTAGGCAGCTAAGTTTTCCCTGCCCTTGCCAGACAGCCCGGCATGACTATCTTCCTTCTTGAAGGTCATTACGTCTCTCTCAAGTCCCAGCTAATCTTGGTCCCAAGTCCATCCTGACTTTTAACAGTAGCTTCTATCCTTCCATCACTGGCTCTGTCCCCAGTGTCTAGAAACATGGACAGTTCTCCCTTATCTTTTTTTTTTATTTTATTTTATTTAAATTTATTTTCAAAGGAGTTTAGATTACATAAATGTTACATAAAAAAATATAAGGGATTCCCATACGCATCCCTCCCTCCCCCTCCCAAACTTTCCCACATTAATAGCATCCTTCATTAGTGTGGTACATTTGTTACATCAATTGTATTTCTATACACTGGCAATGAAAAATCCAAAAGAGGAAATTAAAAGAAAAATGCCATTTATAGTAGCATAAAAAAATAAAATACCTAGAAATAAATTTAACCAAGGATATTTAAAAAGTCATGTGGTATCATTACTGAGCAGATCAACATATTATCTAGCAATTTTATTTTATTATTAATTTGTCAAATGAATTATTCTAGATATTTATCAGTAAGGATGATTAAAAACAGTTTACATTTCCATGGAAAGGACAGCTGCAAACATTCATGTATCCTAGGACTATGTTGACCCTCCTGCTCTCTGACAAAGAGAGGCCCTGTTTACCTTGATATCTCATGGAACCCCTAACCAGCTTCGCACAGGCAAACTCAGGAGTACCTTACCTCAGGCCCACACTGTGCCCTTTTCATCTCTCATCCCAGGGTTCTCTGTTGATGCTACAGTTGGATACTGTGGGAACCTGCTCAGTGCTCATGCAGAGGCAACACAGGGTGTGGAAGAATTAATGCCCTATGGGATCAACCTTTGGCCAGTGGTGACAAGAAGATGATGTGTAAATACTTCCCTCTTTTAAATGTGTAAATACTTCCCTCTTTTATCCCTGGACAGATGATCCAAAGATGCATTTCATATGGCTTATTGATGATCTTGGGAGATCAACCAACCAGTCAACCATGGCAATGATCAACTTAATAATTCACCCTCTCCTCCGCTGCTTCCCTCCCATTGTCCCTCACTTGTGCTCCCTGCAATCACATTTCTCAGTAAAGAACCATATACATAAACTTTTGTCTCAAGCTCTTCTTTCCGGAAAACTCAGGCCAGGACGCTGGCTTCCCAAGAACAGAGAATGAGGGGAGAGAACATCTTTTGTTCCTTGACCGAGGTTCTCTTATTTCAGGGTAGAAGCAAACGAATTCTGCAGTTAGGAGATCCAGTGCCCCTAGAGGATTCAAAGAGTGGCCAGCTTACTCCAGCAACAAGAAAGAATTTAGATAAAGGTACTTCTCTTTATAAGGGAGGAAGCAATTTTCACCTGGCAGTCCCTTGAAAGACAGGGATAGTCACAAATAAAAAGGAGTATACTTATTTGGGAGGCTGATCAGCAGGTTTGCCTGATCCACAAGTTATCATCTCCATGGTATAATTTTTAGGGAGCAGAAGATTTCTCCTCCCATACGTTTTTTTCTCTACTGGTACCTGAAATGCCACCATTAATAGTCTTCTTTCTTGGATTAAGCATTAGCAGTTTTTAATGCACACCCCTGTGAAGAAGACATCACAAACGGAAATGTCTGATGGGGCCAGGCAAGTAAATCAAGTGAATAAAGGGTTCTGAGTGTTATACTCAAGCATGCATGCCCCAGCTGAAAGGGGCAGCAGCTCACCAACTCAGGCTGATACTGCCACACAGGAATATGGACCCAGTGCTGCCTTCTGAGGCGGCTTCGAGTTATGTACGTCAGAAAAACGTGCTCTCAATCCTGTGGTTGAGAACCACTGTAAAGAAGACCTTTTGATGAGGTTACTTCAGTTAAGCCTGGCTCAACTGAATCAGGATGGGTCTTAATCCTATTACCGAAAGCCTAAAAGAGGAGACCACTGAGAGAGAAGCCACAGGGGACAGCCAGAAGCTGGAAGTCAACAGAACCTGGAAGAGAAAGAAGAAGATGCTGCCATGTACATTGCCAAATGATAGAAAAGACAAGGACCAAGGATCACCTGCAGCCAGCCCCAAAATGCCACAGTCTTTGGGGAGAAAGCGTCATCTTGCTAATGCCTCGATTTTGGACTTCTCCTCGCCTCAAAACCATGAGCCAATAAATTCCCATTGTTTAAGCCAATCTATTGCATGGTATTTGTTTTAGTAGCCAGGAAAATAATACACCTACTTTCTGATTTTTCAAAAGAAGTTGGAAAACATAGTTTAATATGACATATTTTAAAGGTTTGCAACTACTTAAAACTTTTTTAGAATATCATGACTACAAAAAAAATGTGTCTGTGGGTCTGACATAAAAGCTTTGTTCTAAACGATTCTATCTAAGAAACTACCAGCTTTACTTCTTTTACTTCCTTACAATTAGCTCTGTCAAAAGTCTACATTGGGGAAGCCGCTGTGGCTCAATCAGTGGGGCTCCCGTTTGCCATGTGGGAGGCCCCGGGAGGCCCCGCGTTCGGTTCCCGGGGCCTCCTGGTGGGGGCAGGCCCGCCCGCACGGCCTGGTTGGCTGGCCCAGCGAGCGCAGGCAGCAGGGGGGGGATAAATGAATAAATAAATAAAGTCTTTGGAAAAAAAAAAAGTCTACATTGTTCATTAAAAAGTACTGGCAGAGCACCTACTATGAGTCAGAAATAAAAGTCAAGCACAAGCTCTGTCTTCTAGTAGTTACCAATGATGGATAGAGTAGCACACAGACAAGTAAACAGATGTTTGCAAAAAAGTGGGATAAGAACTATATCGTGAAAGCCACAGGTGCTCTGCACAGAGAAGCACCTGAGCCAGCTTGGAGAAATCAGGGAAGGCTTCCTGGAGTAGTTGAGAGGAACTATGATGTGACAGATGAATAGGATGTATTTGACTTAGGCAGGCAGGGCAGATGGGGAAAGGCCATTCCAAATCTGGTCCTTCTCAACCTTAGTTCAGACCTTTGTCATCTCACACTTGCATTATCACAACAGCTGTCTGTTCTCCCTGATTCTAATCATGCTCCACCCTGCTACCAGAGTCACCTCTCTAAAACACAAATATTTCCAAGTCACACATTAATTTCCTTTAGGATGTCCCCATTGCCTACAGATGTCTCCAAATTTCACAATGAATACCCCATCAGTAAAAATTTTTAGGAATGCAACTTCACCATGAATATAATTTTTATTTATAAATTACAACCTCTAATGTGCTAATGTTTTATGGACATTTTGCACAGTAAGTAGGAAATTTTAAAGAATAATATATAAAGTTGAAATAGTAAAATATTTTCATGTACCAAAAATGTTGTACCATTAATTAAAATGAAAGCAATGTAATGGTAAATGTTTCATTATTTTTAAAATCTTAGTTTAGCACTTTTTTATATAATCATTTGAAGGTCATGATGAAAATAAGGTTTATTTTGTACATGGTTTTAGTGAATTTATAGGCTGAGAAAGAGGTATCCCAAAGACATGGAGATCTAAGTGGAAGAAGTACATTATTGGCTGCACTTTCTAAATATTAAACTCATTTTTCAGTCCCATCTACTGATTATGGAGAGGATTATGTCGGTATTTGGCTAGTAAATGTACATATTCCACATATGTCAATCAGTTGTTTTTGCAAACTGGCACTTTTATACTTTGAACAAATGCATTCAAAATCTTTTAGAATTCTTTATTTGGAAGGTTTTTTAACACTTTAGAAAATTCAGTTTCCAAGTTTTCATAGTAGGCAGATGTGACAGGTTTTATAAGCGACACAGCGACAATATTTTAGACAATAAAATCACGTAATGGTGGAAACACTTCCAAACATCCATTTTAAAATGCTTTCTTCAGCGTCAACTTCTTTCCAAAAAACAGTTCCTTTCTTCCTCGTTGTTAAAAATGTCACCTTTACCTTGAAAGGGCAGAATACGGATGTTTACTTTTTTGAAAATATCTAATAGCAACAGATACTTGTCATCACTAGAAAGGTCAGTGAATTTGGAAAACTTGTCTTTGTGTAAAAGAAAATTAGATTGCTCATTGTTAAGTTCAATGAGATAGCCAAACACCCTCTGTGTGGCACATGATCAGTCTGCTTCTCATTACAAAGTATTGACAGATTCTACCACTTAAAATATTATAATCTGCCAGCTCACGTAAACTACAAAACAGCTCATCAAGCTGAAAGTGAATGAGGAAGGTTGCCTTTGCAGCCTTCTGCTTGGAGGACCTCATGTACCCTAGGGGACACAGATCTTTCTGATGAATGGATGAGTGAGGTACCAGTGTCACTCCATTTATTAAATGCTAATAGAGCTCTTTTTTTTTTTTTTCATTTTTAAAATGAGAACTAAAAACAAATAAAGGTGCTTTTATTTTCCTCCTGCACCTCCTTGAACATCTGGTGCTTTGGAGATCACTGGCCTACAGGGATCAAGTCCTAACTAGTAGCTGACCTTCCTCACTGCCCCTTTCCTCTCTCCCACTCAGTGTTCCACCAGTAGTAATGATAACTAACATTTACTGAACACTTACTATGTACCAAGCAATGATCCATATGCTTTACATGAATGAGTTCAATCTCCACAACAATTCTATGGGGTAACTGCAATTATTATCCCTTTTCATTCTTGAAGGAACTGAGGTGCAAAGGAGTTGAGAAACTAACACAAGTCACAAAGTTAGTAAGGGGTTGAGTCAGGGTTCAAATCCAGCAATTTGGCTTCAGAGCCTACACTCTTAAGTATGGTGCAATGGAAGCTCCTCTTGTGTAGAGCTACACAAAAAAAAAGTTCTGCACATATGTGATGCTCTTTAATTCTTCCAGGACTTTGCACATACTATTCCTTCTGCCTAGACCAGTCCTTCAAGATTCAATGCAGATGGCAGAAACTCCCTCAGCCTTCTCTGATCCCGCAAAGAACCTTAATGCTGCTTTCTCTCTTGGTGGATGTCACTTTGTGGTGCCGTCTTACTCACAATGATAATCCTTTCCCTGGGAACTGCTCTGATACATAGGGTCATGTCTGTACTACCTGCCCTTGCCTCCTGGCTATATGAGCCAAGATGGGCCAATGAGATTCCCTCTCCTGGGATTTGGAATTTCAACTGAGAGACACAGTCTGGGTAGAGAGGGGTGGGAGTGGGGAGGTTGTTTCAAGAGTTAATAAACTGCAGCTCTCTAGAAGGGAGGTGTTGAACTTCTCTTGCTGAGTTCTCCAAAGCCATTCTGTCCAGTCTCAAAGCTTGGTGATAAAGATTTTCCTTGATTTCCAAAAATAATCCAATGTCTCGGTATCTTTTTATTAAAGAAGTTGTAGGTTTATAGAACAATCATACATAAAATACAAATTTCCCATATACCACCTTATTATCAACACCTTGGATTAGTGTGGTACATTTATTACAATTCATGAAAGAACATTTTTATAATTGTGCTATTAACTATAGTCCATCATTTACAATAGGGGTCACTGTTTGTGCTATACACTTCTACTATGTTGTTCTTTATTTTTATTTTTTAGTCTAGTAACATATATACACCCTAAAATTTCCCCTTTTAACCACATTCAAATATAAAATTTCATACTGTTAAATACATTCACAGTGTTGTGCTATCATCACCACCATCCATTATGAAAACTTTATCATCAACCCAAGTAGAAACTGTACAATTCAACATTAACTCCAGCCCGATTAGTGTCTTGGGTTGAATCTACCCAGATTCTCGTTTGCTTAAATGAAGTAAACAAATGTAACCAATGCAGTGAGCTCCAGCAGCATTTCCCCCACCCCACTCCACACCCCGGCCCCGGCAGTGCGTTCATCACCTTGCACTGCAGTCCTTTGTTGTCTGCAGGGCTGACTCCCCAGCAGGCTGCGCGTACTTTGAGTGCACAGGCTGCTGCTGCCGCATCTCTGGACTTCCGGTGTCCAGCCTGCATGTGACCCAGGGCAGGAGTCGGCAAAGGCTTGCTGAGTGAATACACGGATGGGAGCGTTTCCCCAGGATGAGGCAGGCACATTTGGCTTCCTGCCTCGGATGTGATCCATTCTCAGAACGCTCAGTGCTCAGAGTCAGAGCCTTGAAAAGACTGTCTCTGAAAATAAAATCCAGGTTGGAACCATTCAAAGCATTTTTAAAAAACTGACCTTTACTTGTTGAAAGCATAATCCATTAATAATGTACCTTGTACCAGAGAGATAATGGGAACCTCCCATAGGGGGATTAAAGAATGGCAGGAATTTAGGATGGATACTCCTTCTCCAAAATTGCTTTATCCCCTGGAGGTACGAATGGCAGGGAACAGACCAGCCCTCTCCAGGCTGGGAGGAGGAGCTCTAGGCAGAGGGAAGGACTTAAGTCAGGGAGGTGGCCTGGTCCACCTTCCCTCTGACAGCCCTGCAGGAGCCTCCAGCCTCTCCTGCTTCCCTCTGACCAGGAGTCGAGAATTTTCTGGTCTGTTACCTTGGTCAGTGCTGACAGTCCCCTGGAAGGTTATTGATGAAAGCCGGGGTTGCAGGTGGCAGTGTAGCCAGCTCTAGAGTTTGGGGTTTGTCTACAAGGGATATGGCTGGTACACAAGCCTCAGACACTGCTAAGTCCCCAACTCTCTCCAATGACTGACAGAGGCTGCAGCTTTCCTGATTCATGGAGTCACTGAGTCCCCAGGCTGGAAAGAACTTAAAGGTCATCTTATGGTTGGGCACCTTCGGTGGCAGGAGATTTACCACGTCCTGAGGCAGGCCACTCCGTCTTGGAGCCCTGACAGTTCCTAGAAGACTCTTCCTGATACTGAGGCCAGTTCAAGCTTTTCTTTTCACTGGGGCTCCCATGCTCGCCAGCGTGCCCCAGGTGCAGGCAATAAGAGGGAGCACTGTCTGGAGAGAATGTGAAAACAATAATAAAAATGGTCTCAAAGTCCGTCTGCTTTTATCAACACCATGCACCGGCAAGTCTAAATAATGTTAGTGAGAAAACACTCCTCCTTGACAAGATCCCGCATTGGTCAAGTTCTCAACAACTGTTAAGGGTACTGTTGAGTTTTATTAAAAATAGCAAGTATGTAAGCTCCAATTTAGCACATCTTTATTACTTATTCTTTAATCAATATTGTGCTCTATTTGGAAGCTAATTGGAGAAACCCCAGTTAAATAACTGGCCCCAGTACACACACAGTCAGCTACACGTGTTCAAGAGTAAATTCTGAACAGTTTGTAATCATTCCAGATTGCTTTTTTTTTTTTTTTTTTTTTTTTTTATTTTATTTTATTTTTTTTCCAGATTGCTTTGAGCACAGTTCATCTCTCCAGCCCCTGAGGTACTACATATACCTGTGTTTAAACAGCAAATTCCAAATAAGCACAGCGATGGCAAAGACAAAAAACAAAGTGTGAGCTACTTCAATTCTGACATTCTGTGTGACCACTAGCAGTTTTTATTTGCATTTCAAATTTAAAATGATGAAACAAAGTGAGAACTGCAAGGTACAATATTTTTTGTTTGGTAAGTGCAACATTTAGTTCATCCATATTGAATTTGAATAATATGCTTAAAATTGAAATCCATCCTTCTTTTTAAATTATTTTTAAACTAAAGCATTAATCAGGAAAATAAAACTGATATTATTTATTGTTGCAGTGTATAGATAGAAGTCTTTTTCCCTTTTTCTCAAAAGCTACACCAGTGTAATAAAAAATACTAATCCATTTCTGTTTTCCTTTTTTATTTTGTAATATTTGTGGGTTTTTTTTTACTGGCATGCTTATATATATGAAGTTTAATAAAATAAAATTTTCACTGCTTTTCTTTTGTTATTAGTATTACTTATTTCATTTTATGCTTATTACTGAAAAGAATTTTATTGTATAGAGGAGAATGTGGTTTAAGAAAAAAAAAAACGATCCTTTCCAGATGTCAAATACAATAGGCATGCTACTGACTCTGATCCCTTTCACTAAGTTCGGTTCCAGTATTTGAAAATCCCCTTCATGTTCTTCCTGGATTTTTCTAGGTTGAGCATCCCAGGCCTCCCCAGCATTCCTAATAAAAATGGTTTTGAGTCTTTTTGCCATCCTCACTACAATGACTATCATTTATCAAACATGTACTGGGTCCAGATAATGTCCATGATCTCATGTGATCCTCACTACTACCTTGTGAAGGAGATATTGTTCTTCCGATTTTATGGCTGAGGAAACTGAAGCTCAGAGGGGCGAAGAAACTTGCCCAAGACCACACAGCTGATGCACAGCAGAAGTGAGACAGGACTTGACAACAAAGCCCATGTTCTTAGCACTGAGCAATCCTGCCCCCACGCCTCCCCCCACCACAGGGTGCGGTCCAGCTTGTCTACATTTCTCTTCCTTTGGTGGTCTCCAAACTGCATAGCACACATCCGCCACACGTAGAATATGAAGGTTCAACTTGGAGAGAGACACCTCTTTCATTCCAGAAGATGTACTTCTACTAACACAGCCTCTGAAAATCATGACTTCATGGGCAGCCACAGTAGACAAAAATGGGTCCCAGGAGGATGCTGACTTGAGTCATGGGGGTCCAACATATGATATCTAGGATCTATCAGGTGTGAAAGTGGGGGAAGGTGGAAAGGATAAACCCTGAGATGGAAGAAGTGTTCCTCTGTGCTATCTCAGTAAGAGGACAAAAATTCCCAAGCCCCAGAGAAAGTCATTCACAGTTCCCAAATGTGGACAAATTCAGTGCCTCAAGAGTTCGGATTCAGGGAGCAGAAACTGGGGGAAAAGCAGAGGTAACTAGCAACCAAAAGCAGGGCCTGGGAAAAGGCTGGGCAGCCTTGGGAGAAGAGACAGACCCCTTCTGCACCAGCAATGGTTGGTGGATTTCCACCATGGAATCAGAGGACTAGGCTGAAGGATTCCAGATACCCAGCCAGCCTTCCTCTACCCTGTCCCTTTGGGAGGCTCAGTGAGGTGCTCCCAGATGCCACCGATAGCACTTCAAGTCCTATCCCTCCCTTAGAACCTCACCCTTATACAAAAGCAGCTGCTTGCTAGAGGGGCAGAGAGCTTTGGACAGCCTGTTAGGTGGATTCTGCTCCCATTATCCCTGGTGGGCAGAACCTGGGGCAGGTGAATCCATTCTAAGCAGCTGAACAGACTCATGTCTGCACCATTTTATTCTCTCATTCTGGCCTTGGGTTGATCTCCAATCCTACCATCCTACCTTTGTCTTTGACTCTGAGCTACCCTATCTTAATCATGATCATTTCACCTCAGAACCATTGAATTCTTATTGAAGGTCAAAACATTTCATTCAGCCCAGTGACTGATCCAGGTTTTTGAGACATTTAGGGTCCCATATGAGTGGTTCATCAGTCAATGGAATAATGAGGATCAGTGGGCAGATGCTGTTCTTCAGGGTAGAACCTCATTCCACATCCAAGAGCCAGGAACTGTGACCATCCCTCAGGGAAAGAGGCTAGCAGAGCCAGATAGGGGCTAGAGTCCCTGACAACCAGTCTGAGAATCAGGGATATAGGGACTCCAACCCTCAAAGAGGGTTAGAGTGCTGGACAAGTCACCAGACAGAAGCACATCCTGCAATCTGCTCTGGTAAGGGGGGCATGAGAGGGGCAGTTCATGGGTAGGCAGTAACTCAGTGATGTGTGGACAACCAGGCCAGGCTCCCCACCCCCAGATCGATTGGGCCCCAGGCCTATGGCCATGAGACTAGACTAGACTCGTGTTAGGGGAGATTGGGCTTCTAATACACACAAGGCAGGGTCTGGGTGGGCTGCGCCTGCGGGTGAGAGACTCGGAGAATTCTGGCTGAACAAGGAGAGGAAGGGGTTGAGACGAATGTGAACACTCCTGAACACCACCAGTTCAGGAAATCGGCATCTCCTCTATGGAGTCTGGCATAATGGATCAGCCAAGCTTGGGCTTTCCAAGCCGGACATTGCATCTCGCTGCCAATATCCCTGCCATTTCCTTCAGATTTAATGTGGTGAAATGAGAGCATGATGATAAACACTGATTAACTCTAGGCACAGCAGGAGAAAGAAGTTTCCCTTTCCTATCTCACTCTTCCTTCCCTTCCTCCCTTGCGTTCTCTTCTCTCCCTCTCTCTCTGCAGAAGCACTGCTCTTTGTCCTAACCTATGGAATGGTAGGTTAATTGGCTTATAGAGCTGCTGAATATGGAACAGAGCCTAATGGAGATTTAATCAAAGGAGACAGTTGTGTCGAGTGAGGTGTAAAAGCCATTGAAGATGAATGGAGATGGATACAATTTTCCTCCCAGAGTTATTCAGAGCAATTTTAATAAAGAGCAAGTTTAACTATGGAATAGATTGTGTGACCAAACATCATTTTTTCCATAGGGCACAGCAGGACAAGCAAGGAAAGGAGAACTTAGAAAGTCACTTAGAGAAAATGGGGCCTCTCTTTGGACTCAACAATTGGTGCAGGGCAGAAGTTCATTGCTCCCACACAAATCTACCTTCTGCCCAATGGTCTACTCTGTGACTCACTGCAATGTTGTCTTTTGCATCCTCTGTGGCTTGTGGCCAATGACCTCAGTGATTAGAGCAGAAGGTTCACTAGGCTTAGGTTATGGCTAAGATTGGAGCCCCGTAGACCCAACCATTTACCAGGTTGTTCCACTTGTATGTCTATATCTTCCCTTGTCAACTCCTACTCATCCTTTAGTTCCCAGTTTAGTTGCCATTCTGTTTGGTAAGGTTTCCGCATTCCCTGGACCCCCTAGGTGCTTTCTCTGTTTCTCTAATGACTTGTAACACTTGCAATTCCATAGTTGCCTTTTTTGTATGTGTTTGTTATCACCACTAGGCTGTGAGCTCCCCAAAGTATTTATGTAGGTATCCGTATGTGTGTGTGCATGTGTGTGTGTGTGTGTGTATGAAACCTCTTACTAGGATTGTCTTAGACAAGCTATTGTGTAAATTGCTTCTTTACTCAGCAATATGTAATGTGATGTGGACATTTCTTTCCATATCAATGCATGTTGCAACTTAACAAGCTCTTTAACAGCTGTACTGCAGTCCTTTGTATGAATGTAACATAAATTATTTAACAAATGTCATATACTTTTATATCAGAAATATTGAAAGGAGCATTTTCATATATATACATATATATATATGTTTTTGAAATTTTCTTCTGTTAACTCCTTGATAAATTCTTATAAGGAAAATTGCAAGGGTCAAAACTTTAATACATATTTTCCAATTGCCCTCCAAAAAAAAAAAAAAAGTGTGCCGATTTATACTCCCACAAATGCTATCTGAGAATATCTGTTTCCCTACATCCTTTCTAAGTATTGTCAATCATATTCATTTTTGCCAATCTGATGGCTAAAACTGGATATCTCATTCTTCCTAAATTTGACAATTGAATAATCTAAGAAAGGCCCCATCTAAGGAGATGATATAACTACAAATTTTGCAGGGCTCTGAGGAATTCCAAAAGCCTGCATAGGGGAGAGATGTTGCTGAGCCTGTTCTTGGAGAAATCAGGCAGGACAAGAGAGCCTCTCTGGAGCCCAGACCATTAAACCCTGGAGGAATAGTCAGATGTAGTCTGATTCATGTAAAATTATGCCCTAGGTGTCTGCGTAGAAGTCTCTAGATGACAGCACTTTTTGACATCTGATGGACATGTAAGTCATAGATCTGAGTCATGTGAGGGGTAGCAGAGCCAAGAGACAGGTCAGGGAGATGGTGTGTCTTATATATAAGATATATTAGAAAGAGACTTCAGTGGCTTAACTGCATGGAGGGCTCGACAACAAGGCCCAGCAGAAAATCAGAAACCGAGGGGCTGGACGGAGGCCAGTTAGACTCAACAGGCAAACTGGTGAGGCTGCAGCCTGATATTCAGGGGAGCTAAATGCCCCTGTGCCCTGGGCACACCAGATATAAGAGGAGCTGATGATTTGAAGATCCTACTGACTAGTGGACAAAGGGCTCCTTGGCTCAAGGGCTGAGCAGGTGGCAGAGCAGGAGCAGGTATAGACTGATGCATGGCAGAGCAATTGACAACTGGACATGCCAAGCAAGAAGATACCTTCTCCAGAAAACAGGTAGATGATTCTATCCAACCAAGTCTTGTTCAAGTTTAGGGGTAGGAGTGAGGTGGACACATCGATGCTTTTCTCACAGATCAAAGATGGGGATGCTGAAAGGAATGTTATTCCCATATTGATTGGCAGGAAATCCAGACCCTGTTCCCCAGGTTATCCCATAGAAACAGGCTTCACATAGGGAATGAATCGATGGATCTGGAACCTGGCAGAAAGGAGGACCATGTGGACATCAATACCCCAAGATGGCTGCTGGAAGATCCTCGCAAGATTTCTCTGGAAGCCAGAAGCTCCAGATAATTCTCCCAGGACATTATCCTTGGCCCCACCTGGGGGGTTGATGGGTGCTTCACACATGGTAAGTGCTATGTAACTATCAGTGTAAACTATCCTTACAATCAAAACAGCAAATACCTGGGACTCCTCCCATGCCATTAGCAAAAGGGTGGAATAGTTAACGGTTTAAAAAGCAGGGGCAAAGGTCAAATTGCCCCTTCTGCTCCTGTTCCTGGCCCCTGCCACCCCCTGCCCCTGCTCTGCTCCCAGCGGCTTCCACACCCGGCTGCTGTGCTTGGGGCCCTCGTGACTTCTGTGCCCTGCTCTTGCCATGCCCCCCTGCGCGGATCAACACGCAAGTAAAACCTGGGCATTTATCATCTATAATGGGAAATTGTAGTCTATATATAAATCAGCCCTCTCTATCACTTTTCAGCCCCTTACTCTCTACCGGGGACCCGTGGTCTGTTATTTTCTCCCATTTCTCTTCTCTGCCTACCTTAATAAACTGCTGGTCTCACTCACCTGACGTGCTCTGAAATTCATTTCTGCAGCATAAGTCAAGAACCTAGACTAAATCTGGTAACACCATGACCTATGTGAACCTTGGCGATGACACCTGACTCAGAGTGAGGTAGTATTTGACCCACAAGTAGCCAAAGCCAGCTCAGGGTGGTAGATGAGGGGCTCTGGTCAAGCAAGCGGATGCTTGGGGATTATCCAGAAAGTAATGCCAAAACCATATCCATGAATCAAATCAAATAAAGCCCAAGGAGTCCTTACATTTAAGTAGTAAAGGTAGAGTTTGAGAGTTGAAGCCAAAAGCCAGGAGCTGGGTCAAAAAAAGATGCATAGTAAGAGGCAAGAAACAATTGAGTTGGTGCCACTGTGGTAAGAACTTTCACTGTCAACAAGACTGGGATGCCCAGAGCACCCTTTAACAGGGTGATGGTCCCATGGGTTATGGGAGTAAGGGCTGGCCTAGGTTAAAGGCTGAGACTCAGGCAGATATTTGCTGCTTATAATCAATTGATGGGGTTGGTAGCCAGACCTTGGCACAATGGAGAAGACGATGAGTAACTTGTTGGCTGCAGTATCACCTACAGCATTATCAGTCTCTCACTTTTGCTGCAGATTTCAAACCTCCATGGTTTTGCTGGAATGAGAATACACTCAACTGTCTTGAGAAACATCCCAGAGAAGTTTCCATCTTACTGCCTCTGTGGGCACAAGTGGGCAGGGTACCACAGTGTTGTTAGAATCTCAAATGTCACCTCATTTAACACTTGAAACCACCGGGTGCAGTAGACAGGGATGTATTATTTTCTTTATTGTGCTTGAGGTTTAGCTGGAAGCACTGTGCTAAGTGCTTTACATCCATTACCTCACCTAATTCCAAAAACAGCCCTTCAATGTAGGTATCATTCTCCTTTTACAGTCCAGAAAGCCAAAGCACCAAGGGGGAAAAGAATTTGCCTGCCACTTGCTAGTAAGTGTTAGAACTTGGCCTTAAATGCAGAATGACAATTACCTTCCAAAGTTTGTCTAGCTTGAGAGCAAGCCCTGGGAGACAAAACAAAGAATCACCCTCCACTCCAGGAAATCCATCTGACCTTCCACCTGGGATCATATTCTATATTAACTGACTAGAGGCTTCTGGAGAGTCTGCATCTTGTTCTTGCCCCCAGTAGCTCTTATTTTATGCCCAAATATATATTTTTTTGAGGTACTGGGGGCCGGAGATTGAACCCAGGACCTTGTGTGTGGGAAACTGGCACTCAACCACTGAGCTACATCAGCTCCCCTAAGTTGGTTTTTTCATTGTTTTGCTTGTTGTTTGCTTTGTTGTTGTTGTTTAGGAGGTACCAGGAACCAACTCGTGGGAAGCAGGCGCTCAACCGCTTGAGCCACATCTACTATCCCCAAATAGATATTGAATCCAAATCACTCCCCAAATTTTCCTTTAGCCCAAAAAACTAGGCTTATGTATCATACCCACAGCCACACAGCTTTTCACTACCCCTGTTTAACTACTAGTTTCCAGCCAACCTGAGAAGCAACATAGTATAATGGTTAAGAGCATGTACTTTAGAACTCAACTACTTAGGTTCAATTCCTGTCTCTAATACTAACCAGCTATGTGACCACATGGAAGCCATTTAACCTCTTGTCTGTGCTTGAGTTCCACATCTGTAAGATGTGGAGAAGAGTCGTCATATTCCATAGGCTTGTGAAGATCAAATGAGTAAGCATATATAAAGTACTTTAAATAGTGCTTCACACATGGTAAGTGCTATGTAACTATCAGTGTAAACTATCCTTATTGTTCCCTCGCATCACCTGGCCAAGTGTCATGGCCCAGATAGGACAAGCAAAGAAAAGCAGGAAACAGCAGGCTCATAATTAGGCTATTTATTTGACCAAAAATAATTCAGTCACTTTTATGTATTAATAATAATAATAGCTGTGATTCACTATCTACTATGTGCCAACAGCTATATAAATGGTTTTGTATTTAATCCTTGTAATAACCACTTGAAATCCATGTTATTATCCCCACTGATGTAAAGGCTCAGAAAGGTTGACTAACTGGCCTGGGGTCACACAGCTAGTAAGTAGAGGAACTTGGATTTGAACCCATGTCTCTTTCTCTCTGATTCCAAACTTGTACACACTTTTGTTCTTAAGATAAGAGTTCAAAAGTAAAGCGATTAGAGTCTTAGAAAAAGGCTGACACCATTCTGGGATTGTTTAGCCATTTTAGTACCTTCTATTCTTTGCTGGAAACTGTTCCCTCCTTGCCCTTCCCATGCTTCCCTGTAGGCAGTGTGTACTTCCTTCCCCACTGACGTCGGGCGGGGCCATTTGACTTGCTTTGGCTAATGATGGGTGAGTAGCCATGACTTCTCCACATCTGAACAGGAGCTTGCATGGTTTTGCTCTGTGCTTGCATGGTTTTGCTCTGTCCCCCTTGAGCTTCTGCCTCCTGCCATGAAAATAGCATGCTGCTGATGGAGCTTGCCCCTTCAGTGCTGGCTGCAGGATACAAGACTCGTGGAGCTAAGCCAAGTCCAGCTGACCCCAGAAGACCCAACATAACTACTGCTGATCAGCCACCCTCACATACATGAGCAGGAAATAGATATTTGCTCTTGTAAGCCATTGAGAAATGAAAGGGTTATTGCCACAGCAAAAACTGACTACTACAGACATGGTCCCAGGAGCAGGGGATAGACCTGGTAATCTCCACTCTGATAGAATGAGCAAAGGGCAGGATAATCAAATAATAATATATTTGGTTGTAAAGATGGGCTTTATGCAGCCCAATGCATTTTTGTACATAATTGGTCGTCTACATATGTTTTCTAAATTGAAATCAAAATGATGGAGCCACAAAGGGCCTAGAAGCACAAGGAAGAAAGGAGAAAGTGGCCAAGGTCTTTTGAGTTTCCCTCCATGGTGGGAAAATGTGGAGGGTGGCTCCAGCAAATGCAGAGGCACAAGCCCAAGTAGGAACCGTTTTTCCCTGGGGAAGAGCGAGTCCATGTAAAGGGCTTTCCTGTAGGGAGATAGGAGGGAGAGCCCTCAGAACTCACCCAGCCCCATGGCTCTGGCTCCCACGGTGTCCTGGAGACTTGTAGGGTAAACAGGTAAAGTTCCTGGTCAGCTGGCAAGAATGGGTACAAGAAAGATCACTGACTTCTGGCTGGAACACCTTTCATCAAGGCAAAAGGCCATCAAATAAAGCACTGGGTCCCAGCATGACCCCTAAGTGGAGCTAGCACAGATGAGCTTTATGGAGACTTCTGCACACAGTTGGGTGCTGGAGGTGATTCTTTTATACAGATTTGCGCACAGAGATGCTCGGAGAGCCTTTGAGGCTGAGGGTCATGGTGTTGGGGAAGGTGACTGCTGCCCATATCTATTCCCAAGCCTGCCCTTGAGCTGTTGATAACCCTTTCAATTTCTGCCCTTAAGCCTTCCAGGAACAGGTGGTACAGGTCTTTGTAGGGGGAGGGGGATGGAGGGATTGCGGGTTTCCTATGGGGGAAAGCAGATGAAGGAAATGCTGGGGCCACTTCATTAGGCCTCTCTTATTGGTCTTGGGCCAGCTGAGATCCAGGAAAAGGCTGTAACATCAGCTGCGGTGTTTCCATGGCAACAGCAGGCAGCAGGGCTGCTGGAGTTAGTGGAGGAGGAGGGGAAGACTGGCTGGGGGAGCAGGAAGTGCTGAGGGAGGAGGAATGGGGTAGGGGAATCAGAAAGGGGGAAGGGAGGGGAGAGAGAAGAGCAGAGGAAGGGAGAAGAAAAGTGAGAGATAGGAAAGGGAGAGGAAGAGGAAAAGGGGAAGAGGAGAAGGGAGAGGAGGTTAAGAAAGAGAAGGGGAGAAGGAAAAGAAATGGGGGAGGAGTAAGAAGAGGCATATGGAGAGGAAGAAAAGGAAGAAAGACAAGGAATGGGGCGGGGGGGGGGGTAGAATGAAAGGAGAAAGAAAGAGAAGTGCTCGTATTCCCTGCTTCAAACACAAGAGAAGAAGGTGCCCACTGCCCTGGGGCAGCAGGAGCCACCACTCCCATGGCATAGTGTAAAATGCACAGAACACAAGCCTGGAAGGACTGGGTCGAAGCCGCCAGCCTTTACCTTTAGGTAGCCGTGAGGTGTGACAACAAGAAGTTTCAAGAACAGCATTGGCATCTGAAGGACTCTGCCTGGCCATATGAGCGTGGGCAAATTGCTTAACTTTTCTCTAAGCTTCAGTTTTCTCATCTAAAAAAGAAAAAAAAAGGAAATAATAACTTCCCCCATATGATATGTGAATAACTGGCACACAGTAAGCATTTAATAAATGAGAAGTTCTATTTTCATGTGTGACTTGGTCATCATTTAACCTCTCTTTGTCCCCATTTCCTTACCTGTAAAATGGAGATAATCCTTATCTCAGAGGACTTTAAAAATCTGTTATTGTATGTGCTCAATAAATGTTAGTTATTAAAATTATTTTCTTAATAGGAAGAATAAACATTTATGTAGCACCTGGTACTTTTTTCAAGGCATATTCTCAGTTGTCACCTCATTTAACACTGAAACCACTGTGTGCAGTAGATAGAGCAGTGTTGCTTTCTTTATTGGGCTTGAGGCTTAGCTATAAGCACTGTGCTAACTGCTTTACATCCATTACCTCATCTAGTTCCCAAAACAACCTTTCTAGGTAGGTATCATCTTTTTTTTTTCACAATTGAGAAAGCCAAGGCACCAAGGGGGAAAAAAATTTACCTGCCATTTGCTGGTAGGTGTTAGGACTTGAACTTAGAAGCAGAATGACAGGCAGAAGTAATACAACTAATTTGAAAGAACTCATTTAACTCAGTGTTTTTGCCCCAAACAACCCTTGTGATGTGTGCTATGGCTTTGCAGAACTGAATGGAGGGAAGAATTCTTAGGCCTTTGGGGAATCTGATCCATGTGAGCCAACTCCTAGGATGTCCCTGGCAAGCCCCAGCCACCGAGCGGGCTTCTTTGGGCTTCTTTGGGCTCAGGGACCTCCAAGGGTGTGGTCCAGAGCCTGGGACAGTGGGGCACTCCTAAGAAATCATGCACTGAGATCGCCAGTCAAGGCCAGCCGAGGAATAGCTCTGCATAGAAAACTCTCTACTATGGGTTACTGGTCCTCAGGGGGCCCCGCCCAGGGCTGCAGAAGGAGGAAGCAAGAGGATTTAGACTTTTTTTCCTTATTTTTTTTAAGAGGGAAGGGATTGAAGATATTTCACTTTCACTCCCCTTCTGACAAAGTTAAAAATATCTTTTTTAAAGAAATTGTGAGTGTGTGAGAGAGAGAACAGGAAAGAGCAAGATGGGGAGAGAAGAGAAACTCTGGGGGCGGGGGGGGCGGGCGGTAAGGAAAAGAGGAAAATGAAGTCGACAGAAGTAGAGAGAAAGAGGAACCATGGAAAGAGACAGAAAGACAGATGCCAAAAGACATGAGAGGAGAGAGAAAACCACCAGAGGAAGAGAAAGAGAGAAATAAAGAGGCAAAAAGGGAGGGACCGGGAGATAAACAGAAGCTTGGACAGAAAGGCTTAAAAGGGAGATGGACAGGGAGGCAGAGAGAGGTACAAAGGTGGAAAGCCAGAGACACCAGAGGGAAAGGAGCAAGCAGAGAAGAAGTAGGAAACCTTTCTTTCTTAGTAGAAAGAGAAACACACATGAACTCTATGACTGAGGACATATGTGATCATAAAAAGACAACCTTAGTGTTTGCCAAGCTAGGAAAAAGAAATTCCTTTCCCTATTCTCTATCTTCCTTTCTCCCTCCCTCTCTCTCTCTCTCTCTCCCACTCTCTTTCCTCCTCCCTCCTTCTCTCCTTCCCCCTGCCTGCCTCTCTCTTTCCCTTTCTGTCTTCCCCCTCCTCTCACTCTCTCTCTCCCTCCCTTTCTCCCCCACCCTCTCCCTCTCTCTCTATCCTTCCTTCTCTCTCTCTCCCTCCCTCTCCCCCTCCTTCTTCTTATCTCTCTCTCTCTCCCTCTCTCTCATTTACTTATCCACTCCTTTTCTAGACGGAGGGCTGAATCAGCTCTCTATAGTCTAAAAAGGCTACACTCAGCCAGAATTTGTGATAAAGGTGTTTTGCACCAGAGCTAAAATTTGGCAGCACAAATGTTCTTGAAATTCTCATCTCATTGTAAAAATAAAGAAACCTTAATTTCAAATTCTGGCAATTAGAATCATCTCTCTCATTCTCGGAGAAATAGGTTGCTTCTTGTCACAAATCACTCTTATTACCACTAATGTTTTACAATATTAGTGTATTTTCACCATGATGGTCCTGCTTCTGGTGTGGCCTCAGCTGGGATGGATTCAGTGTTTTTGCTCAATGGGCATTTATTAAGCACCAACTGGACACGGTCCCTGAACTGAGCTGGGCTGATGCTGGGTAAGCATTAGGCCTTGCCTTGGCTGCGTGCTGTGTGACCATATCCCAAGCGAAGGCTGGATGTTGTCCCACCACCCTCCAGATAATTCACATCAAGGTGACCTGCATGTGTTTCCCGACTATCTCCAAGGTAAGCCTGAGAGGGGAGCTTCCCCTGAACCAGGACAAGCCCCTCCATGGTCACTGGTAAGGGCATCCCTACTCTGAGGCCCTGGCATAAGCTCTGTAAAGTCTGCCTGTTGTAGCAGTCCTGGACAGGGTCCGATCACCCTGACCTCCAAAGGGTCAGCCCTACACATAGCTTCTGCCTTCCTGTCTGCATTACCCTATGCATTTCTGCCTGAAGATGTTCTCTGGAGCTGGAGAGTGAGTGTGGGGGAGCTCCAAGAATGACCCTCCAACAATGAGGCACAGTATTGGGTGAATAAACAGCCCAGCCCCTCACCTCTCAACTGGAAAATTCCAAAGTTTCTCAGTGTCTCCAGCAAGACTGAGCCTCAGTTACCCACAGGGATAGCCTGCTCATAAACTCACCCTTTCTTGGTTTTTCTCCTTTCCTTCTCTCACTCGCTATATTAGTTAGCCAAAGGGGTGCTGATGCAAAGTACCAGAAATCTGTTGGCTTTTATAAAGGATATTTATTTGGTGTAACAGCTTTCAGTTACATGGCCCTAAAGAGTCTAACTCAAGATTACTTCCTTACCAAACTCTGTTGCCACATATTGAAGCAAGATGGTGGGCGACGTCTGTGAGGGTTCAGCCTTCCTCTTCTCTCTTAAGGTTCCGTGGGTCCAGCTTCTTCTGATCTCAGCTGTAGCCTGGCATGGGGCTCGCTTTACAAGGTCAGCTGTAAACTATCAGGCGAATGGCTCATCTCTCTTCTAGGGGCCTCTGTCTATGGAGCATCTCTCTTCCTCTGTATATCTTCTCTGTGTATCTACTTCTCTGTGTCTCCTTGATTGAGTGTCTGTTTATATAGCGCACAAAGGGGGCAGGGACTCAAACTGAGTTGCCCTAAAGAGGTGGTTGAATCAAAGGCCTAATCTTGATTTAATCAAGTAAACTTAAAGCCTTTGAATTTAAATCAATCAAAGGGGTATCATGCCCAGAGGAACAGACCAGTTTACAAACATAATCAATATCTCTTTCTGGAACTCATAAATGATCTCAAACTGCCATATTGCCCCCACTCTTTCACCTTGCTAATTACAATTAACAGTCAAAGAAACTTCTTGCACACAAGTCTTGTTTGGGGACGGGGAGGGAAGGTTGGGTGGGAAAACCCAGACCAAGGCACCCTTATATTAGCTTATTTAACCCCCACAGCCACCATGCAGAGGTAAGCTTCATTATTCTCAGTATTGAAATTCATTCATTAAATACCCACCTATGCCAAGGCTGTGTTGGCATCCATACCTGATCCCTGCCCTCATAGGGCTTACACTCTAGACCGAAAGAAGACATTAAACAAAAAATCACATAAGTAAATAGAAAGTTATTATTGTGGTAAGTGCTGCCAGTGAGAGGTACCTGGGGCTTTAAGAATGTAAAATAGGTGTATTTGATCTAGTCAAGGAGATCAGGGAGGGCTTCCCTACAGGAGAAATACTTAAGGTGAGGTCAGAAAGAGGAGTAGAATCTAACTATGGAAAGGAAAATGGAAGATGGAAAGGAAAAGTTATTTAGAGCAATAAGAACAACTTGAATAAAAGGTGAAACTGAGGCAAACAGGGATTAAGGTCTTACACATATTAAATGGTTGGAAGAGGGTTTCGATTCAGATTTAAAGTAAAAAGCCAAGCTCTTTAAACTATACCCAACCACTGGGATGGAGATGGGTGAGCTGGAGTGGGAGGAGACTTGTTCTCATTATCCATATTGCAAAAGCAGTAACTACAAACTTCCTTTCCATAGGGAACCCCGCAGGGCATTTAAGCTAACTCAATTCTTTTTTTTTTTTTTTCTGCTGGATGTCTATAATACTCAGTTGCAGTAAGGCTTTCAAGATACATGAAGTTTTATAGCATTTGTATTTTAAGGATTTAGGGCAAATACATTTTTTTTTCTACTTGATAAAAAGAAAATTAGCACTTAAAAGGTTCAAAAATATATTGATTGATTTTTTTTTTTTTACATAAATAAATTATATTGATTTTTAGGATTTAACAGTTGAAAAAACCCTTTCCGCTTCCACTGGAGGCAAAACTGAACAAAATGTTAGTTAAATAGAGATAGCAGCATTTCTAAGAAATCTGTTGCCAGCATCATATACCATCTATGCTACAGGATGTCAAATAGAATCTTGGTTCAATTACTGGATTCTTTCTTTCCTATATGATCAGTTACAGAATTTCTGCTTTACATCTCTGATTCATAAAACTGGGAGTCCACTTTTGGAAAATACATCTGACTGATTCTTCGGTCACGATTTAACTCAATTCTTAAACAGGGAATTACAAATCTATGTAAATTTATCTGTTGCGTATGGAGGGGAAGCATCTAAAAGGGTTCTGAGTGGATGCTCCCAAACCACTGAGGGGAGGGGCATCTTCCCAATCTTATTTCACTGCAACTGCCTCCAAGGTAGCAGCAGCCTTTGTGGGAAGGGGAGTGGGGGTTTCTTAGGTGATGCTAGACGGGAAGGGAGTGGTCTCTGGTATCCAGGGTTATAGACTTGTATCTCAAAGCAAACACCCAAAAAGTATACTGTCAAGGAAAGGTGAAATCTGGAATGGATAAGGGTCTTTTTTAATTCTGGTTAGTATGTAAACCCTGTAAAAGATGTATGCTCCTGTTATCAGAGCTGGTGTCCAGTTTCTTGTCTTTGTCTCAAGAAAGAATTCAAGGACGAGTGACAAATTAATTAGGCAAGCAGAGCATTTATTAGGGGGGTAAAGCAAGAGAACAGAAGTATACCCTCAGACATGGGGACAAGCTTTCTCAAGGGAGAGAAATGCGAAGTTCTGCCCTGGGATCCCCTGTTTTATGGGTCACAGGGTTCCAGGGTCTGCAATGACTGACACATTTGAGACAAAGCAGGGAATCTCTATTTGGTGTTTGATTCTTTTAGGGGGTTAGAGGCTGCTGAACCCTGGTGATTGGCTTCTGGCTGCTGTCCACAAGCTCTGCAGGGTGTGTTGGCAGTCAGTGATTGGCCTCTGGTCACTGTCCACTAGACGGGAGATAGCCTGAATGTGGATGGGGTAGTGGTAGAGCCCTTCCTACCCCTTCCCCGCTTCCCACCATGTAATGGTGTTGCTGGCTGCCTTCTGACAATGCAGGCCTTGGGTGTGTGTGCTTGTAAGTTGTCCCTTCCTAAGTTACTTGTGTGAGTCAGCAGGCTGATGTAAGTTAGCAGGCCATTGCCTCAGCCTGTGTAAGTTAGCAGGCCATTGCCTCAGTTTCTGTTTGTGTGGCTTATTAGGTTTTCTGCCCCTTTCCTCCTTAGGTCCCTATTCTATCCTGCCTCACTCCCATGGTAACAACAAGGAAGATGCAAACAAAAAATAATAAACTATAGGATTAACCAAGAGTAGTGGAAGCAAAAAAGCCTTGATAAACTCAGTTCCAGAGAGTAATGAGCCATTCATAGGTGAGCAGAAAATAATGGCAGCTTCCATACCTGGGAACAGAGACCTTGTCTTGACACAAGTGGGTAGAGAAACAAGTCTACCACAGACAAAGATCATTTTGAGGGATGAGGAGAAACAAGCCAAATCTCAAGTGTGAATATGAGATAGCAAGAAATATTGGAATATGGAATAGCTCCAAACATAAAGACAAATCACTTTTCCCAAATATCCACCATCCGCCCTTCTCCCCAAATTTTTCTGAGTAAGCCAGTAGTGGGAATGCAGATGTAGAGAAGTTTGTGCAGTCTTGTGGAGCTTGGATTTTGGTGCCCTGCTGGAGATGACTCCAAAAGTGATCCAAAGCCATTGAAGTTGCAACCCAACCCCCTTCCATCTCAAAGCTTGAAATATCAAAGAGATCAGTGCCTTAGGAGATAGAGGTTCAGCTGAGAGGCAAAGGGGGATACCCTTGGTTTTATGTGAAACCAGAAGGGAAGTCAATCTAATTAACACTGCAGCACAGCCCCTTCCCTCAAATCACTTCTTAATAAAATCTGAATTTTACCTGACAGCCACATGACAGAGGAAAAGACTTGTGCTTTCTGTGAAAACCAAAATAAAACAACAAAAATTATCTTTCCATATCCATTTTTGTATGCAATATCTGGCACAAAATCAGAAATTGCAGCACAAGTGAAAAAGCAGGAAAATGTGATCTATAATAAAGAGAAAAACAGCCAGTGTGTAAGTAGTTTCATAGAAGACTCAAGTGTTGGAATTAGTATTCAAGGACTTTAAAATAACTATTATAAACATATTAGAGAATTTTCAGGAAAAGATAGAGAATATGAAGAGAAGAAGAATAGCAGGAAAGAAATGGAAACTGAAAAAAACGGAAATGTGTAGAACTGAAAATTTCTTTATGAAATTAAAAGTTGATTTTATGATTTAACAACCAATTGGGCATAACAGAAGAAAGGAATAGTAAGCTTGAAATCATATCAGTAAAAATTCCCCAAACTGAAATACAGAGCAAAAACACAGAAAGAAAAGGGCTGAACAGAACATGAGTGACCTGTGAGGTAATATAAAATGATCTAACATACACATAACTGGAGTCTCAGAAGAGAAGAAAGAAAATGGGACAGAAAAAAAAATACTTGAAGACATGACTGAAATTTTTCAAACTCGATAAAAAATAATATCAACCCACAGGTCCAAGGAGCCTACTAAACCCCAAAGCAGATGAATATAAAGAAAAGCACACATAATCACATTGTATTGAAAACCAAAATGAAGGGAACATCTTTAAAGTGGCCGGAAAAAAGATACACACATGCAAAGAAATGTTGCTGACTTTTTATGAAAAACAATAAAGCCCAGAAGAGAATAGGACAATGTCTTGTAAGTATTAAGCAAAAGAATCAAAACTGTGAAACTAAAATTGTATATCTAGAGATAATGTCCTTCAAAAATGAAGGTGAAATAAAGACATTTTTATTTAAATAAAAGCTGAAAAGATTCAACACCAGGGAACCTACACTACAAGAAATGTTAAAGGGAATTCTTCAGGCTGAAGGGAAATTATACCAAAGGAAATTCAGAATGAAGAGATCTGGAAATATGTGAGCAAATATAAAAGACTATCTTTTATTTTTGTTATCTCCTTAAACATTCATATAGGGGTTCTCTCTCTCTCTTGTCCATCCTTCATAGCTCCTAAAGTTATCTAAAAATATGGCCAACTTTGTTTTCTGTTTTTAATCCTTCAGTGGTTCATCATCTAAAATAATGATATCTTGGGGGCACGGATGTGGCTCAAATGGTTGGGCATCCGTCTCCCATATGGAGGGACCAGGGTTCGATCCCCGGGACCTCCCGGTAAAAATAAAATAAAATAAAATAATGATATCTTAAGTTCCTTACTCTTGACCATGGATTCAAGACTCTTCATTTTGAGCGTCACTTTGTGTCTACAGACTCATCTCTGGCTACCACTACTGATGGGCATACACACACATACACCCACATGCAGGCTTATACACAGAAGACTTTCACCCTAGCCAAGCTGAAATATTTGAAGTAACCTATCTGTGCCAACTTCCCCAGGCCACCAGACCTTGCATTTGCTGCCCCATCTGTCTAGCATGTTCTAGCAAAATCCTTTCAGTCTGACTCTCTTCTAATCTTCCTGCAAAACTCAGTCAGAGTCACACTGAATGGACATGTGTCATTATTTTGTCTTAGTGTCTTTGAGCAATGTTCCTATGTTTGAAAGTTAATAATCTTCTAAGTCCTCTTACAGAAGCCCAATTTCCCAGGCTCCCTTGCAGCCAGGATAACCTAGGCTCCACCAATTAGACACATCTGCACCAGGCTTTGAATAAGAAGCTTATGACCTGTAGAATCAGGCACTTCGTGGAATTTTCCTTGTTTTCTCTGGTAGCTACATCCAGTTTCCAGAGACATCAGCATCGGGGAGTCTAAGGGTAGTGTTCAACACCTAGTATCAGTAGAGTTGGTCTCGTGAGCTGCCATGTCCATTCCCAGGCAGAAGGGCATGATGTTTCCACATTGAAACAATTTTTCAGTATGATCTTGGGTGTTGTTTCTAAATGCATAGTCTCTAGGCATTATTATCTGGCCTTCCTAGAGGTTCTCCCAGCTATCTAATATCCTTTCTAAATTTCTTTCCTGTTTAGCCAGAGTACATTTATGCTGTTTGCAACTAAGAATGTTGACATCTTCCTAAGTCTCCTTCTTTCTGCCATCTCCCACCAACCATCTCCTCTATATACACACAGGCATAAGAGTCATTCCTATTTCTTAGCTCCCATAGCAGCCCTCTCTCCCAGGGACATTATGGTGTCTTGTACTGGTTTATTTATATGTGTCTCCCCCACTATGTTGTGAACTACTTGGAAGCAAGTACATAACCTCATTCATTTCCATCTCTTCCCTGAGTGCCTAGCAGAGTGCTTAGACTGGCATAGAAGAAATGCTTAGAAGGTGTTGGTTCATTACATGTGCAGTGAAGGTAGTATCTCCAAGTACCCACAGAAGAGAAAATGTAGAACCTTTTTTTTTTTTTTCAAAATTCATGTTAAGAGCAATTGCAACAGGATCAATCTCTTCTCTCTTCCTAATAGGGTATTGAGATTGGTACAACAAAGGAGTGTGTAGACAGTTGTATCTGTAACTCAAAAAAGCATGTGGTAAGGTCATTGGTCCTTAAGAGCAAGATGGTACAAAGCTGCTGTATCAATAAGCAGTTGGTTGAATGTTGGGATCTTCCTACTATGCTCAGTGGACAACCCTGTCATGCTCAGCACTTTCGGAAAATACCAGAGACATATTGAATCTATTTACGTAAGACAGAAATTAGGACTATTTTTATGGATAACTCTGTGCAATGCTATACTGGTAAATGGTTAACAATTGGCTTTTCCAAGAGGAGAAAAGCCCCTAATTTGTAGCATTTTCCAGTTTCCATGTTGTATATACTCTCATCATGGCTGATTTCAAGCAACCAGTATAAGGGCTTGAGTATAGAGTTGGAAAAATATACCCAGTAATACACCATTCTATAGTATTTCCACCATAAAGACCAATAACCACAGGAGTATAAGTGATAGCAAAAGGTAGTAAAATATAAACAAAGTGATAAGTTTTGAGTATTTATTGCTTTTGTTTTAAAATATAATTAATTGTACATTTATATAATTTGACTTTTAATAATGGCTATGCTTAGTGACTCGTGTACAAAATTGCTAAAAATTTAATTAGACTTCTGTGAAGTGGTGTGGGCTAGGCCAGCACACCACTGACTCTGTGCCAGCCCTTTGGCCTCATCCAATCTTCACAACCTGGCCCTGATTTATTAAGAACGGTGTTTCTCACCCTGTACGAAAGAAAGGGAAGCAGAGGCTTTATGTAGATGAGGGACTTGGCCAAGGTCATACTTGTAATTTCTGGCAACTCTTGGACTGATAAAAATAATAGCTAAAATTTGGGAATGCATACTGCATGTTAAGTACTGTGATAAGCATTTTACATAACCCATTTAATTCTCATCACAGCCCTATGAAATAGGCTTTATAATTTTTTCCCTTTCCTAGATTTAACAAAAAAAAAAAAAAAAAAAAAAAAAACTTGAGAGATGTTGAGTAATTGCCCAAGGAAACACAGCTGTTGAGCACTAGAGTGAGGCTCCAAACCCAGGCAGTCTAACTCCAAAGCTCATGCTCTTAACCAGTATCTCTAGTGCCTCACATTTGCTGATTCTACACCACACCATTGTCCCTTCGCTATCGAGCTGAGACAAAAGTACCCACTTTTTTCTACAATGCTTAGCTTCACTCTGTGCATATTGGATCATTCCATATCTTTTGTCAAAATCCCATTATAATAAGAGTTTTTTAGTTAATTTTCCAATGGTGAGGAGATATTTGACCCAAGCCATTATAGTCTTTTAGCAACCAATGACCTCTGCTTTCAAAGGGATCAGAACTGATATCCAGAAGGAAATCCAGAGCCATAAGATGGTCTCTTGCCTCATGGAACTAGACTCACTTTGTAACACATGGTACTTATTCATTATCTTGCCTCTTACATTCATTTGTTCATTCATCAAACATTTACAAAGAACCCATTGTGTGCCAGGTACTGTGTGAAATTTCCAGGGCCGTGTAATCCATTAGGTACTATCAGAACAGGTCCGATGACCCGCAAGCTTTTCGTGGGCTTATAAAAATATTTGAGACCTGAAAATAATTAATATCATCATTAAAATACAAAGACTGCAAAATTAAATCAACAAACATTTAGTTGAGTGTATACAAAGTACAGCCTTATGTCAACTTGTCAACTGCCTTCAACACAACTCTTATATGGTTTTATATAAATTATATATAAACTGTATTTAATGTGATAGTGGCGTTTTAATAGGTTTGATTTTAAATAAGACAGGTCTCTAAATCAAGAGTACCTAAGGCCTATCAAGGTCATAAAACAATCCAGAGGTGCTAGAGAAACAAAGTTGCATAAGACCTAATCTCTGGCTTCAAGGGAGTCTAATCGTGTGTTTTGTTCGTTCACTTGTCTATTTTTATGTTCTATCCATGAGCTCACAGAAGACAAGGATTTTGTCCTGTGTTTTCTTGTTAAACTCCACAGTCCCTATACCTAGACAGAGCTGTGTTAAGAATAGTATTGAAAATGTTGGCTAGACAAATACAATCAGGTTAGTACAATGATCTATACTCTAAATTTTGAGCAATCCATGAAAACACAGAAAAGTCATTTTCTTGCATCCCTTTGCACACACACACACACACTTTTACACACACAGGCACTCTCTTCCCCACCCACTAAACTCCACAATAGATGAAAGGAGAAGAGGAAATTAACATTAGTGAGTAGCAACAAAGCACCAGCTACTGCAATGGGTACTTTTCATAAATTAAATATGCAACATGTAAATATTCCCCATGCTTGCTACTAAGAATTAGCTGTCATTCTTTCTCGAAGTATCTGTATGCTTTATCCAGCTTTCATTTGGGATCCCTGTTGCATATCCTCTTGCATGCCAAATGCAAGACACACAATCACAAAGGGCATTGACAATTTCAGGCAGATTATAAAACAAGGGGGAAGCAGTCACCAGAAAAGGAGCTAAATTTCTTGAAATCCAACCTGCTGCTCACTTAAATGAAATGTTTATCTCTTCCACACTTATCATCAGTTCATTCGGATTCCTGGACCAATCTTGTCACTTCAGGCAGCTTTAATGGCTTTCATTTATGCTAGCTCAATGCTGCATTTCCTGAACTGGTCCTTCACCATCAGGCACCCCGAGTCTTCCTCATTCTCACAGAGTGGAAACATTTCCATGGTCCAGAGAAATCGCACTTTGGAGCGCTGCATTACTCTTGTGTCAGCATTCCATGTACTGAAAGTGATTATTTCAGGAAGATGGATTTAAAGCTGCTCAAAGCCCAGGAGAAGAAAAAAGAGGAGTATGAAGATCTCAGGGACATGGGAAAATGGCCGAAGGCCTAGAGTCCACTCCGGATTTGACCAACACAGCATTATAGGACTAGTTTGAGTAATGTGGTTTTAAGAAACACTTGCATAGCATTATATAAATATGAATTTAAGTATACTATTGGGCTTTTTTCCTTCCTTGGCTTCAAGATAAATTTTTTAAATTTAGCATTCATTGGGCACTAATTATGTTGCCAGGCACTGTGCTAAGAGATTTCTGTTTGTTATCTTGACAACAAACAAACAAACCTATGAAGGAAATGACTTGCTCAAGATTGCACATCTTGTAAGTAGCACAAGCTGGATGAGACTCCAGTTTGTCTTTCTCCAAAGATTTGCTTTTAGCACTTAACAAATACTTATGGAGCCCCATAGTAGAGCCAGAGGGAAAGACAGACACGTAAATTGTTAAGTTCCACATAGCATGCCAACCTGCTGTAAAAGAGACATGAGCAGAGTTCTGAGAGAGAATGGGGGTGGGGGTGTAGAAGAGGTGGACTGCAGCACATTCCTCCTGGAGAGAGGGGACTGGGAGGCTTCACAGAGGAGGTGACAGTTGAAGTAGGTGTTAATACTGGAGTTTGAGTTTTCCAGGAGAATAACAAACGGAATGGCATTTGAGCCAGTAGAGTTGTGTGGGAAAAGGCCCTGGAATGCTCAGAAAATGAGTGAGAGGGGCATTCAAAATGGCTGGAATGTAGGATGAGTGGGGAGATCTCATAAGACAAGGGCCTGGAGAGGTAAACCAAAGCTGGGGCTTGGAGTTTTCGTAGGCAATTAGCATGAGCAGACATGGTGGGAAGGGACCTTGGACAGCCAAGAAGACACTGAAGAAGGAGGACCAGTAAGGAGGCAGTGTGGAACAGACAGATGAGGAATAGAAAGTCCTGAACTAAGGCAGCTACTGTGGAGATGGAAAGGATGGAAGTGGTTCTTAACTGTAAGTGTACAGTAAAAAAAATCACCAGGGAAATTATCTAAAATTGCCGACTCTGAGACCTTTCCCAAGATACTGGAATTCACTATATCTGGAGGAGGACTCTAAAACCTGCATTTTAACAAGCACCCCAGGTGATTCTGATGCACATGGTGCACAGACAACTCCTTGTGAGGTATTTCTAGGGTAGATAAGTCTGGTGATGGATTGGTGATGAGTGAGGGAGAGAGAGAGTGGAGCTCACATCCCTGTCTCCTGGCATCATTCCCCTTTCTTCTGATAACTGCCCAATGTTCATCTGGGGCCTGCCCTCTCCCCAGTCTTAGCCCATGTGGCTTCATAGGGCCCCATATGACCAAGCCTAAGCTAATCATTTTCTCACACCTAACCTACTCAGGGATGGGCAGATGATTCAATCAGAGCCAACTTCTGAGAATGCAGGGAAGGGATGCAAGTAATCTTCCTTGGTGGCCTTGAACCTGGCAGGATAAGATGCTGCAGCTGCTTTGCCCAGGTAGAACCTGAGAATAAAGCCAAGAAAAGGCAGATCCGAGAGATGGAAAAAAAAACAAAATTCTATTCTCATTGCCTGGGTCCTGAATCCATCCTTGTTTACAGTCAGTGTACACCTAAACTCTTCCTTACATTAGCTTTTAATTTGGTTTTTTACATAACTCCATTCTGTGTTGGGTTTTCCATCTCTGACAAAAGAAAGACTCTGCTGATCACTTTAAGAAAACCCAATATATAAAAATCTTACTTTACAAATCAGACAAATGAAGAGCTGATTACTTCTATTTAAAAAGGATTCACTCACAGCTTCCTTTGAAGAGAGCCTCCCCAAGGTATGAAGTATAGAATTTGATTTATTAAATTTGATTTACACATGACCTTTTCAGGGGGACAATCTTAAATGCAAAGTAAGAGCTTCTCTACCAGGATAATTGCTCTCAAAAGCCACTCAAGTTTGACTTTTAGGGGGCCAGCCAGGGTACCCCACCCCCAAACACCAACTGCCATGCCCTATCTTTTAGGGTCTAAATTTGATTTCAAGCCTCTTGATCCCCAAACTCTAAGATCCAACCTACCTACAGAAGGACCTGCAGCTGAGGTACAAGTTGTCCCCAAGTATAAACTGGTGGTATTTGTATTGTTTTTAAACTCCTAATAGAAAACAAGCTCAAAATGTGATTCCTTGATACATTCATTATTTATTCATTATTTTTACTGGTAGCACAGAATGCAAGGGCTCTGTTTCTCTGGGCATCACTGGGGTTTCTACTCTATAGGTAGAGGTTTTCTGCCGCCAGGGAGAGAAATTCTGCACAGCCCTGGCTCAGTGTTCAGGGCAAAGCACAAGGTGCTCTTTAGCATCTGCATCTGCCCAGACTAAAATTAGGATCTGGTTTTATTCTTCACTGTCCAGCACATGGTAGAGGCTCACTGCCTGGATCTTAGTTGGATGATCCAATGATTAGATCAGTATCTGGAGAGTCTAAAACGGTTACCTTAGTCATGAGGCGAGGCTATCATGGGGGAACATCATTCCTGTTCTGGAAAATCCTTTGTTCTGAAACTCAGGTGTGCCCAGGTTATTCTGTGGAATAGAGTCCATCATGGGGCAGGAACAACATCCCTGAGTCTCTAACATAAAACTACTTTCCAGGTCTGGAAATATGATTTCTCAGTTCTAGCCTTTAAATTGCTCCCCCTCTGTCTCAGGGCTTTTGTAAATGCCTTTATTTCCAACCTAGCAAGCTTCTTGCATTTCCTCCCCCAACGTGTTAAAAAGAGCAATAACACTAGATTTTTCTTTCCAGGCCAGTGCAGGTTCCTAGTGCTCTTACTGGTTCCCTGGGTCTTATTTTTCACCCTAGAGTCTCCTGCTCCTACCTGCAAATCAGCCGGGGCTTACTTCCTTTCAGTTTCTCTTCCTCTCTTGTCCTTCCATTGAAAGGAGCAGAGGGCTGAGCTAATCTTACTCCTCCGTTCACAACATCTGCCTGTTTAAGGTTCTACTTTCATTAGATTTTGGTTTTTCATTTTTCATCCCCATTCCACAGTCCCATTTCCCACAAGCACTTACTATTGTATGCTTTGGTAAATGCTCTTAGATATGAATATATCCATGAAAAATCTGTAATATTACTTTGTGAATGAATTTGCTTTAAATGTATGTAAGTGGCAGTGTGCTACACACCTCATGCTGTTTCTTTTTTACTTTCATCACTCTCTTTTACAGTTCTAGTCGTGTTGCTCTGTATATACCATTTTGTTGTTTAAACTTCTACATTGTATTCCATAAAAGCAACCTCTATATTTTGCCTATACATATTTTAGTGATAAAAATCTTGGTGGCCTAAAACCCCCTGCCATCACCAACAATGATACTCTGAACATCTTTGTCCATGTCCCAAGATGAACCGGAGCCTGGAGTTGTCTGGGGGTATATACACAGATGTGAGGTTGCCAGGTCACAGGGTGTGTGCACACTTAATTTCACTAAGTGGGTTCTAGAATGGCTGTACTAGAAGCAAGTTGGTTTCTCTAGGCTCTTCTAACCATACAGTAATGATAAGTATTTTCATTTGCATGACCCTTTCCGATTTTCACGTCATTTTATTTACTCCTCATGATAAATATTTTGAGATAAATAAGACAGCTAGTATCTCCACTTTGCACTTGAGGAAAATGAGGCTGTAACACTGGGTTTGATAGTGTGTATGCTGGAAATCAATACCTAGGGACTGGGTTTAGCCTATGTCCCAAAAGAATCATGGGTGAGATTTCGAGATCAACTCCAGGAGGACATTGAGAGATAAAAAGGCATGTCTCTAGGCTAGTTGTTCTCAACCCTGGCTGCACATTAGAATTACTTGGGGAGCTTTTAGGAAATGCTGAGGGTCATGCTTTGCTCAAGACCAAGTAAATCATATCCCATGGGGGTGGAGCCTTGCATATGTATTTTAATAGCTCCTGAGGTAATTTTTTTTAGGAGGTACCAGGGATTGAACCTGGGACCTCGTACATGGGAGGCAGGTGCTTAACCACTGAGCTACACCCATTCACCTCTAAGGTAATTTTAATATGCAGCCAGGGCTGAAAATCTTACCCTGGTCTAAAGGGCCTGGGCTTAGAGGGAGGAGGACCTGACATTCACCACTGTGCACATCGGTGTGATGGTTTAGACACCTGGTGGCAAAAACCAAGCCCTGAAGGTAAGACAGATGATAAATGATGAGAACAGTGACTGCAACTACTAGCATCCACCATTCAACAGAAGGATAACACAACAGGATCTCATCACCACTAGTTCAAGGTCTGCAGGGCACTGAATTACACAGAATGTTTTAACTTATGCATAATAATTAAAAACTCTAAACTTCCCAATGTTTGAATAATTACAGAAATATGTGAAATCTTAGGCCATTAGCAAGACTGCCAGGGATCATTACCCAGGTTTGGTGAGTGCCCCTCTGATACACGTGCCCGATGCCCTGTCCAAGGTTCTGAAGCCCACAGTGCTTTTTGCTGGCTTGTTTCTCTTAGCAGGGGGCAGGTTCCCAGGGCCATCCAGCACAAGCAGTCTGGCCCCCTGCAGAGTCAATTTCTCTCTTCTGTAGGCAAATCCCTCACCACACTGATGTTCTCAGACCATGGAGAAAGTTCAATCTCCAAACTTCCAGCAATGGTGCTGGCCCTGAAAATGACTCTCCCTTTTTAAGCCTGATTCCTTGTTTTCCTTTCTGATATATTTCAAAATAATTATAATATTCAATGGTAAAAATGGCCTGTAATACAAGGAAGAGAAGACATTGGAAAGTATATTATTAACATGAGTTGAACACTCTTCTATGAGCCAGGAAATTGCTATAAACTTTGCACTCTTTATCTTGTTTAACCTTAACTAACATCCTAATAATCCTTATTTTATGTATACTACTTTATGCATATAATAGTAGAGGCCCAGAAAAGTTAAGTGACTTATCCAAGACAAATTAACTAAAAAGGAGACAGCAAAATTATTCAAACAGTGGTCTTTCTGATTCCAAAATCTGAAAATCATCTACATTAATGAAAATCAAACCTGTTTCCAATTATTACCCACACAAAAGATGACATACTTCTCTCATATACCCTATTTGTATTTTGCAACTTTAACTGTCAGTGATTCTTCTTGGTATATAATCTAAATACTTCCCAAGATAATTTCAACATCCTGGAAAGATGGAGATGATCTGCTGAGAATTACATCTTTGAGCTAGCTCATTTAATTAGAAAGGAAATTTCAGTCTATTGTAGATGGATTAAAACCTCAAATACCTACTGGTTTGGGCTGTGAAAACCCATCCTGTACAGTCAAGATTTCCAGGAAAAAATGCCTGGGGATAGGCCAAAGTGAAGCTCTGGGTCCCGCCATGGGCAAAGAAGATGTGGTTACTCTCAGTGGCTCCTCAAGGGCCCCATGCTGTTGCTTGCATCTCATTCATGAAGCAAGTCCAGGGAAATGTAGTGTCTCTAAAGCAGCAGTTCTTCAAATATATCCCTAGACCAGGAGCATCAGTATCACCTGGGAATTTGTTAGCTATTCAAATACTTGAAGCCTACCTTAGACTCACTGAGCCAGAAACTCTGGGGGGTAAGTCCCTTTAGTCTGTGTTTTTAATAGATTTTACACATGCATACAGACACATACACACACATATTAGGGTTTGGGGAGGGACTGCCTTTAAAGCTTCTGCTGGTAAGTAAAGAAAGTGCCAAAGTATGTCTGTATTGCCTGTGGGAATCCAGGAAAGCAATCCCCTGGTCTGTTCAAAGTCATCTAAAGACAAATAGAAAAACATGCTACCATAGCATTATTTCTCTGCTAAAAACTGGAAGTGGTTACCTATTGCCCACTGTTCTTAGCTTGAACATCTTGGCCTGCTTTTCCAGGTTATTTCTGCCTGATTGCATTCTATCCATCCAGCTTTAACCCCTTCTCCTTCCCCCCTCAGGCACAAAGTGCTATAGATTGAGATGTAGAGATTTGGATGGGGAGGGGGTGATAGAGAGGAATGAAACCAAAATATAATTTTTCTGAAGATTTGTCATTTGTCAGGAAATAACACATTTCCCCCCAAATTTTTGCTTCTTTGCAGGCTCTTACATCCCTAAATATACAAAACATGATCATCTTCTGAGCAAACCAAGTCATACATAATGCATTTTTATTGGCACCTTGAATAAAGATATGGCAGACATGAATATCAAATGTGCAGATGAAAAAGCTGAGAGGAGGCTCACAACTGGTGAACAGAGAGCCCAAGAGCACCTGGCTGCTCTTGCAAAGCCAAAAAGATTCTGCTGGAGGAATTGTACCCCACAGTCTGGGAAAGACATGCAGATGCAGTCTCTAAACCACTGTTAGTTTTCTATGAGGTATCAAGGAGAATGATTGAGGTGCTTATAGCTGCAGGTGGAGAAATGTAGTTCATTTTAAAAACGAATTAAAAGGTGGATTCTTCAAACTCTTAACTAGTGAGTTTTGTGAATACTTTGGAGATACAGCAAGGAGCCTGGGAACCAGTATGAATTTACCAAACAAGAGTTTTGTTTAAGGATTCAGGGATGTTTGGCTTGAAAGGGGGGAACTTTATATATACATGGGTCTTTATATACCTGAAGAAAACTATTATGCTGTGTAGATATTTAGGGCAGAAAATGTTGAAGATACAGTGACTTGGAGATCATCAAGTCTTTTCCTCCACTCACAGATGGACACCAAAGCTGAGGGAGGCAATGTGACTTCAAAGCTAAGATTACCACGATTGATTTCTGCTCCTTTTACATCACACTGAGCAACTCATAAAGAAAAGGTGGTAAAAGATGAAATTCATTTCCTATTTTCCAGGATCCCTAAACTGGTAGAAAGCTCTACAATCTATAAAGTTCTACACACATGTAAGTTGCTGTTATCATCATTCAGAATATCAGGTTCAGTTCTTGACCTCTTCCCACTCAACATTTTTAGAAATGTCTAAAGAAGGGCATTGATTTTCTGATAAGAAGTTGGGATCAGACACTGAGTATATTTGGATGGCTCAAAAAATGAGGTAAATCTAGCCTGAGGAAATCTAACCAGACTGATATTAAGTCAGATATTTAATGTAAAAAGCCAATGGACCAGCAGCCAAATCTATGGAAGAGTGGAATAAATTCTTTCGGAGCTTAATCTTAGTAAATAGTTGCCCAACCAGTTGTCTTCAGTTGTATTATTATGAAAACTGTATCTACAGAACAAATAAGACAATAGTCCTGTTGCTCTGGCCAGCACTCATTATGTTCCATTATAGTATTATGCTCTATTCCAGTCATTACCCTTTAAGAAAGACCTTCATTTAATGGGCATTTCTGTTTGTTTATTTGTTTGTTTTTATTAGAGAAGTTGTAGGTTTACAGAAAAATCATGCAGAAAATAACAGAGTTCCCGTATACCCCACACACACACAGTTTCCCTGTTATTAACATTTAGTACTAGTGTGATATCTTTGTTACAGTTGATGAAACAATATTATAATTATACTAATAAATACAGTCCATAGTTTACACTAGGGCTCACAGTTTATGTTGTACAGTGTCCTGTGGTGTTTTGTGTGTGTATGTGATATATACAACTTAACTCCCCCCCTTTTAATCACATTAAAATATATAATTCAGTGGTGTTAATTATGTTCACAATGTTATGCTACCACCACTACCATCCAGTGCCAAAACTTTTCCATCACCCCAAAAAGAAACTCTGTGCCAATTAAACATTAACTCCCCATTCTCCAGTCCTACCCTGACTCCTGGTAACCTGTATTCTAGTTTCTGAGTCTTTGAACGTGCTTATTCAAATTATTTCATATTGTGAGATCATACACTATGTGCCCTTTTGTGCCTGGCTTATTTCACTCAACATGATGTCTTCTGGGTTCATCCTTATTGTCACACGTATCAGAATTTCATTCCTTTCTATGACTGAGTAATATTCCATCGAATGTATGTACCACATTTTGTTTATCCATTCATCAATTGATAGTCACTTGGTTTGCTTCCATCTTTTGGCAATTATGAATATCTATCTGTGTGCAATAGCTGTTTGATTCCCTGCTTTCAATTCTTTGGGTTACACACCTAGAGGTGAGATTGGCAGGTCATATGGTAATTCTATACTTAAATTTCTGAGGAACCACCAAACTTTTCCACAGCAGCTGCATCATTTTACATTCCCACCAGCAATGAACTCCATATCCTTTCCAACACTTATTTCCCCCCCACCTTTTTTTTTTAGTAGCCATTATAGTGGATATGAAATGGTATCTCATTGTTGTTTTGATTTGCATGTCCCTAATGGTTAATGATGTTGAGCATAGTTTCATGTGCTTTTTGGCCATTTGTATATCTTCTTTAGAGAAATGTCTATGCATGCCTTTTGCCCATTTTTAATTTGATTGTTCATCTTTTGTTGTTGAGGTGTAGGATTTCTTTACAAATTCTGATTAAACCTTTATCAGATATGTGGTTCCAAATATTATCTATTATTCTGGAAGTTGTCTTTTTACTTTCATGATAAAGTCCTTTGATGAGCAAAAGGTGTTAATTTTGGTGAAGTCCCTTTTATCTATTTTTTTCTTTTGTTGCTCATTCTTTTGGTAAAGTCTAAGAAACCATTGCCTAACACAGGGACCTGAAGATGTTTCCCTACATTTTCTTTTACTAGGAATTTCATGTTTTTGAATCTTATATTTAGGCCTTTGATCCATTTTAAGTTAATTTTTGTATATGGTTTGAGGTAGGTGCCCACTGCCATTCTTTTGCATGTCGATATCCAATTTCCTAGCACCATTTGTTGAAGAAACTCTTCTTCCCCATTGAAAGGGCTTGGCGCCCTTGTCAAAAATCAACTGGTCAGAGACATGAGGATTTATTTCTGAACTTTCAATTCTATTCCATTGGTCTACATGTCTGTCCTTGTGCCTGTTCCATGCTGTTTTGATTACTGTAGCTTTGTAGTAAGTTTTAAGATTGGAAAGTGTGAGTCCTCCAACTTGGCTCTTCCTTTTAAATATGATTTTAGCTATCTAGAGCCCCTTACCCTCCCATGTAAATTTGATGATTGGCTTTTCCAATTTTGCAAAGAAGGCTATTGGAATTTTGATGGGATTGATTTGAATCTGTAAGTCAATTTGGGCAGAAGCAATATCTTTTTTAAGGAGTCATAATACCGCTCAAAGTAAATCAGTAAATTAATGTGGGCTTTTTTTGCAAGCTAATTATAAGAATAACAAATAAGTTTCTTTCTAGCACACCTTCACCGAGTGTCCAAATATCCTAGCATATTATTTCTTATACTACCAGTACCTGAGGTAGCTCTTCACCTTGATGATGGATTCAGGAGCAGCAATATGCTGTGTCTAGTATACAGTATTTACTATGGATGTGCTTCTGTGCCAATATCGGGAAAGTTTCGGTTCCAATCACTAGGTGGCTTTCTTTCTTCCTGTCTGGTTTCTTTTCCTTAGCAAACCATCGGGAGAGTTCCTCCAGTCAGCACTGAAGTCTGCTCTGTGGCTTACTTACCATCACTGCCGATGCCTGATAGGTAGTGCCAAACAGTACTAGCTTTGGAGATCATCTTCTGTTCTCTTCCTGGCTCCACCTCTCACTAGGTATGTGTCCTTGAGAAAATCACATAACCTATCCAAACCTCATTCTCTAATCTATAAAATGGGCATAATAATACCTACCTTCTGGAGTTATAGTAAGAATTAAATTAAATGTCATTTGAAAAGAAGCTAGAGTTTTCAGCTGGCAACTATTTAAAGACAAGACCTGTGTCTTGCTCATCTCTATTCTCAGTGCCTAGCACCTAATAGGTAGACAGTTATTAATTGTTTTGTGGACTTGATCAGCAGAGATACAATTGACATCTTAACAATATTTAGTCTTCCAATCCATGAACATGGAATGTCCTTCCATTTATTTAGGTCTTCCTTGATTTGTTTTAGCAGTGTTTCATAGTTTTCCATTAATAAGTCCTTGGTTAAAGGTATTCCTGGATATTGATTCTTTTAGTTGCTATTGTAAATGGAATTTTTTTTCTTGATTTCCTCTTCAGATTTTTTTTACTAGTGTGTAGAAACACTAATGATTTTTGCATGTTGACCACTTTCCTGAATTTGTTTATTAGTTCCAATAGCTTTGTTGTGGATTTTTCAAGATTTTTTTATATATAGGAATATGTCTTTCTGCAAATAGGGAAAGTTTGTTTTTGTTTTTGAAGTACCGGGACCAGGGATTGAATCCGGGGACCTCGTAAGTGGGAAGCTGGCACTCAACCACTGAACCACAACAGCTCCCCTGAGTTGATTTTTTTCATTGGTTTGCTTGTTGTTTGTTTTTTTTGTTTGTTTGTTTTTAGAGGCACTGGGAACCATACCCATGACCGACCATGTGGGAAGCAGGTGCTCAACTGCTTGAGCCACATCCACTGCCCTGAAAATAGGGTAAGTTTTATTTCTTCCCATCCAATGTGGATGCCTTTTTTTCCCTTGCCTAATTGCTCTGGCTAGAACTTGCAATACAACATTGTATAACAGTGGTGACAGTGGACATCCTTGTCTGATTCCTGATCTTAGAGGGAAAGTTTTCAGTCCTTCACCATTAAGTAAGATGTTAGCTCTGGTCAACCCCCACCATGGTCCATTGTGGTATTATGTTCTATGCCAATCCTTATCCTTTAAGAAGAACCATCTAATGGGCTTTTCTGCTCTAATGAGGAGCAACTGAAGAAATAGGAGTGATTCCACTTGAAGAGAAGAAGTTTGCAAAGAGCTTTTGCAGTTACCTTAGGGTAAGACTGCCAAGTGAGAGAGAATTTAAGCTCAGTCTAGGATGCTCCACAGAGCAAAATAAGGACCATTCAATTGCCAATTCAGGGCAATTTGTGCTCAACATAAGGAAGTTCTTTCTAATAATCCATCTTCTAAAATTTAAATGAGTTTGTGTGAAAGTGAGTTCTCCATCATTCAGTATTCCAGAAGAAGACAAATGGCTACTTTTCAGTGCTGTGGTGGAGGACATTCGTACCCAGAGAAAGAAGATTAATGAAATGGGCCCCTGTATCCTCTAGTTCTATCAAATTTTCTAATGCCTAAAGTAAGATAGTTGTTTTAGATTTGTAGAGAGTATTCAAAGAAATAAGTATTGCACATGGCTCAAGAATATTCTACATTTCCAAAACCCACACCCAAAACTTTTTCAATTTGATTCAATGTTTTCATCGAAAACACAAAAATGCTCTACTTTTTCCCATTACCACAACTTTGTCAGCACTCTTTCTTCTTGTATCCATTTATCCAAGTCTAACCATGACCCAGCTACAGTCCTCGAAAACTGCACACAAGGCTAATATTTTCTTCCTCGGATCACCTAACTGCACTTCAAACACTATTAGTGTAGCCAGTTTTAACAAAGGTGAGTGCTTCTGTGAAGTTGTCAGGAATTGGAGTGGGATGGTGTATTAGTCAGCCAAAGGGGTGCTGATGGCAAAATACTAGAAATTGGTTGGTTTTTATAAAGGGTATTTATTTGGGGTAGAAGCTTACAGTTACCGGGCCATAAAGCATAAGTTTCCTCTCTCACCAAAGTCTGTTGCTACGTGTTGGAGGAAGGCATCTGCCGACGTTTGCCAGGGTTCAGGCTTCTTGGGTTCCTCTCTTCCCGGGGCTGCATTTCTCTCTGGGCTTAGCTCCTCTGTTTCCTCCACAAGGTCAGCTGTAGACTATGAGGCTCTCTAGGCTTTGCTTCTCTCCACATGGCCAGCTGTGAACTCTCAGGTGACTGGCTCGTCTCTATCCTGGGAGCTTCTCTCCTTCCTCACAACCAAGCTCCCCCGTCTGCTCGCCTCCCCAGGCTCCAGCATCAAAACTCCAACATCAGAACTGCTTCAACTCTGTCCTTTGTCATACCTTTTATATTTGATTCCCCACCCACCAAGGGGTGGAGCTCAATGCCCTACTGATGTGGCCCAGTCAACGCCCTAATCATAACTTAATCATGCCCAGATTAACAGACCAGTTTACAAGCATAATCCAATATCTATTTTTGGGATTCATAACTATATCAAACTGCCAAACTGCTACAGATGGCAAAGAAGCAGAATCTCCCATCCTTGCTGCCAGGTAGTAATTGAGATGGGATTCTATATTTTTCCTGATGCAAACTTTTCCACCCGACATGTAGGACTGCCATAGGTTGGTGAGGGAGTCAGAGTTCAGAGCTCATAAAAACTATGGTCCTTATTAGAGACTTGAATCCGATTTTGATCTTCTGATGAGTTCAGCTGGACCATACACTGCTTTGAGATGCTCTTTTGCGTATAACCCATCCTAAACAAATGAGCAGTATGATTTCATTAATACACACAGCAGGTGTGTATTAATACAGCTCTCAGGTGTCACAAGTGATTCTAAGTACTGAAGTTAGCACTGACCAAGATAGATAATGTCCCTACTCCCAAATGTACAATCTAGTGGGGAAGGTGGGGAGGCAAAAAAATAAGCAAAAACAATATCAGATAGTAAAAAGATGCTATTCAGAGAGGTAAAATAGATGCTAAACAGCTGGATTAGATTTAGTGGTTCTCTCTAAGTTGGTGATATTTAAGCTAAGATAAGAAAGGAAAATGGAGTCTGCCATGATAATATCAGGAAGGAATCATTCCAGGCAGAGGGAACAGCTAGTACATTTGTTCCAAATACCCCAAAATTGAAAACCAGCTTGAAAAGTTTGAAAAATAGAAAGCAGACCAGTATGGCTAGAGCATAGTGGAAAAGAGAAGAGAGCGATATGAGATGTGCTCAAAATGGTGACAGGGTCCAAATCACATGAAAATTTGAAACCCAGCATAAAGTGTTGGAAGTGGTGCTCATTTTATGGGAAGATGTAGAAGAATTTTTTTTTAAAAGGAACAGACATGATCAAATTTGTGCTTTAAAATATAATTCTGGCTACTGAAAAGTCCAGTTAAGAGACCACTGCAGTAGTCAGGCAAGAGATGAAAAAGGCTAGTACTAGGGAGAAGTACTGGAGATGGAGAAAATAGATGAAATGTAGAGTCGGCAGAACTTGCTGATTAGTTGGACTTCCAAAGTGAAAGAGAAGAGTTGAGGGAAATGCCGGATTTGGGATATGAACACTGGGGGATGTGCTGCTATTTGCTGAGATGGGGAAGAAGAGGGAATATTTTAGGGACAAAACCACTTGTAGTTGTTAGATAGCCATGTGAACATGTAGGCAGTTGGAGGAACCTGGAGTTCTGGGGAATGGTCAGGGCTACAACTAAAGATTTGTGAGTCATCAGCATATTTTAAATTTTAAATATGTGGAACTGGATGAGGTCACATAGAGAGTGTGTAAATAGACAAATGAAAAGACACAATTTTGGGGTGTTGCAACTTTTAAAAGCAAGATAGAGGATGAAGAACCAATCAAGGAAACTAAAAAGGAGAAGCTACTGAAGTAGGAGAAAAATCAGGAGAATGTGTTGTCATGAAAAACAGGAAAAGAAAGCAATTCAAGGAGGGCAGAGACAACTATGAGATTATACCAAATACTATTATTGTACACATTGAATGAATTGTATGCTTTGTTAATATGTACCAATAAAATAGATTTGTTAAAAAAAAAAAAAAAAGGAGGGCAGAGGATCAACTGTGTTAAATGTTGGTTAGAGGACAAATCATAAAGAACAAGAAGTGATCACTGAATTTTAGTGGTGACCTTGATGTGGTAGTTTGAATTTTGTGAATCCCCCAAAAAGATTATGTTCTTGAGCTAATCCATTCCTGTGGCGGTAGGGCCCTTCTAATTGGACTGCATCAGTGAGACATGACACAGGTTGGGTCTATATAAAACTGGAGTTTTATATAAACAGAGACACACATAGAGAAAGACACAGGAAAAGGTTGCTCTTCCATTTTGACATGGCCATGTGAAAGAGGACTCCTGGTTTGCCTATAGCTGCAAAAAGGCAGAGAAGCCCTGAGAGGCTGAGAGAGGTCTCAGAGTCTGGAATCAGCAGAGCACAGAGGCATGGAAAGAGGCCCCTGAGGGCTGGGCACAAGGAGCAGCTCAAGGCTGAGGAGAGGAGCCCTGTCATTTGCTTGGCAAGACACCAGGATCAAATCAACAGTTGCTGACTTTGGTGAGAAAGCATCTTTGATGGTGCCTTGATTTGGACATTTCATGGCCTCGGAACTGTAAGCTTTTACCCTAAAAAAATCCCCACTATAAAAGCCAACCCATTTCTGGGTACTTTGCACTGGCAGCTTTGTGGCAAACTAAGACACTCGACAAGAGCTATTGCAGTTGAATGGTTAGGACAGAATGCTGGTGGAAGTATGTTGAAAGGAAGAGAAAATGAGGATGTGGAAACAATGATAAGAATCAACTCCTTCAAGAAGTTTGCTGGAGAAGGATGCAGAGAAATGGAGCAGTAGGTGCCCAAGCATCCATCACAGTAAATATCTCTACCTTCTATTTTAGCCTTTCTTACTGGAAGGTGCAGGGACTGTGGAAGAGACTTGAGTTCCCCCTAGAGGTGAGACAATGATCTTTCATCTTATATTGTTCCCAGTCATTATTCATTTAACAAATGCTCCATGGGAGCTTAATAAATAGTCACTGTGAAATGGGCTAGAAGACAGCTGTGAACAAGAGAAATAGCAACTCTCTGAGCAGCTTGTGCATCTTCTACTCCATTAGGCAATACAAACTGTAAACAAATAGTTATGCAAATGAATAGTTATTACAATTGAGATATAGCAACAAGTTCCAGGTGTTTCAAGAGTATATAATATGGTAAAAGCAAACTAAACTTGAGGGGGTAAGGAAAATATTGATAAATATAACTTATAAGCATATAGTATTATACAGCTTACAAAAGGTTTTCTCATTCATGAAATCACTAAACTTAACAAATCTGAAAGATGAATAATATTGTTTCCCATTTTACAAATAGCAAAACTAAGTTTCAAAGAGATTAAGTAAAAGGTTAAAAGAATTTTTCTGAACAATTAATATTCCAGGGACAAAAATGAACAAATCATAATAATAAAGGGGTCAATTCAATAAGACTGTAAAATGATCTGGAATGTGTATGCATCTATTGGTAGTGCTTCAAAATACACAAAGCAAAAGCTGATCGAATGGAAAGGAGAAATAGATAAACCTAGGAATAAATTTGTAGATACCAACATTTTAATTTTAGTAGTTGATAGAACAAGTAGATCACAAAAAAATCAGTAAGACTCAAATGACATGATCAAAAATTTGATTTAGCTGACATTGAACTCTTCTCAACAACAGTGACATACACATTCCTTTCAAATACGCAATGAATATTCAGAAATATAGATCATATTTTCTACCACAAAACAATCCATACTTATTTTAAAAGGGTTGAAATCTCTGACCACAGAGATTAAATTAAAATTAATAATAGAAAGGTATCTGTAAAATCTCAACTACTTGGAAATTAAACAACACATCTAAATAACCTATTGGTCAAAGAAGAAATAATAAGGGATATTAGAAATTACTTTAAACTGAATTTAAAAATGAAAGCACAATATATCAAAATATGTAGGATGCAGATAAAGTAGTGAATAGAGAAAAGTTTGTATAAGAATATTCTTATACTATAAAAGAAGAAAGGTCTAAAATCAACAATCTAAGCTTCTACTTCAAGATACTAGAAAAAGAACAGAAAAGAGAAGAGCAAAAGTTAATGAAAAGGGGAGCAGGTATGGCTCAGTGGTTGGGCACCTAATTCCCATGTACAAAGTCCCGGGTTCAATCCCTGGTACTTCCTAAAAAAAAAAAAGAAGAGAAAAGTAAAAGAAACCAAAATCTGTTTGGTTAAAAGGTAAATACAAATAATAAACTCTGGCTAGACTGATCAAGAAAAAATTAGTGAAGACACAAACAACCAATACCAAGAATGAAAGAGGGGGCATAATATTTCTACTAAAGACATTGAAAAGGTAATAGAGGGCCCCTCCCCAGCATTATGAAGGGGAGGAGTAAAGATTTTAAAAGGCCTAACCTGGGGCCCCCACATCCATGACTCATCCTGTAGCACACCCGTGTCCATGTCTAGGACTGTGTACTCTTTTCATGTTTCTTAATAAACTCAGAATATTATGACCAATTTTATTCCACTAATTCCAACAACTTGGATGAAATGGACAAATTTCTTAGACTCAAACTACAAGTTCAAAAGAAAATATGTGTCCTGAAAAGCCCTATGTCTATTAAAGAATTTGAATTTTTAGGTAAAACTTTACCACAAAGACATCTCCAGCCCAGATAGCTTTATCAATGAATAATTCTACTAAACGTTTAATGAAGAAATAATACCAATAATACCAATTTCCTTCAGAAAATACAAAAGGGGGAAGAACTTCCTAATTCATTCTATGAGGCCAATTTTAACTTAATACCAAAACCTAGCAAAGATATTACAAGAAAAGAAAATTACAAAACTCTATCCCTCATAATAATAAATGTAAAAATCCTTAACAAAATAATAGAAACTCTAATCCAGCAATATATAAAAGTGTAATACATCATGAACAAGTGGAGTTTATTCCAAAAAATGCAAGATTGGTTTAATATTCAATCAACGTAATTCCCCATATCAATAGATCAAAGAAGAAACACCATAAGATCATCTCAATAGATGCAGAAAATCTTCTGACAAAATTCAACATCCATTTCTGATAAGATTTCTCAGCAAACTAGGAATTAGAGGGAACTTCCTCAGCCCAATAAAGGACATCTCTGAGAAGCCAAAAGCTATCATACTTAATGATAAATGTTTTTTCTCTCAAATTGCAGGCAGGGCAAGGATTACCATTCTCATAATTACTATTCAAATTCATACTGGGGATTCTAGCCAATGCAATAAGGAAAAGAAAAAGGAAAAAGAAATAAATGGTACAATGATTGGAAAAGAAGAAATAAAACTGTCTCTGTTTACAGATGATTGTTGATGTAGAAAATCCCAAAGAATTTACAAAAAGCTACTAGAACTAATAAGCAAGTTTATTTAGCAAGGTCATGAGATATAAGGAAAATATGCAATAATCAGTCACAATTCTACATATTAAAAATTGAAAACTGAAATTGGGTTTTTTAATTACCATTTACAATAGTACCAAAAAAGTGAAATATTTAAATATAAATCGGAGATATGTGCAAAATCTGTAGGCTGAAAATTACACAACACTGATGAAAAAAATCAAGGACTTAAATAAATGGAGTGATATACCATGTTCATGGATTAGAAAACACAATGTTATTAAGGTGTTATGTCTCTCAAATTGATAACAGATTCAACAAAATCCCAATTAAAATCCCACCATGATTTTTGTGGAACTCCACAAGCTGATTCTAAAATTTACATGAAAAAGAAAACAAAAAGGATAACCAAAACAATATTGAAAAGGAAGAACAAAGTTGGAGGATTCACACCACCTGATTTCAAGACTCACTATAAAGCTGCAGTAATCAGACTGAGATATGTGGATTGATAGACACATAGATCAATGGAATAGAAGAGAATCCAGGGACAGACCTCACAAACTGATCAACTTATTTTCAACAAAAGTGCCAAGGAAGTCCAAGCTAGTCATTTCAATAAATGGTGCCAGAACAACAGAACATCCGTAAACAAAATAAATGAAGTTTCATCTATATGTAGTATCACATATAAAAATTAATTCAACATGAATCATAAACTTACATATTAGACCTAAAACTATAAAATTTCTAGAAGAAAGCATAGGGGGAAATCTTTGTCCTTGAGTTAGGCAAAGATTGTTTTGAAGGACACAAAAGCATGAATCACATAAAAAATGATAAATTAAGAATTTCTGCTCTGTGGAAGACATTGTTAAGAAAATGAAAAAACAAGCCACAGACTGAGAAAAAATACTTGCAAAGCTTACAATTGGTAAAAGATTTTTATTCACTGTATATAAAGCATTTTCACTATGCAATAATAAGAAAATAAGCATCACAATTATTAAAAATGAGCAAAATATTTGAATACCAAAGACAGTAAATAAGCACATGAAAAGGTGCTCAATATACTAAATTTGGGGAAATGAAAATTAAATTACAGTAAGATACCACTACATATCTAGTAGAATTGCTAAAAATAAAAATGATAACAATGGCAATAACTAAAACTGAAAATACTAAGTCTGACAAAGATGTGGGACACCTCGAACTCCCACATTGCTGGTGGGAATGAAAAACTGTACAGCCATGTTGGAAAAGAACATGGCAGTAGCTTACAAAGTCAAACATACACTTAACATATGACCAAGCAATTCTATTCCTAAGTATTTACACAAGAGAAGTGAAAACATATGTCCATACAAATGCTCATAGCAGTTTTATCCATAATAGACAGAAACTGGAAATAACCCAAATAACCAACAACTGGTGAGTGTATAAACAACTTGTGATAGATCCATACAATGGAATATTTCTCAGCAATTAAGGAGAACAAACTAGTAAAACAAGCAACAGCCTGGCTGAATCTCCAAAGCATTATGCTAGTTCAAAGAAGCCAGAGAAAAAGACTGCATACTGTATGCTTCCATAGATATGAAATCCTAGAAAAGGCAAAGCTACAATTATAGAAAATAGGCCAGCGGTTCTCTTGGGGCTGGGGTAGGAGCAGGGGATTCACTGCAAAGGATGGAAATAGTCTATATCTTGAATGTGGTGATGGTTACACAAGAGCATACATTTTTCAAAAATCATAAACTGTACACTTAAAATAGGTTAATTTTTTGGACATAAATTATACCTCAATAAAGCTGGTTTAAAAAAAAAAATAGTCTTTCACCTATTTCCTTTCTCTCTCACACTAGGGAAAAGGCAAGCTCCTTGGACCTGGATACAAAAGCCATGAATTAAGGATGGCTGCCATAGCTTTGCAGGGCTACTCCGGCAGATACCACACAATGAGTTGGCTTAAAGAACTGGAATTTATTATCTCACAGTTTAGGAGATCTAAAATTAAGATCTCCACAGGCCATGCTTTCTCCTAGAGTCTGTAGCATTCCGGCAATCCCCCATCACACGGTAATCTCTCTCCCCTTGTGTCTACTCCTCTGATTTCCACCCACCTCTGGCTTCTACTGACTGCCTGCGTCTGAATTTCCTCTGTCTTATAAGGACTCCAGGCATATTAATTAAGGCCCACTCTCATTCGATTTGACCTCATCTAAATAACATCTGCAAATATCTTATTCACAAATGAGTCTACCCTCTAATAATAACGTCTTCTATCTCCACGTGGGTTCACAGCCATAGGAAGTGGATTTAAAAGACTTGAATGTGTCTGTTGTGTGGTGTGTGATTCTATCATCCTATCATCCCTGGACCCCTTTCTTACCTCTAGGCTGGCACGCGGGAGGTACACTATATTTTGTTTATGCCATTACATACCTCAGTCTCTTACTTAGAGCAGCTTAGTCTGCACAGCAGCTTCAGGCATAAGTGGTGTCAGAGGTCCAAACAATATCACCAGGACCTGAGCTCTGACTCCAGCCTGACTCTGCCCCAAACCATGCATTGCCACCATTCTCAGGCTCCATATGGAGACAAACTGGTTACCTAGCCTTGACCTCCCATTCTCTCAAAGTTCATGTGCATTCAGAAAGAGTATGCCCCTTCCAATGGATCCTGCCAGTCTCGTTACCTCTCATTGGTTCTGATGGGGTCATGCAGCCATGCTTGAGCCACATTACCAGCACAACGTTCTGATTAGCCATTCCTGGGTCGAAGACTCTACCCCAAGTGCCAGGGGATAAAGCACCGCAGAGAGTACCATGTGATAAGGAAGGAGTGATTCCCCCAAGGAAATTGGCTAGAGTACCCAGAGGCAGGGAGGATGGATGCCGGAGAGCCAAGGTAGCAGACGCCCATGTCAGTGAGTGAGTAAATGAACAAGTGACTTATCCAGCAAAAAGCAACAAGGGTTTGAGGCTTGCCTCCCATAAGAGAGCGTAAGCAAAAATCATGGCTTCATTCCTCTTATTTCACCCTCACTACACCTGGCCCAGAGAGGACCCAGGGCCACTATTCCATCAATAGCTCTTAACTTTTTGTGTTGGTTTCTTTGTCCTGAACTGGAGTCAGATGTACCATAGTTGACAAGAGATAGAGCATCAAGGTAAACCTAAGACAGAAAGAAAAGATCAGGACTTGAGTGTGGATATGGCTTTGGAGAGAGGACATGGCAAAATAACAAGTCACCTATGTTTTTTCACAGGGTGCCCAAGGCTGGGAACTTTACTCTGATATCACATGTTTAATCCAGAGGCAGAGTCTTATTCCCTCAAATTCTGATCCAGCTCCAACATTTTACAGCTGTGTGACCTTGGACAAGTCACTTAACTTCTCTGAGTCTCAGATTTGTCACCTATAAAAAGTGAACAATACTCCTTCCTAGGATTTTTATGAGAATAAAATGCAATGATGTATGTGAAAGCACTTTATAAACTATATCCACAGCTTTAGGAACAACCATCGCCAAGCTGCTTCTGTGGACACATAACACTTTTCCGTTTCCATCATTTCCCTCGACTCCACTCATTTTGTCTGACATCTCCCAAACTCACCCTCAGCTTCAATTTCAACCTCCCCATCTGTTCTACGGAATGGAGAAATATGTGGAAAATATGTGACCTGTGGTCCAGAGAGATTTAGTATGCTGCAAAAAATTGCAGAGCAAGATGGCGAATGGAGGGACCAGACCCCATGCTTAGCCTCTGATAACCAAATCTAAAGGGACTTTATATTGACCTTGTTCCCATGTTTACTGGGAGGCACCCTCTGGGATGGAGCAGCCTCTGTGGATCTGGTGAGCGCCATGGCTTCCAAGACCCCAACGCCCTGGTGGAGTGTTGCTGAGAGCACCAGAGCCAGGCAAAGGGTCTAAATTCAGCAGCACAACCATAGTGCTGGGATGTAAAGAACTTGTGGCCCATCTGTCAGGATCTTTTGCTGAATGGCCTGGTTGTTTGGGCATCATCTAAATTGTGCCTGGGAGGTTTAGTCATAAAACACCAGGCTCTGCAAACAGGAGCTGCAGTGGCAACCTGGAGTCTGTTTAGCCAGGAGCATTCGCTGAGATGCGGTAACACATGTCCACCCACATGCTCCTTCACACCGTTTGCACACACGTGTAAGCCCACACTCAGGCAGGCACAGTCACATAAATCCTATCATAGTTCCCACAGGTGCTCCCACTCCCAATTGCATATATCTTTAATCCACCTCACTAGCCACCTGCGTTCACAGAAACATTCTCCCCACACACTCACATACACAGTCACACCCACGCATACACTCACATTCAGAAACCATTCACCCAGTCACAGGTTCACATCCACAAGGAGTCATGCAATTTGCATGTGGCCACACACACACAGACATATTTCAAAATACACAGTCAAGCACACATTGCACGCTGTTACACACACACATGCAGAAAGTTCTACATTTGAAGGCTAAGGGCTCTTCTGTGCGTATCCAGCCTTCATTTCTCTGCCAATTTATATTTTCACTGGAAATCCTGGTTCAAAATGGGTCCCTACCGAGCAGTTATCTGAGGATTCCCAGCCATATGCTTGCTACAAAAATTCTGCCTATGTGTCAGATTCTGGCATGAATGAAATGCAACCCACACATATGTATACATTGCAACAAGAGCCAGAATGTAGTTCTCACTGCAGGATGGATAGGAACCTCAGAGAGAGAGCCCTGGCACCTCTCCAGGAAGGGCATTCTGGTTGGGCATAGTTTCCAGACAGCTCTCCAAAGGCCCTGTGCATCACCCTAGCTTCCAGTGTCATAGCAGAGCTGGGGTTCCTTTTACTGCCTGCAAAAAGCAATAGCTAGGACCTCTGGGAGCCAAGACCAGCCTCTGAAAAAGACCCCCGAGCTAAGGTTCCTCCAAGTTGGAGAGGAGAAAAAAGATTGGAAAGGAGCACAGGGCTGCTCAGAGGAGTTCAAGTCTTTGGCTTGGGCAATTTTGCCCCAGTATCAGGCAGAGCTTTGCCGCAGGCACAGAACAGCTGCAAAGAAGCCTTAAAGTTTGGCTTAGAATGGACAAGGGACAGGCAGGTGAAATGTGCAGAGGAAGTCCTGGACGCATAAAGAGTAAATTCGGCCATGTGAGACAAGCTTGGAGCCAGACAGCAAATCCAAATTCTGGCATTTGCTAGCTATATGACCTTGGGCAAATGACTTACCCTCTCTGGGCCTCGGTTTCTTCATCTGTAAAAAGGAACTAATAATAGAACTCACATGATAGATTGTTATGAGGATGAATAATAGTAATAATAGAAAACATAACTCATTTAATCCTTTCTACAGTTAAAGAAGTGCTTGTATTAGTTTCCTATTACTGTTATAACAAATTAATGCAAACTTAGTGGCTTAAGACAACACAAATTTATTCTCTTACAGAACTGGAAATCAGAAGTACAAAATGAATCTTACAGGGCTAAAATCAAGGTATCGGCAGGGCTAGTTCTTTTTCAAGGCTCCAAGGGAGAATCCATTTCTTGTTTCATTCAGCTTCTATACAGGCTACCCAAATTCCTTGGCTCATGGCTGCATCACTCTAATCTCTTCCATATAAGCAGAAGGCAGATATCCTTATATCACCTTCTCTTTGATCCTTCTCCCTTCCTCTTATAAGGACCTTACAATGAAATTAACCTGGATAATCTCCCCATCTCAGGGTCCTTAACTTAATCACACCTACAACATCCCTTTTGCCATATCAAGTAATATGTTAACAGGTTCCAGGGATTAGAATGAGGACATCTTTGAAGGTCCATTATTCAGTTTACCACAGTGCTCAAGAAATGGAAATTAATATTATTATAAAGTCCGCACAACCTAAAGCCACACAAATGGTAATAGCAGAGCTGTGAGCTCAGATCTCCCTGATCCCAAAGCCCTTTTCCTTTCCACTAAACCAGGAGGTCTCAAACTTGAACGGTGTCAGAATCACCCAGATGGCTTGTTAAACACAGGTTGCTGGGCCTCACCTCCAGAGTTTCTCATTCTGCTTCTGGAATAGAGCCTGCAAGTTTGCATTTCTAACAAGCTGCTGTTCAAGGGACATACCTATAAAGCATATAAATGTGTTCAAGTGTTCATGGGACATTGTCATGGTGGGTGGAGATTCACACCACAACTGAAAGAACATTGAATTCCCATCCTGGGGGGCTCTGCCACATTCTCTAATGGGGCAGCAAGAATCCCCTGAGTACAAGGGCAGTGACTAGTGAAGGAGGACGGGCCACTGATGGGCCCTTGATATTAATGACTGTATTTATTGAACATTTACTTTTGAAATTGAAACTTAACCTAGTATTAGAGAGTGCCTAAGAGTTACCTCCTGTGAGGCTCCTTGTTGCTCAAATGTGGCCTCTCTCTAAGCCGAACTCAGCAGATAAATGCATTACCTTCCTACCATCATAGGACATGACTCTTGGGGATGAGCCTTCCTGGCACTGAAGGATTACTACCAAGCACCAACTAGCAATGCAACTGGAAAAAGACCTTGACCAAAAGGGGAAAAGGGTAAAGACAAATGAGTTTATATGGCTCAGAGACTTCAAAGTGAGTTGGGAGGTCATTCCAGAGGTTATGCTTATGCACGTCTCAGCAGGCTCTCGTTGGCTGCCAAAGTAAATATTGCCTCAAATAGCAGAGATATCCAGACACTATAGGCAGGACAGACAGCTCAGGAGTTTGGTGCCCTGCTGGTGGTCCCTCCTTTGGAATTTATGCTTCCCAGTGTGACAGAGTTGGACTCAGTTGTGGTTTCCCTAAACATGGCTCTTCTGCCCATTCTATTTGAACCTATAGTTGGTGCTGGAGTTGGTAGGTGTACATCCAAGAGACTTGAATCTTTGGGCTGTCCATGTGCCAGCTGGGCTCTGAGCCTCAATGGAGTTGCAACACGTACTCTCCAGTTCATTGGACTCACCAAGGACAACTAACAAGGAGATGATGATGGACAACCACCATACCAAGGAACTGAGAGAGTCTACAATTGCAAGCAAGAAAGTCCCATCCATTGGCCATATGGGATTGAAGCTCCTCTCAATTAGAGGGAGAGTGAGCATCACCATCTCAGAATCCTCAGGATTGGGGAATGAAAAATGGATTAGAGTAGAATTACTGGTATTCTAGTATAGACTTATTGTGATTCTAGCAATGGAAGAACTTTTATCATTGATGTGGAGGTAATGGCCACTGGAGATTCTGAGGGGAGGGAGAGGGAAAAACAGGGGTAATATGGGGGCATTTTGGGACTTGGAAATTGTCCTGAATGACGTTGCAATGACAGATACAAGCCATTATATATCTTGTCATAACTTAAAAAATCGTGCGAGAAAGAATATCAACTACAACGTAAACTATAATCCATGCTTATCGGCATGAAGTGGTCCTCCTACTTCTGTCCTTCCTTCCTTCCCCCATCCACTGTCTGGCTCCTTACGAGGCCAGCATGGTCTTGTAAAAAATGCTTGACTAATCATGTCACTTCCTTATTCAAATCCAAATTCCCTTGATGGCCTGCCCCAGCTGTACATAGATGATGCCCTCCCCACATCTCTGACCTCATCTAATACCACCTCCTTCTTCCTCACTACACTTCAGCTCCTCTGGCCTTCTCTCTGTTTGGCAAACCAGTCAAACTTACCCTTTCCTCAGGGCCTTTGCACTTGCTGTTTCCCCGCCTAGAATGTTTCTCTTCCACCTTTTTGCACAGTTCTCCTCCTGTGTAGCTCTCAGTTCAAACCATGCCTCTTCAGCGAGGCTTTCCCTGAACATTTCTTCTATATGTTCCTCTTTCTGCATTGACTAATCTTCCATTTCATCAACTTCCCATTATCCAATTTTATTTGCATTATAGCACTTGTCATCACCTGAAATTATCTTTACTTGCTCATATCTGTGAGGGCACAGATCTTACATGATTTATTCATATGGATGTTCATAGCACACGGTAAGCATTAGGTAAGTGTGTATTATTATTATCATTATTATTATTATTATTCACCCCCATGTCCCTAGCACCTAGGACTCTGGCTGACCTATAGTAGGTACCAAAAATTACTGTTTGAACAACTGAATAAACAGAGAAGTAAGGTCCCTTGAAGGTTGAGTGGAGGATGGCGTTGAAGACACACATCTCTCCAGGGCCATAAAATGAGGCCCACATGAGTCCAGGCCCACAAAATGAGTCACTGACTCCATCTGAGGCCCTTCGAGCATGAGAAAAACCAGACCTCTTGTGAAATCCCATCAATGAATCAGAGTCAGAGTGACGTAGAAATTAGAAGGACCTGTAAGCATCAAGAAGTCAAACCTCCCACCCAGGACTAAAATCTCCTCCAGAGTGTCCTGAATAATAATTCCCCAGTCTCTACTTGCACATTTCCTGGGATGGGGACTTCTCTCTCTCCTTCATGGAACAGCCCAGTCATCTGTTCAAAGCCCTAATTCTGATGCTGAAGTTTGGCCTAGCTCTGAGAACACAGAGATGAAACCAGCCACCCTTTAATTTCTGGGCATTGCTCTGAGACTCACCCTGGAATTATGAAGCTGACATGTCTCTGGAAGCAGCTCTCTCATGCCCTGAAGTGTATTTTCTATCCAGGTTAAATATTTCCAGTCCCTAAATTTTCCCTGATTTGACCCTGCATTGAGTCTCCTAGTTAGACCCCTGCAATACATACTAATGCCTCAAAGCTCCTTTAAAAATATGCTGCCCATCAGGGGAGGATCACTGGTGTGGGGTGTCAATAATAGGAGGATGTGGGGGGAGGAGTTCTCCTGGGGCATGCCTCTATGGCATATAAATATGTTCCAGTGGTCTTGGGGCATTGTCTCAGTGGGTGGAGACCCATACAATAATTAAAAGAATATTGAATTCCCATCCTGGGAAGTCCTGCTACATTCTCTAATAGAGCTGCAAGAATCTCCAGAGTACATGGGCAGTGCCTAGTGAAGGAGGACAGATCATTACACCAAGCCTTGATATTGATGGTTGTTCTTATGAATCTTACTCTTGTGAAATTGAAACTTAGCCTAACAATATATATTGCTTAAGATTTACCTCCTGAAAACCTCCTTGTTGCTCAAATGTGGCCTTTCTCTAAGCCAAACTCAGCATATAAACACATTACTTTCCTCCTGGCTCAGGACATGACTCCCGGGGATGAGCCTCCCTGGAACTGAGGGCACCAAGCACCCAACAAGTGATGCATTTGGAAAAAGACCTTGACCAAAAGGGGGAAATATTAAATACAAATGAGTTTTTATGGCTAAGAAACTTCAAAGTGAGTTGGGGGGTCATTCAAGAGGTTATGCTTATGCATGTCTCAACAGGATCTCATTGACTGCCACAGTAAACAGTGCCTCAAACAATGGGACTCCTGAGGAATCTAGAGACATCAAGACACAAGAGGCAGGGCAGACAATCTCAGGAATTTGGCACCCTGTCCATGGGCCTTACTTTGGAATATATGTTCCCCAATGTAACAGAGTTAGACTCATTTATAATTTCCCTACACATGGCTCTTTTTCCCCTTTTATTTGAACCTATAATTTGCACTATATTTGTTAAACATATGTCCCAGAGACTTAAATCTTCAGTCTGCTCATATGCTCATTGAGCCCTGAAACTCAGCAAAGTTGCAACACCTACTCTCCAGTTCATTGTACTCTCCCAGGACAACTAACAAAAGGATGATGATGGATAATGCCTATCCCAAAAAACAGAGTATCTACAACTGCAAGTTCCATCCATCTGCCTCATGCGATCTAGGCCCCCTCTCAATCAGAAGCAGAGTGGGCATCACCATCCCCAAATCCTCAAGACTGAAGAATGAACAAACATAAGGGGGGATGCAACTATGAACTAAAGTAGACTTGTTATTATTCTAGCAATGGAAGAACTTGTATCATTGATATAAAGGCAATGGCCACCAGAGGTTCTGAGGAGAGGGAGAGGGAAGAATAAGTGTAACCTGGGGCATTTTGGGGACATTGGAATTGTCCTGAATGACATTGCAATGACAGATACTGGCCATTATACATTTTGTCAAAGCCTATAAAATTGTGCAGTGCAAAGTGTAAACCATAAGGTAAACTATAGACCATGGTTAGTAGCAATGTTTCAATATGTGTTCATCAACTGTAACAAATGGGCCACACTAATGAGAGATGCTATTAATAGGGGGAAATGTGAAAAGGGGAGAGGGTGGGGTAACCCTATATTTTTATGTAATCTTAAGCTTCTTTAAAAATTTAAAAAAAGTTTAAAAATATGCTGCCCAGAACCAAGAGCATTTCTAAAGGTGGGTTCTGTCTGCAGAGCAGTAAAAGCTTTTTCTTTTTCTTTTCACTAGACCTCTATTAATGTTGCCCCCAGATTAATTGAAATTGCCAAAGGAGAGTGCTTAGATGACACACTTTTCTTTTCAAAAGGGCAGTACTTGGGGAAACCCTATAATTACAGGATGGGCTAAAGAAGGACCCAAGAAGAGAACTGAGAAGGAGTATTTGGAAAATTAGGAAAGCACATTTTTTCTGGATACAAGTAGAGCAAGAGGGCAGGAGAATGTTCCAAAGTTACAGGTGGCTAATAACAATTGGGAACCCTGCAGAAAGACAAATAGAATAGGAAGAGACCGTGGGCTTTGTCTAACGTCTTAGCCCATCATAACCTTCAAGGAAGATTTTCCATGGCATGGTGAGACCAGAAGTTAGATTACCAGGGGCAGAAGTGAGAATGAGGGCTGGAGAAGTGAAGACAGGGAGCTGACAGCACTTTCGAGATTCAAGGGCAGGACTTTGTTGTTGGGGGCTAGGGTGGGCCAGGGGCCTAAGTCAAGAACTCAGACACTGTGGTAGATATCCATGGTTTGTATGTCCAGAAATTTCCTTCTGGGAACAATAGGACTGCTTCTTTTGGCATCATAATTCTCCCCCAGCCCCAACCACTTGGTTTCAGTGGAGCTTGGCTCCAGAAGAGAGCACAAGAACCAAGCTAGGCCAGTCAGAGCCCTTCTCTGGGACTTCTTAAATTGGAACCAAGAGAACAAAACATTTCCTCTCTAATGATAAAAGCTGGAATTTATGAGACCGGAAATGGCTGATAGCTGTGGTACCCCAACCTTGGAGAAGGCCCATCTGGGAGAACTCAGTGATATTCAGAGAGACAGAAGTCACATCTAGGCAGCATTCAACTCTGTCCCCTGCCTGGGGTTTGGTAACTTGATTCAATAAAGCCCTTTTCTAACCCAAAGTAAATCGAGTTGGGTTTCTGTCACTCACAACCAAAAGAATTCTGACTAATACCAAAACTGTAGACCAATGGTACCCAAGATGCTTGATGCTAAACCTGTTCACACAAAGAGACAGGGCTGCCCTCCAGGGCCTCATGTCCCTCTTGAGGTTCATGGCCCCTTTCTGGTGACCACAGCTGGTTGCGCCTAGCCTCTGCCTTTGCTCTGATGACATACCCAGCCCTGGCTGCCTTATGGAAAAGCTTATTTATTTGCTTCATAAGCAAGAGAGCCCGAGGCACATCGTGGCAGGGCCCAAGCTTGCCTTTCTTTCCTATTTCACTTTATATTTCACCCTGGCAAGTGTGATTCTTCTTTGCCAGGAAATTGATTTTAAATCACCCTCTTTGCTGCTGACAGCCCCATACAATCCTCCTTTCCCGGGGTCATTGCCCTTTCTTCCTGTGTGAAAAGCCCTCCTCCCATACCCACCTTCCAGCTCCCCCCTCCCCCCCTGCTGCAAGCACACACACACATGCTCTTCTCCACACTGGGGATTTTATCTTTCCCTAATTCCGTTTATTGATGCACTTTTATGACCAAGTCCATCTGCAGCACTGAAACAAGTCTGGAGTGGTCAGGCCCTAGGAGAGGAAGCTGGCTAGAGGAGATTTGGGCTTTAATTCTTGGCACCTGCCTGGAAGGAGTGAGCTGGCACTGAGCAAGAAGAGGCTGACCAGATGTTCATGAGGAACCAGCCTTTACGAGGTGATGGAAACTCGGATGCAGAGGTTCATGAAGTCTATAGTGAATAGCCTTGGCTAAGACACTGAGAGGGGAGGAGGAAAACACAGGGAGGTGGTTAGAACAGATTGAGCTCATGCTACAGTCCTTATTTATATTGCCATTATGGGTTACCTATCATAACACATGGCTGCACAGGAGATGCCTTGGAAACTGGTGCACAGGCATTGACATCTGAGTGGGTTGCATCCCCACCTCAGCTCTGCTACTTACTAGCTGTATGGGCTTGTCTGATAGGAGTCTGCAAATCTTTCTTAAAAGACCAGATAGTAAATATTTTAGGTCTGTGTCTCTGTTATGACTCAGCTCTGCCATTATAGCATGAGAGCAACCACAGACAATATGTAAAAGTCAACATGGCTGTGTTCCAATAACACTTTATTTATAAAATAGTTTACTGACCACTTAGTCTTCTCAATTCAGGTACAATTTTCAAAATTCAAATTACAGCCCCAGGAGTTCAGTTCAGCTGCTAAAAGGAAAACTGCAAAATTGTGAAAAAACAAAACTTTCTGCTATTCACTTAACATACAGGGTACAGCATATTGGTTAAGAGCATGGGGTAGATTCAAGCTTGGCTTTGTCACCAACAAGCTCTGTGACCTCTGATAAGTTACTTAACTGTTCTGTGCCTCAATGTCATCACCTGTAAAATGAGAAGGCTAAACATAGGGTAGATGTGAGGTTCAACTAGTTAGCTCATGTGCTTATAACAGGGTCTGGTAAGCAGTGCAAGCCTTATTATTAAGGAGGCTAGTGAGATTGCTAGATGGGTAATATCAGGCACTTCCATATGCTGGAAAAGGCAGGCATCTTAATCTGGCCTTAGGAGAGCTTCCCAGAGGAGGTGACACTGGAGCTGAGGCTGATGATAAATAGGAATCACCCAAAAGAAGAAGACAGAAGCACATTTGAGCATCTTATTGAAGGCAAAAGAAAGCAAGTCTTATTTAGGGATTCACAGGGAGGCCCAGTATTCCCAAATATTAGAGATTGCTGCAGAGCAACCATGGAGAGATAAAGCTAGAAAGATAAGTAGAGCCCAGGATATGGAAGACTGTGACTACCATGCAATAGGATGTGGATTTTATCCTCCTGACAGTGAGCGACCAAGGGAAGGTTTTAACTGGGGAAAGTGTATATCTTGATGAGCGCTCACTCTGGCTGCTGTGTAGAGGATGAGTTAGAGAAAGAAAGAGAGTAGAGGCAGGGAATCATCAGGAAGCCCTTGTATCCACTCGTGCAGGTAAGAGGAGGCTGTCCTAAGACAGAAGAGGCCTTGGGGGCAGGGGAGAAAAAAGAAAAACCCAGGAGATGTTAAAGACATTGAAATAATAAGATATGGAATTGTATTGAACTTGAGGAATGAGAAAGAGTAAAGAGTCAAGGGTGACTTCCAGGTTTTGACCTAATTGAAATAATGGCCTGGAGAACCATGTGGCATCACCACACTCCTTTAGAGTATAAAACAGTAGAGCTTTACCACAGACTGGTTCTGAGCCAGAACAGAAAAAAAACATCATGCAATCCAAACTCATGGCAGGAAGGAGCCTGTAAGAGGTCACCTCATCCATCCCTCTGGCTCTGGACCAGCCTGCATTCAACACATCTGAGCAGGCAGTTGTAAGTGCAGTGAGGACACACCCTAAGAGCACATAGGTCTGCTCTGCTCTGAAGGGGGAAACTGCCCCAATGTGGAGGTAGAGGTCCTAGGGCCCTAGAGATTCAAGGCTTCTGGCTGTTAAGAGGGCTAGACCCCTGCTTTCATTTTACTTTTTAAAAATAGCCGGCAGGGTTAGTTTCCTTGCTGGGGGTGGGGGTATCTGGCAGATAGCCACCTTGACAGCATCACACTAAAGCTCCATGGTCCCAGCCAGGACAGATGCAATTTATCTACAGCCAAGGGAAATGGTGGGGGCACGGGGATGCCATTTCTTCCCTTCCTTGCTGTTTGGGGCCATTCATCACCTTGGTTATTTTTATAGCAGTGTGGAGTGCTCCAGCTCTGCTTACCGCCCCCCAGGAAATGTGAACAAATGAGGACTCCAGAACCCATGCTATCAAGGAAGTCATCAAGGCACAGAGGAGTGATTAAGGATGGAATGTCAAGTTTCCACCTCCTTACTTCTTATTTTAACTCTCTCCTATCTCCCCAAATCCCCCAGATAGGACCTGTAGCAGTTTGGCATTATTTATGAATCCCAAAAATAGATACTGGGATTATGTTTGTAAACTGATCTATTCCTCTGGGCGTGATTAAATTATGATTAGGGCTTTGATTGAGCCACATCAGTAGGGTGTTGAGTCCCCGCCACTTGGTGGGTGGGGACTCAAAGATAAAAGGCATAGCAAAGGAAAAAGTTGAAGTTCTGATGTGGAGTTTTAATGCTGGAGCCCAGAGAAGTAAGCACGCAGAGGAGCTTGGTCATGAGGAAGGAGAGAAGGCCATTCACCTGACAGTTCACAGCTGGCCTTGTGGCGAGAGGCAAAGCCTAGAGAGCCTCATAGTCTACAGCTGACCTTGTAGAGGAAACAGAGGAGCTGAGCCTGGAGAGAAACGGAGCCCCGGGAAGAGAGGAACCCAGGAAGCCTGAACCCTGGCAGACGTCAGTAGCCATCTTCATCCAACACATGGCAATTGACTTTGGTGAGGGAAGAAACTTATTATTTATGGCCTGGTAACCATAAACCTCTATCCCAAATAAATACCCTTTATGAAGACCAACAGATTTCTGGTATTTTGCATCAGCACCCCTTTGGCTAACTAATACAGGACCTGAGGCTTTATGGGAGTTGTGGACCAAATTGGAAGAGTTGCTTTAAAGTAACTGGAGCATCAGTAAGCTTTGGAAAGGAAAATTATTGCAATGCTCATGCAAGTGACCTCCAAATTAAGCCAGCAGAGTGAACAAAACGATGACTCAATTAAGTCATTCGGACTTAAAGGTTTGCTGGGAAGATTGAAAGATGGAAAAAGGAAAAAAAAACCATTTTCATATAAGTGAAGGCTTTTTTATTTTTTTATTTTAAAAGATGCTTAGATTACATAAATGTTACACAAAAATTACAGGGATTCCCATGTTCCCCACCTCCCACACCTCCCACAACCTCCCACATAAACATCTTTCATTAGTGTGGCACATCACCTGCAATGGATTTATACATCCTGAGGCTTTGCCACTAAGCATGGACCATAGTTCACATGGTAGACCACACTCTCTCCCACACAGTTCTGCATGTTATATGCTGATGTAAAATGGCCTCTATCTGTCGTTTCAATGTCACTCAGGATAATTCCCAAGTCCCGAAAAAGCCCCTGTGTTACAACTGCTTTTGTGTTGCTCAACTCAAAGCAAAAGCAAGAACTTGAATGCCTTGAGAGATTCTACTTACATCTTCATACTAAGACAGATGTGTAGTGTAGTAGAGCTTTGGTATTATACAAACCTAGGTTTGGATCTTGACTCCTCCATTTGCCTCAATAATTTATAAACTGGTGGTAATAACATCCACCCCATAGCGTTGTTGTAACTTTTTTAAAATTTTTAATGAATATATTTTATTCTTTGCCTTAAAATCCAATACCAGCTCTTTTAAGCCAGTGCCAGGCAATGGGCATCTCCCAGGACAATGATACAAGCACTGTAGGACCAGGGACAAGAGGAAACCCTATCACAAAAAAGCAGAAGTATGAGCTAGGACACCTGGCTGCCAACACTAAGATTGGCCCCTGCTGCATACACACAGTTCATGTACAAGGAGGCAACGGGAAGTACCAGGTCCTGGGGCTGAACATGGGAGACTTCTCTGGGGGCTCTGAATGTTGTACTCACAAAGTGAGGATCAACAATGTTTCTGCATGTTTCTAATAATGAGCTGGTACCCACCAAGACCCTGGTGAAGAACTGCATTGTGCTCATTGACGGCAAGCAGTACCAGCAGTGGTCCCAGCCCCACTATACACTCTCCAAGGGCCCCAAGAAGGGGGCCAAGCTGACTCCTGAGGAGGAAGAGATTTTAAACAAAAAGCAATCAAAGAGAATTCAGAAGAAATATGATGAAAGGAAAAGGAATGCCAAAGTTAGCAGTCTTCTGGAGGAGCAGTTTCAGCAGGGCAAGCTAGAGGGCAGGAAGCTTGAAAATGAAGGCCAGGAAATGCTAATAAATCCTCCTCCTTCCCAACCTAGCTCATGTAATAAAGGTGTATATAGATCTAAAATTTTTAAAAATTCAATACCAGCATTATTAAATTTTTTTGCTCAAATTGTTCCAGATTTGGCCATTAAAAGAGCCTTCATATTGGCTCCTGTGTCCTTTTGACAGTCCCCAGATGTCCCAAGCTCATTTTGTATTTTCATGTGCCAGCCCTGGAATAAACTATTTATCTTAAGAACCCTTGTTCCTTTTAATGAAAAATGGTATTTAGATACCAAGAGATGGACACTGGATGTGCTCATTGTTACTCAGGTATCATTGCTTCTAGACATTTTCATTGAACAGAGCTTGGAGATATATGTATTTACATCAACCCACCCATATATGCATGTCTATATTTCTGTATATATCTACTATAATCTGGTTTTATAAAATGTTAACATTAAGAGAAATATCATGAGGAATGTAACTTTGTCTTATTTTTGCAATTTTTCTGTAAGTCTAAAATTAATTCAAAATTAAAATTGTAAAAACATATAAAGTATCTAGAATGTAATAGGTGTGTAATGACTGTGAATTTCCTTTCAATCTTCCACTTCTTGAGTCTTGGTTCTTCTATTTCCTTCAAAAATTTATAAAGTGGGGATAATAATATCCACCTCACAGGGTTCCTGTAAAACACACAGGGTGTAAGCCTTAAATTTGCTCTCATAGCAACCAATTCATTCTAGGGACCACTCTATCCAAAGTAGGAAGCAGCATCTTTACAATTTGAAAGGGGTTATAGTTTAGGTTCCTATAGAAGCAGACCCTGAGACAAGCTACAAGTGCTAATAATGTATTTGGGAAGCCCCAGAAACACCAGTAGGGATGTAGGGGAGTGATACAGGGAAGGGAAGGCAGCCAAAAAATGTGTGATATTAAGTTTGCTCCCACTGTGAGGGACTAGAGCATAGTTCCATGAGGAAACATACACACACACACACACACACACGCACACACACACACAGAGCAAAATTGCTGGGATAGTTTATATACAAACTCCCATTCATCACTGGTTAAGCACTCTTCCCAGGGATTGTTGTTCCCCTCAGGCACATGTGGGGGTATTTCTGTGGTTTTGGAGAAAGCCTCAGGAACAGAGTTGTAGGTGCTGGTCTCTGTGAGCCATCAGGAACCCCCCTTTGCTCCAGAGAGCATGGGAGAGAAGAGCATAAATGGGCCTCAACATTTTCCCCCAGCACCAGCGGCCACACCAAGGCCTGAATTCAGTCTGCTTGACTCCACTTCCTGAGCTTCTTCAGCGTTTCTGAGCTGCTTTGAGGGTACCATGTAATATGAAGAGAATTATGGCATCTCCTGGGCTTTTGGCTCAGAAGGAGAAAATTTATCAAGGAAAAGGCAGTTTCATCTAACCAAATATTCATTAATCTGTGATAAGGTATCCAGGTCTACAAATTTTCTCAAAGTGATATTAAAATGTATTTATAGAGAGAGCAAGGTGGCATTTCTATATATATGAATATGTAAATGTCTGGGTTTGTTAACTATCTGTGGTTGAGAATGAGAATGAGACAGCGAGTATGGAGCCATGAATTCATAAAATGTTTAAAAGGAGCTCTCTCCAACCTTTTGGTGTGTTATGTTATTAAGGTACAGTAGACTTGCAAAGTATGTTGTAAATTTAAAAGTGTAATGCATCATTTGCAGAAGTTTTCCACTGATTTTGCTCTAAGAAAGGGCAAGGAGGAGAGAGGATGTCATCCCAACCTTTCCCCTTGAGAAAAGCAGCATGGATGGCTTCTCAAGCCAGAGCAGGCATCCCACCCTACTTCTTGTGGAGCCAGAACTTCTTGCATGTGCAAGATGGCCATGTAGAGATATGCATGTTGTGCCCTGCACAAATGCATCCAGACTAGGCGATAGGGAGCATTGAAATCCAGTCTATGCTTCCCTCATAAGTCAAAGCATCCCGACACAGGGCTACATATGCTAGTGAGAAGGGACATTCTTTCTTAATTTGCACAAAAGCTTCATGTGGGTTATTAAAAGTCATGTATGTAACATGTGTTATGATATCTGTTAAGTGCAATCACCAAAGACAAGGAGCTATTATCATTTTCAGCGTTTTCTTCAATACTAGAATACAGAGAGGTAAAGACTTGCTCAGGGTAGCACAAAATGTCGTTGTTGACTCCAGAAATAGGACTTGGTATTTTCTGACTTTCTGTCTATGAAACTCCAGGGCTTGTTCCAGAGTCATCGTGTCCCTGTCAACCCTTCTTTTTGACAAAGGTGTAAATGGAATTGTACACACTAAGAAGAAGAAAAACAGCTCTGCCTTACAGCTGCTCCTGCTTAGCAAGTCATGTTGCCACCCCCATATAGAGCCAGAATTGCCTCCATAACACCCATCTCTATTGATTCCTTCAGCAGAAGAAGCAAGGACTATACCAGAGGCAAGAGCTCAGAGATGCCAGTTAGATCCCCGTCATTGAGTGGCCACCTCCCACCTAACGTCCACAGAGAATGGACTTCCAAAACCTAGCTTCCAGAGGCCTCTGGGTTATTTCTGCATGATTAAGGGTTGGGGTGACTATGATGAGGGCCCTTCCATATCAAACATCTGCAGAGAAGAGTCTGTGCTCGCCTCCTCTCAGAGCTCTGAATGTGTGGTCTATTTGTATGGAACCTCCTAAAGTAGTACAATGCAAAACCAGCATAACTGTATGAGGCAGCCCTGCACTATCTCCACAGGGCGATCACCCTTATTCCATAAGTCCTTCAGTCTATTCCCTCCCCTTCCCCTCATCTCAACCCCCTTCCCTTTTCCCGGGCCTTTGCTATATTAAAACTGCTTCTCCCTTACAGCCAATCAACTGAGTGGCAGTGTGGTTGCCAGCCTGCAAGATTGCCCTGATGATCGATCTTCACCCACACTTTGTGTCGTCACCTCCCACATTGTTCCTGGTATGGATAGAATACAGCAGAAGTGATGGTGTGTCACTGCCAACATTAGGTTATAAAAGACACTGCAGCTTCTGTCTTGGTCACTCCTTCTCTCATGCGGGTACTGTCTCTAGGGGAAGCCATGTCATGAGAAGCCTTCTGATAAGGCTCACATAGCAAGGAACTGCGGCCTCCTGTCTGAAACAGCAAGAGTGAGCTTGGAAGCCAATCACCCAGACCCAGGCAAACCTCAGATGACTATATCCCTGGCTGACCCACAGATAAGCTGCTCTGGGATTTCTGGCCCAGAGAAACTATAAGATAGTAAATGCTGGTTGTTTTAAGCTGATAAGTTTGGGGTAATTTGTTATGCAGCAATAGATAACTAATACAGGCAGATCACAAGTTGGGCCATTACAGGTCAGCCTACACAGAGTCACCTCCACTGAGCTGTATTTGAATGTTCTGCCCCCCTTTGTCAGAGGAGTTTCCAAGAGACAGCCATATAATAAGTGCCACCAATTTTGCTGTAAACCTGCTGCTAAGCAAATTGTTCACTGCTTCACTAACTTTGTGGTCCCTTTTGTAAGGGACCATGCCAAGAAACACTTTAAAAGTTTAATACCAGACCTTTTGATCATATTTACTAGTAATAGTCTGACCATGTTCTTTCATAATATGCAACAAATGTTCCACAACAATGTAAGGTGTTGGTGGAGAGGGTGATATATGGGAATTCTGTACATTATGCATGATCGTTTTTTAAGCTCACAACTTCTCTAAATAAATGAATTCTTTTAAAAGAGGAAAAAGAGTTTAGTGCTTTTATTCAAGTATTCATCACCTGAACCCTAAGGTTACTGGGTTACCCATGAAAACAAAAGTCTCCACTTATAATATTAGCCCTCAGCCCTTCACATTCCTCCCCCATGAAATCCAGGGTCCTTTCCTGCCTATCACATCGTCTTGTTGCTCAACCTCTCACTGGTTGATTGTTGATCAGTACACAGGGATACAAAGTACAGTTGTTAATTCTGCAACAAAGGGGGCTAGGATTTCATAAAGTCTATGAAAGTGGAGTTGGAGAACAGCTGGAGTCATGTGCAAAGCCTTTGATAAATAAGTATTTGGAGAATGAGAGTAGTTAACAGTGGAGAAGCAGAAAACACCAAGGACGATGACACCATGAGGACTTTGAAAGAGAATGGTTTGAATATCAAAGGGATAAGAGAGGCTCTTGAGAAAATTGATAAAGTGCTCAAAGAGTTTTTGCAAAAATTACCCTTCTTTTTATGATCATGCTACAAAAGTCAAACATGAATTCAAAAATGTTATATCATTTTATTATATACTTTTGTTGGAAAAATTCCACCAAAAAAGTAAACTCTTGGTTGGTTCTTTGTTCATCTAGAGAGTGGGTGGATAGAATCATGTGCGACTTAAATTTTAAGTGTAAAATAAAATAGACTTATTTTAATAATTTTTGTTTTCATTTTTCAGGATGTATTCTAACAAAGCTTTTATAAATATACACATGAATAACCCTTTTTCTTATTTTATTTTATTTTTATAAACACTCCCCCTCCTTTCCCCCAACTCCTATCCCCCCAGTAACCTGTCACCTGCTTTCTATCACCGAGAATATCCTATTCTTAGTCATCTCTTACATGTGATTTCATACAGTTTTTGACCTTATGTACTTTACTTATTTCATTGAGTATAATTGAGGCAGATTAGTGTAGGGAAAAGAGGGAAGACTGAGTCACAGCTGGAACCTGGCAGAGAACATGGCCATGAAACTGCGACCAGAAACCCCCTGAGGGAAGGCTGCTACTAAGAACAAAGCTGAAAGACCCTGCTCACCCTGGCCACAAGGTGCCATCTGGAACCCTTTCCAGGGTCAAAAGGGAGTCCCAAATAACTCCAAACAGACCTGCCCATTGGCCCTGGATAACCCCAAACAAAGGACCTCATCATTGGTCCCCTGAGAGCTAACAGGTAGGGACCGAAAGGCAACCGGTCAGAACAGCAAACAGCTGGAGCCCCTCCCCAGCATTAGCAAAGGGGAGGAGTGAAGAATGGTCTTAAGAAAGGCAGCTCCCAGACCTCCTCTTTGCCTGGAGGAGCCTGCATCCACATCTCATGTGTGTGCTTCTTTCCTTTTCTTCATTTCTCAATAAGCTCTTTTTACTGGCCTAACTACACTGGCATGTTCTTGAATTCTTTTATGTAACATAGCCAAGAACCTAGAGGAATCCAGCATCCCCCAACTTCATAATGTTTTCAGGGTTCTTCCAAGTTGCAGCATGTCTCATAATTTCATTCTTTCTTAAGGCCAAACTATCCCATTCATTACCCTTTTTTAGGGGTAATTTAAAGTAACATTTTTCTACTTCCAAGTATCCCAAGGTATCAAAGGACAACTCTAGCAGGGGGAAAAAAGCATGCTTCTCCTAAGGAACTGGCCTGTGACCACCTTTCTGATTATTTGAGTTTTGTAACTTCTATTTTTCACTCTTTGCCTGAACTTCCAAGAAGCTAAGTCAAACTTTGCTGTTTTCATGCTTTAGTTCCTTTTTTATCCTTGGTCCTATTTTTTTCTTAGTAAATAAATTGATTATGTATTTTGTGAGTACAGTGTACAAGTCTTCTGTGGAAAGAGGTAGCACATTAATTATTGACAAAATCTGAAGCTGCCCTCTGAAAGATTACCATGGACTTTCTCATTGTTTCATCAGGTGAGCTTGTCCTCATTCCCCTGAGTCTCTTTAAGGCATGTGACCAGGTTAGCCACATGCCTCTTCCCCGATCCTTTCTTCTCCTCTCCCCACATTCTCCTCCTAAGCCCTCCTCCCTTGGCTTTTTCTGGCACATGGTACTCTGGCTAGTTTTCCTCCTACAATTTTTTCCTCCTCCTTCTTGGTCATCTTTTCCAAATGTAGAAATTTCCCTGCCTGAACTGTTTGCCTTTCTCCCTCAATGTTTCTGTGGTCTCCAGAAAGCTGAAAATGATCTAGCCAGATTGTCAGGTCACCAAAGTTTTTCTTATGGCCACTCTAGGGTTAGTTATTTTGATGTCCACTTTTCTCAGTCCACACACATATATATTCATTGTATTTTTTTTTAGTTTATTGTAAAATAGTTAAGGTATACCAAAAGGTATAAAGAATAAGTAAAACCATTAGACAATAAAATATGACTAACGAAGTAATGCCTTCTAAATTCAGCTCATTTTCATTCTCATTTAAAACAAGCAGGCGAAAAAAGGCTGATTTGAGGACAGCATGGGGATTGGAGCAATTGCGAATAATAACAAACATGGGTACCACAGTTCCCGACTTATACATACTTCTACATCTTCCCTGCAATCAGATGAGGTGTCAATTGTTATTCCCATTTAAGGCTGAGGAAGAAGGTTCAGAGATTGTCCGACGTGGAAGAGTGCAGTCGTTCAGACATGGAAGCAGACGGCCTGGACTTGAACCCTGCATCTGGCACGTGCTGATTGTGTGATGTAGGCCCTGTTACTCAAGTGCTTTATGGCTCTAGCTTTCTCGTATCTAAAATGAGAATAATAGCAATATTTACATCATAGAATTTTTGTAAAGATTTAAATGCTTGTTTGGAAGAGAACCTGGCACATTGTAAGTGCCATTTAAGTATTTGCTGTTGTGGACACTACTACTACTACTACTACTATAATAATAATCATAATAATACTATTGTAATTATTAACATTTATTATATTATTATAATTAAAATTATAATAATTATTATTATTACTATAATTATAAGGACCGCCTAATTCTCTGACCCCAAGAGATTCCAATACTTACAGCTGGAGCAAATCAGCTCCCACAACACATGTAGCCACACCCCAGGCTCAGGACCCAATCATCTGGTATGTAGGACAACTTAAGAAGCTCCTGGCCTGCTGATCATGATTCTTCCTTGTCAGCCTGGGTGCTGATCCCTTTCTGCCTTGCTCCTCAGGAACACTGGGGTCTGCCTTATGCCTCAGTATCCATTCTCTCAGGACTGTGAGGGGTAGGGGAAGTGTCCTGCAGTCAGTCCTCCCAGGAGCAGACCTCCTGCCAAGACTCCCCCATCAGCATCCTCTCCTGGAGCCCACCTGCCTATCTGATGGGACACCCTTGGATTTCTGATAGTTCCACCACCACATAATTCCCTTTCCCAGTAAACATGTCTAACCTCTGAAGCTGAGACCTTCTAGGCCTGTACCAGCCCACAACCAATTAGGTTCTCTTCTGACAAGAGTCACCCATTTTGGGAATGGCACTTTGTCCTATCTACTAGGTACTACTTTCTTTTTTTAATTACTTAGTTAGGTTTTTTAAAATCTATAAGCTGTTGCTAATCAGCCTCCTGTCCTGTCATTTTCCAAAGAGAGCTTATAAGCAATCAGAAGCCTGGGCTGGGTTAGGTCTTCACACAAATGCAATTGCACTTTTATTGCTGCCATAATTTTGTATCATAGAATAATGAGATTGATCTTTCAGAGAAGTGAAAGGCAAATATGTGGCCACTCAGCAGCCAACTCTTATTTCTTTACAATTTGTTGTTGCCAAGGACTGTGTTTTGTTTTCCCTCATTTCTGGTCATGGCAACCTCTACAGTCAGGAATTTCTAGGTGGTGGTCAACCTAAGCAGGTTCTACCTAGTCTTATTTTTCTTTTAAAAATTCATTATGGAGGGGCAGGACTTCCTGAAAAGCAGAGCAAGGAGCTTAGCAGATTCTCTCTCCAGAAACACTGGAGAAAAATAATTTTTTAAATTATTTAAAGTCTCTTGAAATTGTTCTAAGGTCATACAGCAAGTGGGGAAACATTTATTCAAGAAAATCTACTAAATCTCTGTAAAAAACATCAAGAGTCTATGACATTTGAGCCACAGCTCACTCCCTTATCCACCCAGCCACCCTCAGTTCCATATTATATCAGGTCTACCCTGAACCAGTGGCTAAGAAGCTGAGGGCTTCATCTTTCTCCAGCTTCCAATCTGGGGCTATGGTTTCACTTTGGAAGAGGAAGGCTACCAGCCTTTCTCCTTTCTTATCACTTCCCTTAACCCAATGTTGCAGAAGATCTATTTTGGGCAGAGACACAGAGAAGACAGGTCTCCCTTGCCCCACTCACCCTCTGCTTGTAATGCAGACACTCTACTTTAGGCAGAGCAGGCCAAGAATACTGAGGGCCCAACTGTTATATAGCTCCAGCTCACTCTTAGGGATGAGGTTCTATGCCAGGAGGGACCAGCTAAGAAGACTAAGGCTGCCATCCAACCCCCAGTGCCCCCTCATAGAGCAGAGATGCCACTCTGGGAAAAGGAGGTCTTTGCCTTCAGTTCTAGTGCAGTGATGGATGGGCTATGCCCAGAGAGAAATGCAGGCCATAAGAAAGAAGATCAATAGTTAGTAGCCTCCGAGCCACACACACATGCCATAGAAAAGTGTAAAGTTCTAACTGGCCAAGAGAGCTTAAGCACAACCTTTGACTAGTAAGCAGTTAGTGCTGATACAGGGACAACTCCTAGTTATCCAAGCTTAAAGATAAAAACAAAGGAGAAAAAAATCTGAACAGGGATGTCAGAGGCTACATACTGCAAGGGAAATTGACTTCACAAAACCAGTTCAGCCAACTTATTAAACAAATGGCCAAGTAAACAACAGCAACAACAAAAACCCCAGGGGTGGAATCATTATCCAGAGTTGCTACAATATATTATGGGGCATGCAAAGAAATAAGAAAGTGCAACCCACATACAGGTAAAAGAGCAAGCAATAAAAGTTGACTTTGAAGAGGTCTAAAAAGTAGATTTAACAGATGAAGACTTCAAAGCAGCTAGTATAAATATTTTAAAAGAGTAAAAGGAAACCATGCCTAGAGAAAAAAAATTTAAAAGGGTGTGATGACAATGTCTCATCATATAGAGAATATCAATAGAGAGATTATTCAAAATAATCAAATTGAAATTATGTAGAGAAAATTATAATAACTAAAATGAAAAAGTCACTAGAGGGTTCAACAGTACATTTGAGCTGGTAAAGCAAAGAATCAATGACCTTAAAACCAGATCAATATTTATTATGCAATCTGAAGAATAGAGAGAAAAGAAATAAAGAAATACTAACAGAACCTCAGAGAAATGTGGGAAACCATTAAGTGAATCAATATACATAAAATGGGAGAGAGAGAAAGGGGTAGAAAATATATTCAAAAATTAATGGCTGAAAACTTCCCAAATTTGATGAAAAAGTCCATCTAAACATCTAATAAGTTCAACAAACTCCAAGTAGGATAAACATAAAAAAACCCATACCCAAACACATCATTGTAAAAATGCTTAAAACCAAAGATAAGGAGAAAATCTTGAAAAACCACTCATGGCATGCAACTCAGTCTCAATAAAATTCATGGCAGCTGACTTCTCATCAGAAACAATGGCGGCCAGAAGGCAATGGGACAGAAAAAACAGATAAGAAAGATCTCAAATCAATCATCTAAACTTCCATCTAAAGAAGTTAGAAAAAGAAGAGCAAACTATCACAAATAAAATGGATTTTAAAGGAATACTATGAACAACTGTATGTCAACAAATTAGATAACTTAGATGAAATCGTCAAATTCTTAGAGAAGCAAATTACCAAAACTCACCCAAGAAGAAATAGAAAATACGAATATACCAATTACAAGTAAAAAGAATGTATTTTAATTTTAAAACTTTCAACAAAGAAACATCCAGGCCCAGGTGGCTTAACTGTTGAATTCTACAGTTCAGAAAAGAATTAGTACCAATCCCTTTACAAAATCTTCACACACACACACACACACACACACAGAGAGAGAGAGAGAGAGAGAGAGAGAAAGAAACACTTCCAAATTCATTAATTGAGAATAGTATTACCCCTAAATCAAAACCAGATAAAGATATCACAAGAAAATAAAACTACAGACTAATATCTCTTATGAATATTAATGCAAAAATCATTAACAAAACACTATTGCACTGACTCCAGCAACATAGAAAAAGGATTATACACCATGTGGGATTTATCCCAGGATAAATTTACCCCAGGTTTAACATTCAAAATCAATTAATGTAATACGTCATCGTATATTACAAAATTACATGATCATATCAATAGATGCAGAAAAAGCATTTGACAAAATCAAATACCATTTCATGATAAAATGCTCAACAAATTAAAAATAAAAGAGAACTTCCCCAACCTAATAAGGCACATCTAAGAAAAACCCATAGCTGACATCATACTAAATGAAGAAAGTCTGAGTGCTTTTTGTCTAAGGTCAGGAGTAAGATAAGGATGTCCACTATTCATCATTGTACTGGAAGTTCTAAGGTTCAAGCCAGGGTAATTAAGGCAAGTAAAAGAAATAAAAGAGAGCCAGACTGTAAATGAAGAAAGAAAAGTATCTCCATTTCAATATGGGTATGATAGTGGTTGAAAGGGAGAGTCTAAGGACATGTATATTACTAAAAGGAAAGCTAAAAAATGTAACATGGGACTGTATAACATAGTGAAACCTCACTGTGAAATACAAATATGGGCAATATTGCATATATAAGACTGTTTTGACAAAACATAAACACAAATAAACTAGAGAGACGGAAAGAGAGTAGTGACTATGTACGGCAGGGGAAGCATAGAGAGATTGAGAGGTGATGACTTTTGTATGTTTTTTGTTCTTTATTATTATTACTATTATTGGAATAATGAAAATGCCAAAAAAAAAAGTATCTCCATTTCAGATGGTATGATCTTGTATGTAGAAATCTTAAGAAACCCACCAAAAAATATTAGAACTAATAAACAAGTTCAACAAGATTTCAGGATACAAGATCAATCTATAAAAATCAATATTATTTCTATACAGTGGCAATAAACACTCTGAAAATGAAATTAAAATGATGTCATTTATAATCACATCAAAAAGAATAAAATTCTTAGGGAAAAATGAAATAAAAGAAGTATAAGACGTACTTTGGAAGCGATAAAACAGTATTGAAATTTAAAAAGATCTAAATATTTGGAAAAACATCTCATGTTTATGAGTCAGAAGGCTTAATATTGTTAAGATTGCAATACTCCCCAAATGGACCTACAGATTAAATGCAATCACTATCAAAATCCCACCTACCTTTTTTGCTAAATTGAAAAGCTGATCCTAAAATTCATATGGAAATTAAAGGGACTCAGAATAGCCAAAATAATCTTGAACAAGAAGAGCAGAGTATAGTACTTTGTTCTTTGTAGTACTGTGACCACAAAGTTACAATTATTAAGACAATGTCATATTAGCATAAAGATAAACATAAATCAATGGACTCAAACTGAGGGTCCAGAAATAAACCCGTACATTTATGCTCAATTGATTTTCAGCAAGAGCGCCAAGACAATTCAGTGGGGAAAGAACAGTCTTTCAACAAATGGTGCAGGGAGAACTGGATAACCATATGCAAATGAAATTTGAACCCCTATCTCAATTATACTAATAAGAATAATAACTCAAGTGGATCATATATTTCAATGTAAGATCAAAACTATAAAACTCTTAGGAGAAAACATAGGGATAAATCTTTGTGACTTTGAGTTTATAATGGTTTCTTAGATATGGCATCAAAAGAAAAAATGACAAAAACGAAATGATAGATTGGATTTCATCCAAATTAGCAACCTTTTGGATCAAATGATATTATCAAGAAATGAAAAGACAATCCACAGAATAGAAGAAAATATTTGCAAATCATATATCTACCAAGGGATTTGCATCCAGAATAAATAACTTACAACTGTGCAACAAAACCACAAATAATCCTATTAAAAATTGGGCAAAGGACTTAAATAGACATTTCTCCAAAGAAGATATACAAATCATCAATGCACATGAAAAGACATTCAACATTATTAGTCATTTGCATTTGGAAATGCAAATCAAAACTACGAGCAACGATTTCATATCCACTAGAATAGCTATATATATATAAAAAGACAGACAATAACAAATGTTGATAAGGATGAGGAAAAGTTTGAAACCTCATAGATTGCTGGTGGTACTGTAAAAAGGTGAAGCTATTTTTAGAAAAAAACTTTGGCAGTTCTTCAAAATGTCAAATATAGAGTTACCATAAGATCCAACAATTCTACTCCTAGGCCAAGAGAAATGAAAACATACCTTTAAACAAGTATGAACACTTGTACACAAATGTTCATAGCAGCATTATTCATAATAGCCAAAAAGTAGTAACAACCCAAATGTCCATCAGCTAATGAATGGCTAAATAAAATGTGGTATATACATACAATGGAATATTATTCAGAAATAAGAAGGAATAAACTACAACATGGATGAACAATGAAAACATTATGCTAAGTGAAAGAAGATAGTCACAAAAGTCTACGTGTTGTATTTATATGAAATGTCCACTTATATGAATGTCCAGCAGATTTCATAAATTAGCAGATTAGTGGTTGCCTAGGCTGGGGCGCAGGGGTGGGGAAAACAGGGAGTGACTGCTAATAGGTATGGACTTTAATTTGGGGGAGACAAAATGTTCTAAAATTAGATTGTGAATATACTAAAAACATAGAATTGTACACTTTAAATGGGTTAATTGTATGGTGTATGAAGTATATCTCAAGAAATATATTATTAGAACAATTAAAAAAAATAAGACTAAACAACACAAACAGTGAACACAATTGTAAATGATGGACCACAGTTAATAGTACAATTACAAAACTCTCTTTCATAAATATACCAAATGTACCACACTAATGCAAGATGTTAATAATAGGGTGTGATATAGGAACTCTGTATTTTATGCATGATTTTTCTGTAAGCCTATAACTTCTCTAATTTGAAAAAAAAAATGACAAAAAAAAAACATGTAATATTTGGTGTACCCAAAAAGAAACATATAATCTACACGTGAGCTCGACAGCATGATAATAAAGTGAACACCCACTTAAAAACTAGAATACTGTCATTATTGTTCCATCCACCTGTATGCTCCTCCTGTATTCCATCTCCTTCCTCCTCTCAGAGGAAATAACATTTCTCCTGAATTCTGTGTTTATCGTTCTCTTGCTTCTTGTGAGTCAGCTTGGTGCTAAGAGGGCAGATCGGGAGTCTCAGTGCCTGGATTCATGGCCACTGTGGAAAAGCAGCTCCTAAAATGCCCCCCAGTGATGCCAGCCTCCCGGTAGTCAAGTTTTTGTGTAACCCCACCCCTTGAGTAGGCTATACCTAGCGACTTCTTTTTAACAAATGAGAAATGGATTAGGTTGCAGAAAGACTCTAGCATTCATCTTGCTTAGTTTTTCCTGCTTTCTTCTTGCTCGTTCTAATGGAAACCAACTGCAGTGTTTTGAGCTTTCTCTATGGAAAGATTCATGTGACAAGAAACTGAGAGAGACTCTCAGTCCAACAGCCTGAGAAGCTGTATCTTGCCAACAGCCATATGTATGGAATGGGAAGTGGATGCTCCTCCAACTGAGCCTTGAGATGACTGCAAGCCCTAACCAGCATCCTGAGAGGCACAGTGCACAAATGTTTAAAGTGCTAAATTTGCAGATAATTTGTTATGCAGCAACAGATAACTAATGCAAGCATCATTAGCAATGTGACCTTAGGTAAGTTACTTAACCTTTCTGTGCCTCATTTCATAGCTGCAAAATGGGGATAATAATAGCACCTTCCTCGTGGGATATAGAAAGGATAAAATATTTAATACATAAAAGGCTTAGAATAGTTTAGGATGCATAGTAAGTGCTCAGTGAATGTTAGATATTTTATTTTTATCATATATGTATGGAATCCTCATTGAGTAGAGATCCAAGACCCAACCTATCCTCACCTAGCCATGAGCACACCGTGCTGAGGTTGGGCTGCTGGGGAAGCGGCTGCTCGCCAACGTCAGCCATGCCAGTTTGTGGGAGCTCCTCTCATTTTCTAGAGGGAAGGGTGGGATGCTAATCTCAGGAACTGATCCCCAGCTGGTGAGGTGAAATTTACTGAAGTTTATCTAAAGTGACTGTGTTCAGCATTCCGGAAGTTCCATGTCTTGGTGAGCCCCCTCTCAAGAATTTATGTTTCATAAGGAGAGATCACATCCCTTCTCAGTCTTTGGTTTTCAACACAGAATTTTGTAACTTCTTATTCCTGTAGTACCTCTCTAGACCACCTCAAACTAGAGAGGCCCAGAGCAATACACAGGGCTCTGGATATGGATACAGGAAACCAAACAAGATGCTGTGGCATGTGTTTCCAGAACTTGGTGATTTGCTTATTCAGCAACCACTGGTTTCTGCCCACTGCATACCAGACAGTGTGCTAGATCCTGGGATTCTGCACCAAATATGTCCAGGGGGTTTCAGTTAGGATTTGAGACTTTACACAGAAACCTCACTTAAATGTAGAGGTCTGAGTCCTCCCTGTGGGCATGAACATTTTCCCCTTTCTTTCCCCAGCATTGGGTTCCTTTACTCCATCTTCCTGAATTCCCTCCTCTGTTAAGCAGGGATTTCTAGAAGCCCACTCTCCCTTCATCTTAGAATAGTATTTCCAGGCTTTCCTGATATAGGAGTTACATGGGTGCTTACTGAGTACAGATTCCCAGGACTCACCCAGACTCCTGAATCTGCGCCTCCTGGGGAGGAGTCTGGAATCTATTTTTAACAAGCACCTCCAGGTTATTCTTACCTGCCAAGTTTGGGAAACACTGTCTTAGAACATTTTACTTTCATCTTTCTCCTGGCTCTAGAATGGCAAATAACTGCCCATGGCAGACATCACTAATTGATCACAGAGATCTTTCATACTGAACTTGGGTAAGACCTCAGAATCCTTCAAGTGGCCACAACTCATCAGACAGTTACACTAGAGATGGAATATAATTGCCATCCCTGTCCCAGTTAATATGTAGTTAATATGTATTTATATTTATTAGTTTCCTAGGGCAGCTGTAACAAAGTATCACAAACTGGGTGGCTTAAAACAACAGAAATCTCTTGTCTCACACTTCTGGAGGCTTGAAGTTCAAAATCAGGTGTGGGCAGGGTCATGATCCCTCTGAAACCTGCAGGGGAGAATCCTTCCCTGCCTTTCTAGCTTCTGGTGTTTGTCGGTGATCTTTGGTGTTCCTTGGCTTGTAGATGCGTCACTCCAATCTCTGGCTCTGCCTTCAAATGGCTTTTTCCCCTGCATCTGTCTGTCACTGTGTCCTAATTTCTTTCTTCTTATAAATCATATTGGATTAGGGCCAATCCTAATCTGGTTTGACCTTGTCTTAAGTACTTAGATTCTCAAAGACCTTATTTCCATATAAAGTCACATTCATGGGATGGGGTTAGGACTTGAACATATACTTTGGGGGGACATAATTCAACCCATAACACATGTGATATTATTATTATGGGGAGAACCGAAATCTACCTGGAACTTTGTGCTCACAATCTATTGACACTTCCGCAGACAGATGTCTTCATAGGGGGGTCAAAAGTCTGTATGGGGGTGTTTTACTCCTGTTTTTCCCTTGGTCATGAGGTAGTAGGCAAATAGTGATATGGGTATAGTTACACGCCATCCTGAGAGGGGAATTGGGAAAATGTGGCATGGGAGATTTTGTGTTTTTAAAAGTTTTATCAGTCTTGATCAAATGTAGCTTGTTGAATTGGGCTTAGATGCCTGTGATGGTGCAGGTTCATTAAACTGGAACCACGGTGTCTGTGTTTTCTCTATATTACCTCAAGTTGTCAAGGTGTCACTGCTCCTAAAGGAACTGACTGGACCGGGCAACAGAATAAGAGAAGTCCTGCCCTCAAAGAGGATTCAGGTTAGTGGGGGAGAAAAACAAGAGGAAATTATGAAAGCCACTGGGAGCTATGGAGGCAGACATCAAGGAGAAGATAGGTGTGCCTGGGGCGGGGTGGGGGGAGGGAGGCGGCAGCAAGGAGTGGCTTGTAGAGAGGCAAAAGAAGCAATTCAAGCAGGCCTTATTAGTAAGTAAAAGTCTGCCCCGTGGAGGGAGTGAGAAAAGGCATTACAGGGAAACAGATGGACACCGATGCCCATAACTGCTCGCTTCTAGGGATTAATGTAATGTGGCAGTATATCAGGGGGGCAATGTGTATGCTTAAGTGGGAAAGAGATGGGCAGAACAGGGTGTGGAGAGGGCAGCAGTTCACTGATACAAGTGAAGAGACCTCAGACATTGGCAATTATGGGTTCCTTCTTGAAGAGCTGGGGCCCTGCCTGATCATCCTAGGGGAACTCACAAATCCATAAACCTTGCACACATGAAACTTCTGTTGAGCATTTTAATATCTCCCTCTTAAATATAAAGGACAATCAAGGTTCACCACATATTTGAGGAGCTACTCCATCAGGAAAGGCAAAAACTAAAATAAGCAAGCAGAAAAAAATATTCAGAGGAAATAGAAGCAATGCAGGAAGAAAATAAAGTCTATAATTAATGTCCTCAAAAATATAAAAGAAAATGTTGTATACTTGAATCAAGAACATGTTATTAGTGAAGAAATACTAAAATAAAAAGAGCTCCTGAAAATTAGAAATACAGCAGAAATAAGCAACACAATAGAATAATTGTAAGAATTAGGGAGCAGATGTGTCTCAAGAAATTGGGCACCCACCTCCCACATGTGAGGTCCCAGGTTCACTTATCAGTGCCTCCTAAAGAAGATGAGCAGACCATGAGTAGACAGACAAGGGAATCATCTGGAGGAAAGGAGTGAAAAAAAAAAAACGAATGAGTTAAGGAAATCTCCAAAGAGAAGAACAAAACTCCAAAGAGACAGAAAATGGAAGAAAGTATATGATCATAAAACCAACAAGGAGAGCTAATATTTGCATAACAAAAGTGCCAGAAAGAGAGAAACCAAGAGGAGAAATTATTGACGCAATAAATGAAGACCTGAGTTTCCAGGTTGAAATGGTCATCAAATACCAGAACAATGGATGGGAAATGTCTCCCACTCACGGGCATTCAAAGAATCATGAACCAGAACAGCATCAGACTTCTCAACATCAACACACAAAGCTAGAAATAATGGGGCAATACTTTAAATATCCTGAAAGGGCAGGAAATTATTTCCATTCAAAAATTTTATATTCAGCTAAACTGTTAATCAAGTATGAGAATATAATTTTTTAAACCATCTCACATATACAAGGTCTCAGAAATATTGCCTCTTGTATGTCAGCCAAAGGGGTGCTGATGCAAAATACCAGAAATCTGTTGGCATTTATAAAGGGTATTTATTTGGGGTAGAAGCTTACAGTCACAAGGCCCTAAAGAGTCCAATTCAAGGTACCATAAGAGGTACTTTCTCACCTAGAGTCTGTTGCCATGTGTTGACACAAGATGGTGGGCGATGTCTGTGAGGGTTCAGTTTTCCTCCTCTTCCCAAGGCTCCGTGGTCCCAGCTTCTTCCAGTCTCAGGCACAGTCTGGGACAAATCCTGTCTCTTTCCCAGAGCACATTTCTGTCTGGGCTCAGCTGCTCTGCTGTCTCCACAAGGCCAGCTCTAAAATGTCAGACAAATGACTCATCTCTCTTCCTGGGGCCTCTACCAGGGCTAATGGAGCATTCTCTCTTTCCTCACGTATCTGCTTCTCTGTGTGCTTACTTTCCGGGCTCCAGGATCAAAACTCTACTTTCTCTTCTGCCATGTGGTTTTCTCTGTGAGTACACATCCACCAAGCGGGCGGGGGCTCAATGCCCTACTGACGTGGCCCAATCAAAGCCTTCATCATTATTTAATCAAGTAAAAGTGAAACCTCTGAATCCAGTCCAACCTAATATGCCCAGAGGAACAGAACAGCTCACAAACATAATCCAATATCTATTTTTGGAATTCATAAACAATATCAAACTGCTACACCTCCCATGAAAACTTACTCAAAATGCTATGAAGGGATTTTCACCACAAAGAAAGAGGAATCCCAGCATTCAGAAAATAAGGAACTCAATCCAGGAGATGGCTAAAGGGAATTCCCAGTTTGATATAAAGGCAAGTCCCAGGATAACAGATGAGTGGCAGATTGAGTTGGAGCAGGAGAACCAAGAAAAAAATTAAACCAATACATAATTTGATGTATTTTGACATATTTAAAAGAAAATTATAATTCTGCCAGAGATCTCAGGGATGCATTAGTTACAGGTTCACAGAAAACCAAATAAATGACAAACCATGGCAATTATAATCCAAATAAAACAAACAAGGTTGTACAAGAAAGGAAATAGAGTCATGATATATTATGTACCTTAAGCTGAGAATAATATAATCATAGTAAAGCAAATGTTAAATAGTACCAAAAATGATGATATAATTATATTGGGACGGTGGAAGTGGTTGTTTGTGGGGGATAAGAGAGCTAAGTCCTCTTCTTACATAGAAGGAAGTTAATAAATGGCAATCAAAAATTTTTTAAACTACTGTATACATATATTATTTAGAAATATGGAGTCAATACTAGAAGAAACAGCTAAAACAGTTGGAAATGTTTGCCTCAGGGGAAAATGAATCAGAAGAAGGGAAGAGTGTTGCCTTCTCTTAAAAGTTTTATATAAATATTTATTCTTTTAAACTAAGTACATGAAATTTAAATATGAACTATGTATTAGATGATAGCACTGAATTAATATTAACTGAGTTATGATCACTGTATTATGTTTATATAGGACAATGCCTTTAATTCTTCAGAGACACATAATGAAGTATTTAGGGATAAAGTATCACAATGTCTATAATTTTCAAATCATTGAGTAAAAATTACAGAGTCAGAGAGAGACAATCATCAAATTTATGTGGAAGGATGAGGGGCCCCAAATAGCCAAAGCCACCTTGGAAAATAAGAATGAAGTTGGAGGACTCAACACTTCCTGGCTTTAAATTTGTTACAAAGCTACAATGGTCGCAAAAGTTTGGTACTAGCACAAGGATAGATATATAGGCCAATGGAATTGAACTAATAGTTTAGAAATAGATCCTCACATCTATGGCCAATTGATTTTTTTAATATACTTTTTTATTTTTTTTAAAGATACTTAGATTACATAAATGTTACATAAAAAATATAGGGGATTCCCATATGCCCTGCTCCCTACCCCTCCCACATTTTCCCACATTAACAACATCCTTCATTAGTGTGGTACATTTGTTACAATTGATGAGCACATTTTGGAGCATTGCAACTAAGTGTGGATTATAGTTTACAGTGTAGTTTACACTCTCTCCCACACAATTTTGTAAGTTATGACAAGATATATAATGGCTTCTATCTGTCATTGCAATGTCATTCAGGACAATTCCCAAGTCCCAAAAATACCCCCACATAACACCTGTTTTACCCTCTCCCTCCCCTCAGAACCTCTGTGGGGGACACTGCCTCCACATCAATGATAAAAGTTCTTCCATTGCTAGAATCACAATAAGTCTATAGAAGAATACCATTAAGTCTACTGTAGTCCACCATTCATTCCCCAATCCTGAGGATTCTGGGATGGTGATGCCCACTCCAACTCTAATTGAGATGGGGCTTAGATCCCATGGGGCAGATGGATGCGACTATCTTGCTTGCAGTTGCAGACTCTCTTTGTTCCTTGGGATGGGCATTGTTCATCATTATCTCCTTGTTAGCTCTCCTGGATGAGTCCAATGAACTGGAGAGTAGGTGTTGCAACTCTGCTGACATTCAAGGCTCAACTGGTACATGGACAGCCCAAAGATTTAAGTCACTTGGACATATACCTATCAACTCTAGTACTAACTATAGGTTCAAATAGAAGGGGCAGAAGAGCCATGTGTAGGGAAACCACAACTGAGTCCAACTCTGTCACACTGGGTGGTATAAATTCAAAGGAGGGCCCACTGGCAAGGCGCCAAACTCCTAAGCTGTCTGTCCTACCTGTAGTGTCTGGATGTCTTTAAGCTCTCAGGAGCCCCGCTATTTGAGGCAAAATTTACTTTGGCAGTCAATGATATCCTGCTGAGACGTGCATAAGTGTAACCTCTGGAATGACCTCCTGACTCACTTTGAAGTCTCTTAGCCATATAAACTCATTTGTCTTTATCCCTTTCCCCCTTTTGGTCAAGGTCTTTTCCCAGTTGCATTGCTAGTTGGTGCTTGGTAGTAATCCCTTGGTGCCAGGGAGGCTCATCCCCAGTAGTCATGTCCCAAACTGAGGGGAGGTAATGCATTTATATGCTGTGTTTGGCTTAGAGAGAGGTCACATTTGAGCAACAAGGAGGCTCTCAGAAGGTAACTCTTAGGCACTGTCTAATACTAGGTTAAGTTTCAATTTCAAAAGTAAAGGTTCGTAAGTTCAGTAATCAATATCAAGGGCCCATCAGTAGCCCATCCTCCTTCACTAGTCACTGCCCCTGTACTCAGGGAATTCTTTCTCTTCCATTAGAAAATGTGGTAGAGCTCCCCAGCATGGGAATTCAATATTCTTTTGTTTATTGTGTGAATCTCCTTCCACTGTGACAATGCCCCATGAACATTTGAACACACTTATATACCTTATAGGTATGCCCCAGGTGACCCTCCTCCCATGCATTCCCCATCACTGACACCCTGCACCAATGATCTTCCCCTGTCACAGTTGTAACCCTTCCATGATCCAAAACTTCTTCAAAAATTAAGCCAACAAAATAACCAAATATAAGTAATAAGAAAATGAAATAATAATGATAGTTTTAAAAAATAACAATTAAAATTTTTAAAAATTTATTTGGAATAATAAAAATATATAAAATTAAAATTTTTTTGACATTATGTCTTTCATCACTGTAAGATCTGTTGTCTTGTATGTACAGTGACATTTTCTTCCATTTACTCCTCCAGTTTGTTATTTTTTTCATTTTGTCTTCAAAGAAGCTTTTTTACAGAAAAGTAACATAAAAAATAAAAAGGGATTCCCATATACCCTACATCTTCTCCCTTTCCCCCTTTCGTCTATTAATAACATTTTACATGTGGGTGGTACATTTGTTATAACTGATGTAAAAATATTGAAACATTGCTATTAACCATGGTCAATGATTTACATTATGGTTTACATTTTGGATCATACACTTTTATAAATTTTGATGATATTTAACATGGACTGTATCCATCATTGCAAGATCATGTAGTACAATTTCATTTCCCCCCTGTTCCTCCATTCTATTCCTCCTTCCCCACCCCTCAGGGCCCATGGCAACCACCCTCAACTCTCTTTCTGTCTCCTGTAAACTTATCTTCCAGGCTCTAGCTCTGTGAGTCTGCTCAATTTGCTTAACTCATATCAGTGAGATCAGGTAATATTTGTCCTTTAGTGCCTGGCTTGCTTCACTCAACATAAGGTCTTCGAGATTCATCCATGTTATCCTATGAGTTAATACTGCATTCCTTCTTACAATTGAGTAATATTCTATTGTATGTATATACCACAATTTGTTTATCCATTCATCTGTTGATGGACATTTGGGTTGTTTCCAACTTTCGGCAATAGTGAATAATGCCACTATGAACTTTGGTGTGCATATATCTATTCTTGTCCCTGCTTTCAATTCTTCTGGGCATATACTCAGCAGTGGAATCTCTGGATCATATGACAGTTCTATATTTAGCTTTCTGAGTAACTGCCAAACTGTCCTCCACAATGACTGTACCATTCTACATGCCCACCAGCAATGGATAAGGGTTCCCAGATTCCCATTCCTCCACATCCTCTCCAAAACTTGTAGTCCTCTGGTTTTTTTTAATAGCCGCCAGTTTAATGGGTGTAAGATAATATCTCATTGTAGTTTTGATTTACTTTTCCCTAATAGCTAGTGATGTTGAGCATCTTTTCATGTGCTTTTTTAGCCATTTTTATTTCTTCTTTGGAGAAGTGTCTATTCAAAGCACTTGCCCATTTTTTTAAATGGGTTGCCTGTCTTTACTTTTGAGGTATAGAATTTCTTTATATATGCTGGATATTAGGCTCCTATCAAATATATGGCTACCAAATATTTTCTCTCATTGAGTAGGCTGCCTTTTCACTTTCTTGACAAACTCCTTTGAGGTACAAAAGTTTTTAATTTTGAGGAAGTAAAATTTATCTATTTTTTCTTTTGTTGCTTGTGCTTTGTGTATAAAGTTCATGAAACCATTCCTAATACAAGATCCTGTAGATGCTTGCCTACATTATCTTTCAAGGTCTTTATGGTCTTAGCCCTTCTATTTAGATCCTTGACCCATCTTGAGTTAATTTTTGTATAAGGTGTGAGATGGTGTTCTTCTCCCATTCTTTTGGATATGGATATCCAGCTCTCCAAGCACCACTTGTTGAAGAGGCCATTCTCTCCCAGTTGAATGGGCTTGGTAGCCTTGTTGAATATTAGTAGATTGCTTGTTTGTTTGTTTTATCAGGAACGGGTGCTGTGTTTTGTAAAATGCTTTTTCTGCATCTATAGAGATGATCATGTGGTTTTTTATCTCTCAATCTGTTTATGTGGTATATTACATTGATTGATTTTCTTATGTTGAACTAACCTTGCATACCAGGGATGAAACCCACTTGGTCATGGCGTACAATTCATTTGATGTGTTGTTGAATATGGTTAGCAAGTATTTTGTTGAGGATTTTAGCATCTAGCTTCATTAGAAAGATTGGTCTATAGTTTTCCTTTCTTGTGGTATCTTTGTTTGGCTTTGGTATTAGGGTGATGTTGGCATCATAGAATGAGTTAGGCAATGTTCCCTCCACTTCTATTTTCTGGAAGAGTTTAAGCAGGATTGGTATGTGTTCTTTCTAGAGTGTTTCATAGAATTCACCTGTGAAGCCTTCTGGTCCAGGTCTCTTCTTAGTTGGGAGATTTTTTATGACTAATTCTATCTCATTACTTGTGAATTTCTTCTTTCGTCAATGTAGGCTGCTTGTGGGTTTCTAGGAATTTGTCCATTTCCTCTAAATTATACATCTTGTTGGTATACAAGTTTTCAAAGTATCCTTTTATGATACTCTTTATTTCTTTGGGGTCAGTGGTGACATACCCTTCCTTGTTTCTTATTTTATGTATTTACATCTTCTCTCTTTTCTCTTTGTTAGTCTAGCTAAGGGTCTGTCAATTTTATTAATCTTCTCAAAGAACCAGGTTTTGGTTTTGTTTATTTTTTCTAGTGCCTTCTTATTTTCAATTTATTTAGCTTTGCTCTAATCTTTGTTATTTCCTTCTTTATACTTGCTTTGGGGTTAGTTTGTTGTTCTTTTTCTAATTCCTTCAGGTGTGCAGTTAGGTCTTTAATTTTAGCTCTTTGTTCTTTTTTAATGTAGGCATTTATGGCTATGAATTTCCCTCTCAGCACTGCTTTTGCTGCATCCCATAGATTTCAATATGCTGTGTTGTCATTTTCATTTGGTTTCAAGGTAGTTACTGATTTCTTCTGCAATTTCCTCCTTGACCCACTGATTGTCTAAGAGTGTGCTGTTTAACTTCCATGTCTTTGTGCCTAATCTGCTTCTCTGCCCCTTACTGATTTCCAGCTTCATTTCAATGTGGTCAGAGAAATTACTTTGTATCATTTCAATCTTTCTGAATTTATTGAGAGTTGTTCTGTGGCCTAGCATGTGGTCTATACTGGAGAATGATGTGCACTCGAGAAGACTATATCCTGCTGTATTTAGTTGTAATGTTTTGTATATGTTTATTAGATACAGATGCTGTAATGTTTTTTCAAGTTCTCTGTTTCTTTATTCATTCTCTGCCGAGATGTTCTGTCTAATGGTGATAATGGTGTATTAAAGTCCCCCACTATAATTGTAAAGGCATCTATTTCTCCACTTCGTTTTTCCAATGTTTGCCTCATGTATTTTGAGGCACCCTGGTTGGGTGCATAAATGTTTATGATTGTTCTTTCTTCTTGATAGATTACCCCTTTTATTAATATATAGTGTCCTTCTTTGTCTTTTACAATAGTTTTGTATTTAAAGTCTATTTTGTCCTATATTAGTATAGCTAATTCTGACCTTTTCCAAATATTGTTTGCATATAAAATTATTTTCCAACCATTCATTTCAGCCTCTTTTCATCCTTGGGTCTAAGGTGAGTTTCTTGTAGAGAGCATATAGATGGGTCATATTTCCTTACCCATTCTGCCAATCTGTGTCTCTTGATTGGAAGGTTTAATCCATTAACAGTCAATGTTATTATTATCAAAGAGTTACTTACATTAGCCATACTTTTTTAAGGTTTATGAATGCCATATGTTGTTTTTATTTCTCTTTTTATCTTTTTAATTATTCTTTTCTTTTTTTCTCTTTTCTTTTTTTTTTTTTATGGGGAGGTCCCAGGGATCAAACCCAGGTCCCTCCATATGGGAGATGGATGTCCAACCATTTGAGCCACATCTGTCCCCTTTTTAATTATTCTTACACTCTCCTCTAACTCTCTCTCTCCTGTTTTTTCCTTTCAACCTGCAGAAATCCCTTTAGTATTTTTTTGAAGGGCAGGTTTTTTGTTGACAAACCCTTAATTTCTGTTTATCTGTGAATATTTTGAACTCTTCCTAATTTTTGAATGCCAGCTTTGCTGATAGAGAATTCTTGCCTGGAAAATTTTTTTCTTTTAGCACTTAATTATGGCATACCACTGCCTTCTTGCCTCCATGGTTTCAGATGAGAAATCAGCACTTAATCTTATCAAGCTTCCCTTGTATGTGATGGATCTCTTTTCTCTTGCTGCTTTCAGTATTCTCTCTTTGTCTTGAGCATTTGACAAGTATATGTCTTGGGGTAGGCCTGTTAGGTTTTATGCCATTTGGGGTGTGCTGCACTTCCTGGACATCTATGTCCATGTACCTCAATAGAGTTGGGAAATTTTCAGCCATTACTTCCTCCAATACACCTTCTGTTCCCTTTCCTTTCTCTTCTCCCTCTGGGATACCTATAATGCATATGTTTGTGCATTTTGTGTTATCATTCAAATCCCTAAGTCCCTGCTGGATTTTTTCTACCTTTTTTTCCATCTGTTCTACTATCTGTCTGATTTCAGCTATACTGTCTTCCACACCACTGATTCTTTCCTCTGCCTGTTCAAATTTGCTGTTATATGCTTCCAGTGTATTTTTTATTTCTTGCATTGTGCCATTCTTCACTATCAGGTCTGTTATATTTTTATGTATGTTTACAATTTCTTCAGTATAGTCCCCCAATATATGATATGTCTTCTTAATATCCTTTATCTCTTCCTTCACTTCATTAAGTTGATTCATGATATTTGTTTGGACATCCTCGATTAGTTGTTTCACATTCTGCATCTTCTCCTGTTTTTCAGTTTGTTCTTTAGATTGGGCCATGTCTTCCTGTTTCTTAGTATGATGTATTAGTCAGCCAAAGGGGTGCTGATGCAAAATACCAGAAATCTTTTGGCTTTTATAATGGGTATTTATTTGGGTTAGAAGCTTACAGCTACCAGGTCATAAAGCATAAGTTACTTCCTTCATCAAAGTTTGTTGCCACATGTTGGAGCAAGATGGCTGCCAACATCTGCAAGGGTCCAGACTTCCTCCTCTCTCCTCTAGGGCTCCATGGTCCCAGCTTCTTCCAATATCAGCTGTAGGCTGGGAATAGTATTGTCTCTCTCCTGGGGCTTGTTTCTTTCTGGGCTCATCTGCTCTGTTCTGTCCACAAGGTCAGCTGTAGACTATCAGGATTTCTCTCTCCTGGGGCCTCTGCTGTGTCTATGGAGCTGTCTCCACTCTTCTTGTTCCTCTTCTGTGTGTTTACTTCCCCAGGCTCCAGCATTAAAACTCCAGTCTCCCTTCTTTGCAGCATGGTTTTTCTGTGAGTCGGGGACTCAACATCTTACTGAAGTGGCCCAATCAAAGCCTTAATCATTATTTAATCAAGTAAATGTGAAACCTCCAAACCCAATATAATCTAATATGTCCAGAGGAACAGACCAGTCTACAAATATAATCCAATATCTATTTTTGGAATTCATAAGCAATATCAAACTGCTACATATGGCTTGTAACTTTTCCTTGGTGTCTAGGCATCTGTTTATCTTGACAGACTTATTTGGTTGGTTAGCTTCTCTTTCTACCTTAGGGTTTTATTTTGTTGTTTCTTTGTGCGTGGTAAGGTTAATTTTTGTTACTTGGTTCGCTTATTCTAATTTCCTTGGGAAAAAAATATTAGGGCCAGAGAAAAGGAAAGAATAAGAAAAGAAAAAGAATAATCATAATAATAATATAAAAAAGATAGAAGAGGCATGCAAGAGCTAAGAAACTAAGTAATATGAGTAAAAAATCATTTAAAATATACAAAGGAATAAGAATAAAAAGAGGTGGACTAGAAAAAAATAAAACAAGAAACAAAATAGGGAGAAAAAATAGAATGAATTAAAAGGCCAGACTGACGAGAAGAAAATAGAAGTAAAGGGGGCGGAAAAGGAGAGAGAGAGAGAAAATGAACAAATGAAGACCAAACAAGAAGTGGTGGAATGGAGGAAAAGCAACAGAAGTCAGAAGGCAGAAAAATGAAGGAAAGAAGAGAAATAAAGTAAGTTGAAAAATTATGTAAAAGGAAACAAAGAAAGGGAAAACAACAGACAAGAAACAAAACAGCAACAAAGAAACAACCCAGGAAAAATAGCCTTCCCTCTTAGGCCCCTAGGGACCTTCTCAGGCTGCTGGTGCTCATCAATCAATCACCCTGCAGCCTGGCCTCCACAGGTCATGCATCCAATTTTAGCAAATTAAATAGAGGAAAAAGAAAGGAAAAAATCCAAAAACTCATAAAACAAAACAGTAGAAACTCAGTCTATAAGTTCCCTTTTGTAAGGTGCTAGCTGCATGCCTTAATCTCTCCCTGGACTCTTTCTCTTAGGAGGTATTGGGACTATGAACCAGTGACCTTTTACATGCAAAGCAGGAATTCCCCCACTGTACTACAGCAGCTTTATAGACTAAATAGGCTTTTGAAAGCTTATTGGGCTCTTCTTGCTCCCATTTCCCTTAGGTGAGTTGGACATCTAACGGTTTTCAGGAGCCTGGCTAATTAGGTACCTGTCTCCATCCCCTCCCTGACCAAGTTCCTCTCTCCCAGGGTGACTGTGTGTGAGAGCCTACCTGAGAAGATCCACCCCCCTCCCCTCTCCCCAGGGCAACCTCAGTGCTGGCTGGTATCCTCCCCAAGATTCAAAGGGGGGTCAGATGTCCAAACTCACAGAAAAGAAACTACTCTCCATCCTTTGTCAGACCCCTTTTCCTCCTAAGGACAGCTCCCTCACACTCTGCTGGCTGGTGAGAGCCAGGGGGTTCACAGAGGCTATTTGCCTTGAGGATGGGGCTTACCCACCTGCTGTTTCCAGCCACAGGGGTGATAAACTCACAGTTTTCCCTTGGGCTCTTTATCTCTTTGTCCAGCTCCCTGCAGCCTCCTGCTCTGTGGATTCCCCAAACAGCTCACTTGGGTAGGATTTTTCCCCTTCTCTGCTGTTTTTTGTGAAAGAGCTGAGCAGTGCATACCTGCATCGACACCATTTTCCCAGCCTATCACAATTGATTTTTGATGAGGTTACCAAGTCCACCCAAGTGGGAAAGAATGGTCTCATCAACAAATGGTGCTGGAAGAACTGAATATTCATATGCAAAAGAAGAAAGGAGGACCCCATCTCACATCATATACAAAAATTAACTCAAAATAGATCAAAGACTTAACAATAAAAACCAGGACTATGAAATTCCTAGTAGAAAATGTAGAGAAGCATTCAGGATCTTGTGTTAGGCAATGGTTTCTTAGGCTTCACACCCAAAGCACAAGCAACAAAAGAAAAAATAGATAGATAAGACATCATAAAAATTCAAACCTTTTGCTCATCAGAGGACATCATGGAAGTAAAGAGACAACCTACAGAATGAGAGATAATATTTGGACACCACATATCCATTAGGGGTTTAATATCCAGAATACATAAAGATATCCTACAACTCAAAAACAAAAAGACAAGTAATTCAATTAAAAATGAACAAAAGACTTGAATAGACATTTCTCCAAAGAAAACATGCAAATGGCCAAAAAAGCACATGAAAATATGTTCAACATCATTAGCTACTAGGGAAATGCAAATCAAAACCACAGTGAGATACCATTTCATTCCCACTAGAATGGCTACTTTCTCAAAATTGGAAGTGTTGGAGACAATGTGGAAAAATAGGAACACTCCTTCTTTGTTGGTGGGAATGTAAAATGGTGCAGCTGCTGTGGAAAACAGTTTGTCAGTCCCTCAGAAAGATATGTATAGAATTACCATATGACTAGGTATTGCAGTTTGGCAGTTTGATGTAATTAGGAATTCCAAAAATAGATATTGGATTATGCTTGTAAACTGGTCTGTTAATCTAGGCATGATTAAGTTATGATTAGGGCGTTGACTGGGCCACATCAGTAGGGTGTTGAGCCCCACCCCTTGGGTGGATGGGGGAAATGGCAAAGAACAGAGGGAGAAGTTTTTGAGAAGCAGTTTTGATGTTGGAGTTCTGGTGAGGAAGGAGAGAAGGCCCCGGGATAGAGACGAGCTTTTTGCCTGACAGTTCACAGCTCACTTTGTGGAGAGAAGCAAAGCCTAGAGAGCCTCATAGTCTACAGCTGACCTTATGGAGGAAACAGAGGAGCTAAGCCCAGAGAGAAAAGCAGCCCCAGGAAAAGAGGAACCCAAAAAGCCTAAACCCTGGCAAACGTTGGCAGCTGTCTTGCTCCAACATGTGGCAATGGATTTGGTGAGGGAAGAAACTTACACTTTATGGCCTGGTAACTGTGGACTTCTACCCCAAATAAATACCCTTTATAAAGACCAACCAATTTCTGGTATTTTGCATCAGCACCTCTTTGGCTGACTAATATACTAGGCAATCCCACTGTTAGGTATACACTCAAAAAAATTAAAAGCAAGGACTCAAACAGATATTTGCACACCAATTTCATAATGGTATTATTTACAATTGCCAAAAGATGGAAGCAACCCAAGTGTCCATCAACAGATAAAATGTGGTACATACAATGGAATAGTATTCAGCCATAAAAGGAATAAAGTTTTGATAAACATGACAACATGGATGAACATTGAAGACATCATGTTAAGTGAAATAAGCCAGGCACAAAAGGACAAATATTGTATGAGCTTACTGATATGAAATAATTAGAATAAGCAAATTCATAGAGTCAGGAACGAGAATACAGGTTACCAGGGGCTGGGGTCAGGGACAGCAGCAGAGAGAATGAGGACTTAATACTTAATGGGATGATGTCTTTCTGTTTTGGGTGATGGAGAAGTTTGGGTAATGAATGGTGATGATGGTAGTACAACATTGTGAATTATATATTTGAATGTGGTTAAAAGGAGAAATTTGTGTTACTATATATGTTACCAGAATAAAATAAAATATTTTTAAAAACTCATTAAACTGTATAACACAAACAGTGAACCCTAATTAATCTATGGACATGGTTAATAGTACAATTATAATAATATTCTTTCATCAATTACCTCATATTTCATCAATTACCTCATATGATTGTTAGGCTCATGTGTCAACTTGGCCAGGTAATGATGACCAGTTGTTTGGTCAAGCAAGAACTGGCCTGATTGTCACTGTGAAGATATTTTGTGGACTTAAATCATTAGTCAGTTGCTTGCATCTATGACTGATTACATCTACAATCAACTGAGGAGATTGCCTTCAGCAATGAGAGATGTCTCATCCAATCAGGTGTCCCACTTGGCAAATCTGGGTGGATGATAGGATGTTGTCCAAATCACAACTGGTCACCTTAATCTTTATGGCACACTGAGCCAGTGTTAGAGCCTATATCACCTTCCCACCCCCCAGGGGCCATCCCAAGGCCTGGAACCTGTTGGTTTTTGTCTATTCATTTCTAAATGAGTTACAATCACACCCAGCCCTAGTTCATGTTACTGTTTTCTGCTCACTTGAGAAGAGTTGGGATTTCCTCCCAGAGTCTATCCTTAACAATATAATGATTCATGTCCTAAGAAGCGCAATCGAACTACAGATTTAGAATATTCAATATCCCCACTCTGAGTCACTTACAGATGCTTAAATAATCTCAATGTAGAGACAGTCTCAGAGGAATTCATCTTCATGTGTTTCTGTTCTAAGAAATCCAGGTCATTTCTAAACAGTGTTGCCTGCCTCTGGGTTGAGTCCCCAGTCCCAATAATATGTCATTCCTATGTATGTGTATGTATGTGTGTGTCAATTAGATAGAAAGATAGAGATAGATTATGATGGTGATGATTGACAGATGATAGAAAGATAAAAAGAGATACACATACATGCTACACAGATATACATACAAACATATATAAGTATGTAAATATATATACATATATTAATATGTATATAAAGACATATATATCTTCCCAATGGCTTTTTGAAAGGTCATGTGAACTAGTCCCCTATTATTAATTTATTTTTCAAAACAACCATCAAATGTATTTCCCCCAATGTGACATCATAAAATTCTAGGATGTGGCTGAAAAGAGTGAAAACTGATATAGAATGAGTGTGAAAATAATCAAGCTGCTTGACTAAAAAAAGTTTATTTTTCAGTATTATTATTATTACTGGAATAATGAAAATGCTCTAAAAATGATTGAAGTGATGATTGCTCTACTATGTGATTATGCTGAATACCATTGATTGTACACTTTGGATTTATGCTTTATTAATACATATCAATAAAATTGATTTGTTAAAAAAAAAAAAAATTAAGGGAATTACCTCCCTTTGTAAAACTGTCCATGTTCCCCTGGTGTGGGCCATACTGCTTGTCCCTCAGCACAGGCAGCATGTCTAAGTACCCAAGTCTCCAGTCCTTAGTGTATCTGCAATTGCTGCCCTACTGTGGTCATTCATGGCTGCTCCTGAACCGACCAACTCTGACAGCTGGACCCCTCCTGATAGGGGATGAAGACTGTTTCCCATGAGAAGATGAAAGGTGAGAACTTTCTCAGCTTCTTCTGGCCAAGAAGTAATATTTTGTAGAATATAAGAAATATAAAAATAACTCTAGATATTTTGCTTTGACCTTAAAATAGTCACCTATTTTAAGTATGATTATAATACAATGTCTGACACATTGTAGGCGTTCAACAAGTATTTGTTGAGCAAGTAAACCTCTTAACATAAAGTCATTCTTTTCCTTGAAAAGATGATTCTGAAAGATCTGGCCTTTTCCTAATGATGGTTTTATTATTCTTAAGGGTATTTTCTTTTTTTTCCACCAGAGAAATACATCTTCAATTCTGCAACAAAAGTCACTGAGTAAAGGCGATTTGATTCAGTGACCTTGATTTATTGAAATTGCTTGAGGAGAACATCAATGCCATAAGCAAAAGCACATGCAGAAAGCAAGCAGCTGAGACAGCATCCAGTCTCAACCAGCACTGGTGTGCAGCTGGCACCCAAGTCTACCCAGCTGGAAGCCAGTCCACACAGCTGACTGGCACCCCAGATCACACAGTTGGCTGGTAACCCAGTCCACACAGCTGGCTGGTAACCCAGTCCACGCAGCTGGCTGGCTTTCAGGTCCATACAGCTGGCTGACACCTCAAACCATACAATTGACTGGCACCCCTACTCACACAGTTGGAAGCCAGTCCACACAGCTGGCTGGCACTCAGGTCCACACAGCTGTCTAGTACCTCAATCCACACAACTGGCTGGTACCCCAGATCACACAGCTGACATTCAGGGCCACACAACTGTCAGGCACTCCAATCCACACAGCTGGTGCCCCATTCCGTACAGGTGGCTGGCACCCAGGTCCTCACAGCTGGAATCCCACTCCACGTAGCTGATACCTCAGAATGACTGCCGCACCAGCTGGGAAACTTCCCACTGTTGCTTGCTCTGTACAATGGAGTCCACACTGGCCTCTGAACACATGTCAAATGACCATTCTGTTCTCACTAAACAAAACAAGCTTAAATCCCAGTGAAAGAGAAAGGTATTGTGAGTGCAGCCGTACTCAGAGGCTTCTGGGGCTCCTTTAAATGGTTCTTGCCACTCATTATCTGTCATCTTGAAAATAGGGAAGGTGATGCTTGTCTCTCAGAAGCTCCTTCTGCTGCTGCCTCAGTCTGAGCTGATCCAATTAGATTCTTTCTCTAGGACATTTGAAAGTGAGACGGAGAGACAACATAAGTTAGCCATAGATATACTTCAGTTGCCTACCCAGATCCACCGTCACCCTTCTTTGCCTTGCTCTGTGCCTTGGGAAGCTGACCTCCATCTAAGCACTGTATTAACTGGCCTCCCTTGCCTTCCGGAATCTGTGTCCCAGAACAATATAGAGAGCCAAGCTGGAAGGACTCATAGATTTAATGGCTTGAGGCCACAATTTGGGGACAATTGTGAAGGCCTCTATAGAAGCAGGTCCATGTGACCCCAGAGAGAGTCAAATGAGCAGAGTAGTTGCCTAACGATTTTCCAGGACTTACAAGGCCTGGCTGTGCATCCCACACTCAAGAATCCATGAGTTCCCTTAAAACAAATCCCTGTGGTTGAGCTGAATTGAGTGGGCTCCTGATTCATGTGCTGGCTATCTTTATCCCCATCCAGGAGGGCAACTTCCATTTCTTGCAAAGACTGGATTTCCTACTGGGAAAATGTCTATCTCTCCTCTTAGATTGCAAGTGCTGAGTGGTTGGTTCTGTGCTGCTCATGCACACACAACATCCTCAGTACCTAGCTAGCGCCTGGCAGGGTAGGCACTCAATACATCATATTGAATGAATCAAAGGAAATCATCTCCAAGTGAATGCGTTTGGTGGTTTCACAGGCACAAGATAATTAAAAAGAAGACATTCAGTTGGGAAGGACTGCTGGGCATTTTGCTAATTGCCTGAATATACGCCAGAGTCCATTTTTCTCTTCCACTCAAACTGCTTTTGATTTATCAATGTTCTGAGAAGCCATTGCCCATGGATGACCAGGAATTCCTTCCCAGCCTCCACGGGACACTAGAGAAGGAGACGGAACTTGCCTCAGGGCTCACAAGACCTAGCAATTTGCTTTCCAATTTTCAAATGCAAAGAGAAACAATAAAAGGTTAGAGAAAGAAGCTCTGGCTCAGTAAAAAGGATAAATATTCCTAGAGCTAAAGGTCCTCAGAATTGGAAGGAATGCTCAAGGATGACAAGTCCAACCTCTCACAAATGGTAAAATATCCCTCTGCAAAGGCTGAGGACCCGTCTTGGCCAGCTCAGAGTGATTCTGTACCTCCTCAGAGTTCTCTGTCTCCCACCAAAGTCCACCAGGGGAGGCAGGTGGCCAGGAGGCCAGGGCTCACTTGCAGGTGTGATGATATATTGACTGCATTCTCACTGCAGGCTCCACAGGACACACGGCAGCATGGGACAATGGCAGGCCAGGGGTGGACAATCATAGGTGTGCTCTGCCTAGACTCACAGCATAGGACCTCACAGCCAGGAGCCTGCAGAGCATTGGCCTTGGCCAAGCAAGCCCAGACACAGATGCCCACACTGCTCAATGCAGGGTCATCCTCACAGAACCCAACTGTGCCCAAACATTACTGCATCTCTGTCTCTTAGCTTGCAGTAGAGCTGGAGCTTAAATGTGCCACCTCTATCAGCATGTCTGTCAGGATTGAGCCCGCAGAACCAAGTCCATCTCACAGAAGGCAGGGAGTGTGGGCATGTCTCTAGGATGCAAGAGCCAGATGCTTCAAGGATTTCCATTCCAGCCACCTCTGCTGCTCTAGGACCTGGTCAGGGGGAGGGAGAAGGGAGAATCAGAATAGATAATATCTGACCCTAGTGGAAATCATCTCACAGTCGGAGTGACCAGCAGTGAGAAGAGCTGCCTGGGAGAGATGACCCTGTCGTTGGATAAATTCAAATAAACCCAACATACCCTTTGGTCTAAAAGGCTATAGAGAAGCCTTTAGCTGTAAATTTCCCTAAAGCATCAAGATTTTATAAATCTAGCCTTACAATCCCAAGAATCCATAATTCTCCAGTGTTATTCATAATGTCTAATTTCAAAATTTTAGGATTCTTCCTTAAATTTCATGCTGCTAAAATTTAAATAGCCCACAAATTTTATGTCCTAAATTGAGTCTGATTTAAGAGTCCGTTAATTTAATTGCCAACTCTTTAATCCCAGTCTATAATCTCAAGTGGCTAAAATCTAAAATTCTATTATCCCAGACTTTGTACTCTTAAAATTCTGTAGTTCTAAAATTCTTTAATCCCAATATTTAGTTTAAGCTCCTACAAGTCACAAATTCTATAATTCTCAAATGCCCACATTCTACAAACCCGACACTTTATAACACCAAATTTCTCCCATCCTGAGATTATCCTGGCATTCTGTTACCTCCAAATAATGCCCCTAATCCCAAATCCCTATCTGTGTGCTGGGCCTGGTACCCACCTTGCAGCTACCCATGTGTTTGCGAGGGTTCACAAGGGAGCAAGTACCATGGCAGGCCTTGCAGATATCCAGAAAGGCACTGGGAAAGTGCCTGAGCCATGTCCACGAAGCAGCCACCCTAACACCAGCTACTAGCTGAGTTATGGCTGGTCACTTCAACAGCAACCCAAGATGCTCTCCTGGCTGCAGGCACTGGTCAGGACATGGACAACAGAAGCAGGAAACATGACTTACAAGGGGCAAGGCCAGGGCAAGGTGGAGCTACAGACACTTTGTCTACCCTCCTCCTTCAGAGCTCCATCAAGGCCTGTCTCTGCCTTGGGCATACTATGTGGCTTTAGATGGCCCCTACTCAGGGTTGGCTGGCTTCTCAGGCAAAAGGCTGCCCCCCAAACCCATCCTGACTTGTCACCCTTATCCCGTGACTTTGAATTTTGTAGCCAGTCTGAGCTGTTGCCTAAAGTGAATGGCCATTCTGGTGTTCATTCCAGAAGGGTAGTAGCATTCATTCATGCCTAGCTGAGCTTCATGCCTCATGCCCACATTGGCATCTGGCCAGATCTTACAGAATGCCAGCTGCCAGGGGATAGCCAGGGCATGCTGGAGTAGATGATGAAGGCATCAAGAGAAAAAAAAAAAAACTAGCAACATCTCCTGCAGTGGAGAGAGGCATCACCAATGAGATCTTTATCCCTTCACTTCTTAGTGATAGCATGCTTGAAGTTCTGGACTTCATACCTCCAAGCCTTTGCACATTTTATTCCATTTGCATGGAATACCCTTTCCTCAAATCTTTTCTTTCTTAGAAACTGTTTAGGCATTCCCCATGCCCCTGAAGCTGAGAAAAATGCCCTGATTTGTCTGCCATGACCCAAGCAGGGTCAGGACCACACAGTACTGTTAGTATGTCTTACATGACAGGAGACCCTCCATATAGGAATTATGTCTGGCCCCACCCCTGGGTCCCCAGATCCTGAACCCAATAGGCCTCCATAAAAGTCTGAGACCTTCTCCAAGTCCTACGTGTTTTTTTTTCCTTCCTTGCCTCCTTTATACCTCCCTTCTTCCTCCCTTCCTGATTTCCTAACTTCTTGGCTTCCTTTCTCCCTTTCACAAATAATTACTAAGAATCACTTATGTGCAAACTGAGTTCTAAGTATTAAGAATACAAGGGGGGGGGCGGATGTGGCTCACATGGTTGGGCGTCCGTCTGCCATATGGAGGGACCTGGGTTCGATCCCCGGGACCTCCCGGTAAAATTAAAAAATATATATATATATATAGAAGGCGCATAGGCTGCCAGGCTCTGTGTGCCGGTGAGCCGCCAGGCCCCGGGAGCCGTGCAGCAGGATGATGACGTAACAGGGGAGAGACAAGACAAGATGCTCCGAAAGCTCCAGAAGCCAGGAGCTGAAGTGGCGCAGGCAGCAGAACACCTCTCTCCTACATCGGGGGTCTCCAGGTTCGAAGACTGGAGGAGGAGGATGAGAAGAGATGGCAGGAAACAGACACAGAGAATTGCCCAGCAAATGGACACAAAACAGCAAATGGGGAAGGGGGGGTGTTAAAATGGATAAAGTAAATAAATAAGTCTTTAAAATATATATATATAAAAGAATACAAGGGAAAATAAACCAGAGGCCCTGACCTTTGAGGAAAGACCGACATGTTACAAAAAAAAAAAAAAAAAAAAAAAAAGAAAAGAAAATGAGAACAAGAATCGTTTATTGAATACCTGCCACATACTTGACACTGTGCCAGTTCCTCTGTATATTTAAATTCACTACTTATGCTCAGAACTGCTTTCTCAAAAGTATATTACCCCAGGAAGTGGATGTAATTCAAGTGGTTGCGCTCCCATCTATCATATGGGAGGCCCTGTTTTCTGTTCCCAGGGCCTCCTGGTGAGGGCAAGCTGGCCCGCGCCCGCGGAGAGCAGACAGCCCATGCCCACGCCTGCGGAGAGCTGACGGCCTGTGCCCGTGGACAGCTGATGCAGCAAGATGACTCAACAAAGGGAGACAAGCAAACACAGAGGAAACACGCAGCAAATGGACACAAAGCAGACAGCGAGCACAAGTGACGGGGGCAGGGGAGGGAATAAATAAATAAAAATAAATAAATCTAAAAAAAAAAAGTATAATACTCCCATTTTACAGATGTAGAAACTGAGGCCCAGAGGGATTATAACACTGTAAAAAGCTAGGGAAAGGTAAAGCACGGATATGAATCTCAATTGGACTCTAAAGTTCATGCTTTCCAGAGTGATTGGTGCTTGGTAGAGAATGAAGGGGCAGGTGAGAGATCAAATCTGCCTGCATCATCAGGAGAGGCTCTGAGGACAATGTGAACCAAGACTTCAAGGGTGGGTAGGGGTTCTCTCAGTTGCCAGAGATAGGGCACTCCAGTCAGGAGCACAGAGAGCATCAGCTCAGAGATGCCAGATTTCCTGCTGACTAGGGAAACTGCAGTCACTCAACAACTGCTGCCCTGTGCAATAGTAGCCCCTCTTCTGTACCAGACCCTGTGCCAGGCACTCTAAATTAATTTAACCGGGGCTACCAAGTGCATCCTAAGTATCAGGCTTTGTTTTAAGAGTTGGGAATACAGCCGTCAACGAGACAGACAGAATTCCCTGCCTTAGAGGAGTTTACAATCTAGTGAGTGACAGACAATTAAAACTAATTAAATCTATAGGGTATTAAAAAGTGATAAATGTTGTGCAGAAAAAGTAAATCAAGGACGGGAATTAAGCAGGGAGTTCTGGAAAAATAAAAATAAGATGGTCAGGGAAGTCTTCATTAAAATGGGTATTTGAGCAAAGATTTTAAGGGATGAGAGAGCAAACCATTTAGATATTTAGGGGAAGAGCATTCCAGGCTGAGGGAATAGCAAGTGCAAAGACCCTGATGCAGGTACATTCTGGGTGTTTAAGGGCCATCAAGGATCCAGTAGGTACAGTGAGAAGATGGTTACAAGTCTGAATGGACTCTAGGATTCACCTTATTGGGGGGCGGGGGGGCTTTCTGTGCCTCAATCTCCTTATCTGTATAAAGGGTGTGACTTCCCCAGGCATACAGTGCCCAGGGCACCCCACGCACATGATTTTTCCACTGCCCTCTTCTCCTGGGATCTGAGTCTTATTCTGTCTCAGTGAAAGGAATCTCAAGTTAAAAGGCAAGAGACATGGTGTGGGACATGACTCTTGGGGATGAGCCTCCCTGGCCCTGGCACCAAGGGATTATTATCAAGCACCAATTACTGATGCATATAGAAAAAGAGCTTGACCAAAAGGGGGAAATATTAAATACAAATGAGTTTTTATGTTTAAGAGATTTCAAAGTGAATCGGGAAGTCATTCCAGACGTTACACTTATGCATGTCTCAGGAGGATCTCATTGACTGCCACAGTAATCAGTGCCTCAAACAGGGGCCTCCTGAGGGCTCTAGAGACATCTAGACACAATAGGTAAGGCAGACAATCTCAGGAATTCGGCACTCTGTCAGTGGGTCTTACTTTGAAATATACGCTTCCCAATGTAACAGAGTTAGACTCATTTATAATTTCCGTACACATGGCTCATCTGCCCCTTTTATTTGAACCAATAATTAACACTATACTCATTAAATATGTCCGAGTCTTAAATCTTCTGGCTGTCCGTATGCCGGTTGAGCCCTGAATCTCAGCAGTGTTGCAACATCTACTCTCCAGTTCACTGAACTCATCCAGGACAACTAACAAAATGATGATGATGGACAATGCCCATCCCCAAAAAACAGAGTATCCCCAACTGCAAGCAAAACAGTTCCATCTACCTGCCTCCTGGGATCTAAGCCTCCTCTTAATCAGAAACAAAGTGGGAATCACCATCCTAAAATCCTCAAGATTGAGGAATGAACAAACATCAGGAGGGAATGCAACTATGGACTAAAGTAGATTTATTATTATTCTATCAATGGAAGAACTTGTAACATTGATATCAAGGCAGGGGCCACCAGAGGTTCTGAGGAAAGGAAGAGGAAAGAATAGGTGTAACATGGGGCATTTTGGGGACATTGGAATTGTCCTGCATGATATTGCAGTGATGGATGCAGGCCATTATACATTTTGTCAAAATCTATAAAAGTGTGCAGTGTAAAGTATAAACCATAATGTAAACTATAGACCTTGGTTAGTAGCAATGCTTCAGTATGTGTTCACCAATTGTAACAAATGTGCCACATTAATGAAAGATGTTGTTAATGGGGAAAAGTGTGGGAGGGGGAGGGGTGGGGTATATGGAAATCCCCCTATATTTTCAATGTAAAATTTATGTAATCTAAAGCTGCTTTCAAAATAAAAACAAACAAAAAGGCAAGGGGCAGCTGACTGGGAAGGGCTGGGGAGGGCAGAGCAGCACAGGGGAGGGGGCAGGGCAAGCAAAGGAGTAGGAGGGTAGATGAGGCCTGGAGAGAGAGGAGCAGTAGATATTTCCCCTGTTCTCTAGACAGGACTCTAGGCCAGGAGAAAGGAGATGAGGAGAGGAAAGGGTAGAAGCCCAGTCAGCATCCTCATTCCCTGGGACTGCCATCTTGGCTGGGGCAGGGGTCTAGCCAGGGAATAAAAGCATGGATGGAGAAGTCATTGTGGGAGGAGAGTCTCACCCCTGAAGAGTGAGCCTTCCTGCCCTCCCCAGGCTAAGCCAAAAGAGGGAAGCCTGGTCCCCGAGGATTGGCTCCTCAGACCCAGCCAACCCCCAAGTGCTGTGCTTGTACCCTGGGTGTTCTGTGCCCATGTCTGCCCCAGATACCCCCTCTGCCTGCTGACAGGGACCACAGCTTCTGCAGGCCACCAGCACACCTCCCCACCTCCTGAGGACATGGGACCTGGTTAGCTGGGCCCAGACCAACGGCCAGTCCTGGAGCTGGGATTAGAGAAAGGGCTGTCATTTCCTGGGGGCTTCACTCTCAAGTGTGGGGCAATCTCTGGCTTTTAGAAATGCCCCAAGAGGGGTGGATGAAGTCCCAGCAGGAGGTGGGGATGTATAGCTCCAACCCCAACCACCCACAGTCCTAGCTCAAACCTTAGTTCTCCAGTGGAGAAACTAAGAGACCATGTTCTGCACAGAGAGGCCAAGACACATGGAAAGACAAGAAAGACAGACACAGCGAGGCCGAGACCTAGAGGACAGACAGGAAAGGCAGCGAGGCAGAGAGAGAGAATCAGGGCTAGAGGTGGGAAGGGGCCATGAGATAGAAAGAGAGGCAAAAAAAAAATAGGGAGAGGGAGTGTCACAGAGATGCGGAGAGATAGAAAACACAGCAAGAGAGGTAAGACAGACAGACAGAAACAAAGTCAGTGATACACAGGGAAGGACAAATCAAAGCACCGAGAGAAGCAAAGGCTGGGAACAGAGGGCCAACACAAAACAGAAATTCTGGGCTTCGGCTGGAGGCTCAACAATGGCTGTCCCTGCCGCCAGGACCCCTCGTTCATTTGTAGACATCAGGTTGATGTAACCCCTTCCCCACTCAAGCTTTCAGTAAGGCCTCTTGGAGTAGACTGCCCACTCCAGACAGATCCCATCATCTGTCCTGTCCCAAACCTTGGCCCCTCCCCACAGGTGCAAGCTCTGCACTTGCTTCCCCTGCCAGTGTAAACCTAGGACAGGGCGGGGGAGAGATCCACCCAGGTGCAGGAAATAAGGGGGTGCATTGTCTGTAGAGATTCTGAAAACAGTAATAAAACCAAAACTGTCTCTTTTTATTATCTCCATGTACTCACAATTCTAAACATTGTCTGTGATAAAATACACACCACCGAAAATTGTTGGTAAAGTTCTAACAACTGTTGTGGTTACTGTTATGGTTTCGTTTTATATAGAAGAAGATAGATAGCTAGATAGATAGATAGATGGATGATAGACAGACAGACATAAATATACACATTGTGTCAAAGTAACCTGTTTTCATTATTTACCCATTAATAAGCATTGTATTCTTCCTGGATGTTAATTCGGAATCCTTCCAGTTATATGGTTTACCTCCACAGTGGGGACTCAGCTACACATGTTCATTTGGAGAGAGTTCCAACAGTGCAGGATCATTCAAGCTCACTTCAGTTGCAATTCCTGTGATGCTACATATTCCTGGGTCTAAACAGAAGATGCTAAATAAACAATGAAAGCACAACGATGGTAAAGATGGTCTTTAAAAGCAAAAAAACTAAACTTAAATTATTTCAATTCTGTCATTCTATGCGACCACAGGGAATTTTTACCTACAAATAGATATTTAAAACAGCAGAAGACAATGCAAATGGCAAGGTGTCATATTTTTTGGTTTGGTAAGTATAAATTTTAGTTTATATATGAAATATTTTACTGCATTTGAATATTATCTTTAACATTGAAATTAATTCTTCTTCTTTAATTGTTGCTTGTTTGAAAACTAAAGAATGAATCAAGAAAACGGAAATAGTAATTGCTATAATTTGTTATTGCAACAAACCAATATGTAAGTGTAAGTTTCTCCTTTTTGTTCAAAACATATATTAATATAATTTAAAAGTATCAATCCATTATTTTTTTCATTTTTGTGCTACAATATTTTGGGTTTTTGTTTTTATATTTTTACTGATATGACATTCCATAAAAGAAATTTTTACTGAGTTTCTTTTCTAGCCATTATTTCTGATTTCATAATTAGTACTGAAAAAATTGGATAAAGAGGGAGAATATTTAAAAATTGATCCACTCCAGGTGTCAAAATACTAGATGCACCACTGCTGCTGTCCCACTGGACTGGACTGCCCCTCACACACATGCCCCACTTCCATTCCTCAGCAAACAGGCATCTTCTTCTCTTCCTGGAGTAACTGAGACCCAGCGCAACTCCAGGCCTCATTCTCTCAAGCCCCGCAGGTCTCAGGGTAGAAGGAGTTGGTGGAGATGGAAGAGCTGTCCACCCTCCTCACCATGGTCACCATACATACTGGGTTGAGCAGTGCCCCCCCAAAAGTCATGTCCACCCAGAATCTCAGAACATGACTTTATTGGGAAACAGTTTCTTTTCAGGTTTAATTCATTATAGATCTTGAGATTAAATCATCCTGGATGAGTGTAACAGTTTGGTATTATTACTGAATTACAAAAATAGATTGTGGATTATGTTTGTAAACTGGCCTGTTTGCACATTAGATTTTATTGGATTCAGAGTTTTCACTTTTACTTAACTGAGTTGTGATTAGGTCTTTGTTTGGTCCAGGTCAGTGGGATGGCGAGTCCCTGCCCCCTTGGTAGGTGGGGACTCACAGAGAAAACCATACGGCAGAGCAGAGAGTAGAGTTTTTGAGTTTTGATGTTGGGGTTTTGATCCTGGAGCCTGGGAAGAGAGATGAGCCGTTAACCTGATAGTCTATAGCTGACCTTGTGGAGAGACCAGAGCAGCTGAGCTGGGACAGATACAAGCCCTGGGAGACAGACGAGACTTATCCCAGCCTACAGATGATATTGGAAGAAGCTGGGACCACCAAGCCAAGAGAAGAAGAGTGAGCCTGAACCCTTGCAGACATCAGCAGCCATCTTACTCCAACACGTGGCAACACTTTGGTGAGGGAAGTAACTTACGCTTTATGGACTGGTAACTGTAAGCTTCTACTCCAAATAAATACCCTTTATAAAAGCCAACAGATTTCTGGTATTTTGAAGACTAATACAATGAGGATGAGCCCTAAATCCAATGACTGGTGTACTTACAGGAAGAGGAGAGGACACAGAGAAACAGAGGAAAGAAAGAGATGTGAAGACGGAGACAAAGATTCAAGTATGCAGTTACAAGCCAAGGAATGCCAAAGATGGCTGGGGCTACCAGAAACTAGGAAAGGAAAAATTTTTTCCTCTAGTGTTCAGAGGAGCATGTCCTACCAATACCTTGCTTTCAGACCTCTACCCTCCAAAACTGTGAGAGAGGAACTTTCTGTTGCCTTAAGCCACCCAGTTTATGATTGTTACAGCAGCCCTAGTAACTAAGACTCCATCTCATTAGGAATGGCACCTTCATGGGGGCTCAGCTACTCCATCCCCTCCTCACTGCTACCATACTTGACCTCACAGTCGTGCCTTTACCTCCATGGAGGACTCTGGCCCTGGCCTGTGGTCTTTCTCTTAACCTCAAGCTCTGCTTCAGCCTGGCAGACTTCACTGTCCATGTGGACTAAACAAACTGTGTGCCCTTCTGGCAACCTGATGGGCTCAAATCCAGTGAAGGTCAGCACTCCATGTATTGCATGTCAGTTAATGGTACCCCATTCACCCAAATGCTCAGGACAAAACCCATACTCTTCCCCACACCTACCAGCAAAACTATCCCCTCAGGTCCAACTCCATCCATCTTGACCAGGTCACCATCATCTTTCACTCATATTCTTGCAGTATGTACCCCAAAACGATATGTTCAACTCCTAACATCTGGTCCCATGATAGTGACCCTTTTGGGAAATGGAAACTTTGTAGATGTTATTAGTTAAAATAAGGCAAAACTGGATTAAGGTGAATTCTAATCCAGCATTACTATAAAGAGAGGAAATTTGGATACAGGCAAAGAGAGAGATGACCATATGATGGAGGCAGAGATTGAGTATGCCCCAAACCAAGAGCATCATGGATCGCTGCCACCTCCAGAACCCTAGAGACTTAGAGGAAGTCATGGCTCTACCAATACCTTGCTTCAGAGTCCTAGCCTCCAGAACTGTGAGGCAATAAATTTCTGCTGTGTAAATGAACAAGTGTACTATTGTGTGGCAAACCAAGACACCGTGCCAAGCTCTGTTCTAACTATCTTATACATATTAATTCATTGAAGTCTCACAACAACTGTTAAGAACTGTTGTCTACATTCTAAAATGAAAGACTAAGGACAGAGAAGTTAAGTGATTTGTTCAAAATCACACAACCAATAAATGATAGAGCTGGGAGTCTTGTTCCAGAATCCACACTCTTCATCATTACCAATATTGCCTTTTAAGTCCTAAGTACTTAAATACTAGAACTTAAATTAAGTACTGGGGGTCGGATGTGGCTCAACTGGTTGGGCATCCGTCTCCCATATGGAGGGACCCGGGTTCGATCCCCGGGACCTCCCGGTAAAAAAAAAAAATAAATAAATAAATTAATTAATAAATTAAGTACTAAGCATCTGAGTCACTGTTATATGTGCTTTACGTGTATGATTCATGTAATCTTTATAACAACCTTATGAGGTAGGTACACTTATGATTACCATTTTAATAGATGTGGAAAAGGCAGCGTCAAGAAGTGACATAACTAGCTCAGAGCTACGGAGAATGGAGGATCAAGTTTTGGACTCAGACTGTCTGACTCACCCTATGCCACACTGTGCAATGGCCTCTCACCCCTCGGCAAGGCAGAAAAGCTGCTGCCATTTCTACCTCTCTAGTTGATCACTTGCTAGCTCTTCCTTGCTAGTTTAAACATACTATTTTTAAACATGGTTCAATATAATTGATCAAGCTACGACTTTCTGTAGAGTAACCGCATCTTTCTGTGACTACTGCCTCACTCCTTTGATTGGACTTGGGTGTTTTCTCATCACACATGGTGTGGATCTCTACCTTCTTAAATGCTGGTTTATTTCATCAGAGTTGATTGTTCAAGGTTTCACTCTCAGAGTTTGTTCTGAATTTAGCAGCCTCCTTGTCTGCCCTATCCATGTCCCCCTCCTAAAGGAAATTACTTCACCCAAGCCTCTGCCACCCAGTTTCCTTGTTTTATCTTACTTGACCCTCCATTTGGCCTGGCTGCATTTGATTGGGGCTGGGGGCAAACACCTGATCTAAGACAAGCCATCCATAGCGTGGCCAGAAGCCATGTGACCCGGCTTTTAAAAAGAAAAACAGCTGAATCAATATAATCCTCTTTCTTGAGAATGTGAATCAAGGAAAAAAGAAAGAGCTTTCCAGTTAATAACTAGGGAAGAATTTTAAAGGATAACTTGAGTTGCAATGGTGACAAACTAAGACCAAATGCAGGGGGAAATTCCAAGGAAAGAGGAAACAGACATTGCTCTAATTAAAATTAGTGCAGAACATGAGAATTTTGTTCATGTTCTAAAACTTTTGCTGCTAGGGACCTCCAGAACCACCTTAGATACAGAAGCACCCACTGCTTCCCATCTTTGTGAAGCCCAGCCCAGCTATTCCTCCTGTTCTTGAATTTCCTTGAAATATCTCCATCTTTCCCTGAACAACCTTTTAAAAAATCTTTTTTTTAAGTTTAATTTCCATTTCATTTTTTTTCCAGAAAGTAGTTTTTCTTAAGTCTTTAAGGACTCAGCTCTTTACATGGGCTTTGGTGGAGGTCGTGGGGCAGCACCCATGGGTCTAAATCGGGATGGGGGTGTTCGTTCCTCCTGGGCTTTGTGAGAATGGTTTCTGACCTCTTTGCTGTGAATGGCACAACTCACACAGTAATGTAGTTTCACATACAGCTTAGAAAGCACCTAGGATCGAAGACACTTGCTTCAGAAATAACCCTGATGGCTGTGGCTTCTACTATGTTTCAAATGACAAACTTCTTAATGGCCTTATTCTTGGGCACACAACGGGCGCGGTTCATGCAGCGAATAGGCTGCATGTGGCTGCAGCCCTTTTTAGCATGACCATTGTGCCTTCTTTTCTTTGTCATCTTGGAAGAAAACACAGTAGAGAGAAAAATATATCTTTTCTTGAACCACTTGAAAAGGCCCTCGTATTTTATTCAACATTATTTATTGAGCATCTACTACATGTCAGATATTGCTCTAGGTAATAGGGATGTAGCAATGAATGAGCCAGACATAAAATGCACAAATAAATAAATACATAAAATGTCAGATGGTGATTAAGTGCTATAAAGAAAAATAAAACAGGGTCTAAGTCAGGGGGTCAAGATAGTGAAAAGATGCTTCTACTTTTGATACTATAGCCAACTTTGAAGATTGCTTTTGCTCAAAAACAATAATATACTGTGTCTTTATCACATTATTGAACCTATAGGAGATGGAATAAATCTCCAAGGAAGTGGGAGAAAAAGCCCATGAACTATGACCAATAGCGAGGGCTGAATTTGCTCTGTGAGATGCAGTCTAGGGACTGAGCTTTGAACCAGCAGCAAAGTAGGAGAGCAAAATTTAGTTACTCCCAGAATCAGCCATTAAGGAGGCTAAAAAGATTTCTAGTCAATCACATCCTCTGGTGCCTGATAGAGTAAATATAAATTTGAATTTGAAAAGAAGAGTGATAAAATCTAATTTTTGCTTTTAAAAGATCTTGATAAATTTGATAAATAGAAAGTAGGGGCAGGAGCAGATGTGGCCCAAGAAGTTGGGCACCCACCTCCCACATGGGAGGTCCTGGGTTCAGTTCCCGGTGCCTCCTAAAGAAGATGAGCAAGACAGCAAGCTGACACAAAGGGCTGGTGCAGCAAAGTGATGCAATGAGATGTTGCAATGAGATGACACAATGAGGAGACACAAAGAGAAACACAACAAGCAGGGAGTGGTTGTGGCTCAAGCGATACAACACCTCCCTCCCACATGGGAGGTCCCAGTTTCAGTTCCCAGTGCCTCCTAAAAGAAGACGAGCAGACACAAAGAGCACACAATGAACAGACACAGAGAGCAGACAGCAAAGCACAAACAACAAGGGGAGGGGGGGAGTAATAAATAAATAAATCTTTAAAAAAAAAAAAAAAGTAAAGGGAAGAGGCAGGAATGGAGGCAAGGAGACCAGTTGGAGGCCTTTGCTGTCATAAAGGAAAGAGATTAGAGTGGCTTAAACTAGGGTAGTAGCTTTGGAGATGGCAAATAAATGAAAAATTTCAGATATGTTTTGAAAGTAATGACAAGTTCTCTCTGATTTATTAAATGTGGGTTGTGAGAGAAAACAAAGAATCAAGATGACTCCAAGATATTTGGCCTGAATAACTGAAAAATAAAGTTGCCATTAACTGAGGAAAGAGAACATTTGAAAGGAAAAAATCAAGAGCTCAGTGTGGGACATGTTGAAATTGAGGTGTTCATTAGACATCCATATGGAGAAGTCAAGTAGGCAGGCAAACATAAAAGTCTGGGGTTCAGGGGGGAAGGCCAAGCTGTAAATGTAGATTTTGGTATCATCAGCATCCACTTGCTATGTAAAGCCATACTACCGAATGGGACCACTTAGGAGTTAGAAATGAAAAGAGGTTATTGAGGTGGTGAGGATGATGTAAATCTAAAAGAAACTGAAAAATAGAAATCAATGAAGTAGTAAGAAACAGAAGAGAAATTGATGATCCAGAAGCCAAGTGAAGAAGTGTTTCAGGAAAAAGGAGTGAAACAGCAGTGTCAAATGCTGCTGAGAAGCCACATAAAATGGTTTCTACAATTGACCATTGTATATAGCAACACACAGCTCACTGGTGACCTTTGACGAAAGTAGTTCTGAAAGAACAGGGGCAGGAACCTGACTGGAGTGAAACCAAGAGAGAATGAGAGGAGAGGAAGTGTAAACAGAGAGAATCAGGTAACTCAGAAGAAGTGTCACTGTGAAGAGAAGCAGGTAAATGAGATAAGAGATGTGAAGGTTAAGGTCGATTTCTGGCAACCAAAAGGGACTTGACTTGAGTAAAGGGTAATTTATCTCCAAAACCCCAAGACTCCCTGACTTGACAGCCCATGTACTGACTGCACAGCCCTAATCTCCTTGTTGCCAACTTTGGGGACAGAGGAATGTGAATGCCGAAGCAATGGGAAACCTCTTTGTCTCCGACGGCGCCATTCCTTGCAGGGCTCTGAGAACTTCAGTTTTGCAGAAGTGACTTGAAAATCTAATTGGAGTAAGACTCTGCAGTTGCAATTACGGTCAAAGCAGGCCTCACCTCTCATTACCCTTTGTGATCAGGGCACAGAAAAATCTCCTCTAAAGATGTGTGTAATTGATACAGTGAAGTAATGGGTGGGGGGATTGCTATCTGGGGAGAGGGATGATTTTATTATTTTGTGACTCTACCAGCAGCACAGCACGAAGGCAAGGAGGGTTTGTGCAGCAGCAAACACAATCTCAGCTGCTCCCTGAAGGACTGACAAAGCAAAAGACCAGCCTTGAATATTTTCAGAAAATATTTACAGTTGGTGAAAATATCTGGTGATTGCTCTTACTTAGATCCAGGAAAAGGGAAGAAGGAACAGAAACAAGCATTAAGCACCCCTTAGGAACTGGGCTGTTGGTCATCACTATGGTGGACACTTTGACATTATTTTGATAGAAAATGACATTTTGTCATTTAATTCCCACCCTCCACCCCAAACTATGCTAAGGGTATAATTATCCTTGTATTACAAATGTGGTCCATAAGTGGTGGATTATCAATAATACTTAACATTTATTGAGAACTTACAGCATGCAGGTACTGGGCTAATGCATTGTGTTATTTCATTAACCCTCACAGCAATCCTGCAGGATACGTACCATTATTATCTCCATTTTACAGACAAGGACATGGAGACACAACGAGGCTTGCCCAAGCTCACACAGCTAGGGAAGAGGCAGAACTGGGACCTGAATCCAGGCAGTCTTTCTCTGGAGCCCTGCTCTTTACCACCATACTACATTCAAGTGACTTACCCAAGGTCCCACAGCTCTTAAATAGCAGAGCTTGTATTTTAAACCCAGGGAGCTCTGACTCCAAAACTCACGGCCTTTCATTGCACAGTGCTGCCTCCAGCCATTTGTCCCTGCCCACCTCTTTTCCCTCAACCAGCTGACCCCAAAAGACTTAACTCATGATGACTGAGTATGAAGGGCTATGGACATCTGAGCTCATGATACCTGCTCCTTGGGCCCTGAATTCCATCTCTGATGGGACTACAGGAGAGTGTGGGCAGCAGAGAGCACCTGCCTCCCAGTTTGCCCGTGCCACTGTAGTTGCATTTGTCTTACTCCATCAAGACTTCTCTGAGCAGCACCCAGGACCTGGGATGACTTTCTCAGACACAACAAGATTTCTTGTTTCATTTTCAGGAAATGACCTAGTGGAATGAACTCGACTTGCCGTCCAAGAACTGGGATAAAATCTCAGTTGTACCACTCACGAGTTTGGTGTCTTTGGATAAACTGCTTTGCTTCCAAGGTTAGTTTCCTTATCTTAAAATGAGAATAACAGTTCCTACCTCATAGATGTTCAGGTGAGATTCACTCAGGCAAGCCCCTAGCTCCATACTTAAAATACAGTAGGGACTTCAAGATGTCAGTCCTCTGCCTCTTCCTCTGTCCACTCATCTCTAAAATGCCTCATGAGGCTGTTGTGAGAATGAAATGACATAAACCAGTCTGGCAAATTTTAGGCACTCAGTAAATGTTAATTAAAATCTAACATACTAAAATGATCAATTTTATGTCACCACCATGATGCCTCAGCCCATGCCTAGTAAGCCAGGGAGTCAGAAAAGAAAGACCAGCCCTTTAGTATGGCTGGATCCTGGCCTGGCCTGTGAACTTGGATTCTGGCTGGCTTTGCTGCCTTTCACCACGTGGGCTCTAAAAGGTCTCTGGCTTTAAGGGAAGGACTCAGCATCCACATAGAAGCCAAAGTGGTCTTCCTAAAAGGCAAAACTAAGCCTGAAACCCTCCTGCTTAAAAACTCTCCAGTGGCTTCCTGCTGACTTCAGGATATCATGCAAATGCTTGAACATATTTTCCAAGGCCCTTTCTGATCTGGTCTGTCTCCATCTCCAGCCTCATCTTCTGTCACCAGCCCCTGCCTTGGCTATATGCCAAACAGCCTGAGTTTCTTTCACATCTTCAAGGGCTGGGTTCATCCCCTCCCCACCCAATGCATCCCAAACACCCGCTTTCATGACACCTATCACAGGTGCAATGGCCTGTTTCATGTCTCTCTACTTCATAAGAACATACACTCCAGGAGGCAGAGGGCTGGGTTCATGCCTGTCTCGTTCCTTATTATATTCCTAGTGCCAAGCACAAAGCTTGGCACATAGTAATAATTAAGCATATTACTATAACAAGCAGGAAAAATGCTATTATACAGGCCACCAAATGCAGGAAAATGAGAAACGTCCCCTTCTCCATGTATCTCACCACCCTGTTCAGTTTGGTAAGCCAGTGCAGGGTTCTGCTCCTCAGTTCAGGAAACAGTTCTGACCCAGCCAGACCTCACATGGAAGGAATAGGTGAAGTGGGGAGGGTTACTGTGGGCTATGTGTCCATAAGACTTGGGGTACAGCTGTCTTCAGTGTCAGAGAGCATTTGTTCATACACGCACACTCCCACACGCACATGGATTCGCTTACATACATCTATGTAGCTACATGCCTGCCCTGTATGTGGGGTGCATGTGTCTCAATGTGATGTATGTCTCCGTGTATGTGTATGGGAATAGGCCAACTGCTACTTTAAAGACCCCATTAAATACATCCATTTCCCCCCCAAAATATCTCTTGTGCCCCCTTTTGGCTCTTTCTTCTTTACCCTAGCCCCACTAATGGCCTTCTTCTCTCTTCAGAGTGATCTATCTCTGCTCACAAACTCACATGTCTCACTCAGTCTCTTTGCTTAGCAAGACAAAAGTCCTGTGGTCAGTAGCACCCACCTTCTTAGAAGATAGTTTAGCTATAATCTATTTCACTTAAGATAATCCCAGGGGTCTTACCCAATCCCCAACCCAAGACATTTATCAAAGCAGCCCTTCCAAGCACACCTTTCATTTGGTCCAAGAATCTTTCATTCCAGCTGCTAGATAGATAACATGGAAGACAGCACTTCCTCTTTAGAGTTACAGACACGTACATAAAATCAAGGGGGGATGAATCCCTCATCCAGCAGGCCCTGTAGGTGATACAATTTACATGGACCTGAGCTTAGGAAGAGGAAGGAAATTCATGCCAAGCCAGTCCCTTGATGATTTATGACACTGTCTTATTTCATCCTCACAACCTTATTCATAGGCTCAGATAAAGAGATTGAGGGTCTGAAAGGGTAAGTAACTTGTCCAAGAACAGCAGACTTAAGGGCAGAACAAGGACTTGACCCTGACTCCCAGGTCCATCTAATTTCTACTGCACCAGGATGCCTCCTTTTGGTATATCTAAATGCACTGAGGTCAATATTGCGATGAGGAGTTCTTCAATGTATATAAAATATGTAAATCATATTTAGAGTCAGGGGAAGGTTTGGAGATTGTGATCAATAAAGAGGCACAGATCACAGCATGTTAGAGCAGGGCAGAGCCTCAGGTTATTTCATCTAACCACCTCATTTTACAGATAGGCAAACTGAAGTCCAGAGAAGAAAAGTGACTTGCCCATGCTCACACAGGAAACTAGAGGCAAAATCAGACCAGACCTCAAGCCAGTTGGCAGCCTGGCCAAGCTCCTTTGACTATATACCCCTACCATTTTTCAGATGATTTACATGTTATTCTAACATCAACTTGCATAAAAATCTCCAGTGCCTTCCAGAACTTGAGATAAAACAATTTATCTTTTCTAACCAGGAAAAGTTTCTGGAGGGACTCTTCCCTGGAAGCCCTCATATATCTTGCCTCCTAATCTCATCCCTCAACAATAAAGGCCTTCCACCTCACCTGAAAAGTCACATCCACTGCATTCTTTGAACGCCCAGCAGCTGAATGTCATGGCTCATGCTTTGGATGTTAAGTCTTGGTCAATATCCTATTTGGAGATGCAGGGACCCTCTTGACCTTCTGATGGAAAAGGCTGGAGCATTTCCCATTCTGCATTCCAATATTTCCCACCCTGATGGAGCATACCTAAAGCTGTTCATTGGGACTACGGGATGCAGGCTTCTACTCATACAGGCCAACTTTGGAGCCAGCCCAGACCTCTCCATCTCTGGTGCAGTGCAGCAGTACTGAAAACCCAAGATGGAGTGCAAAAAGATATGCCTTTGGCTCAATATGTAAAAATGCTCCAGCAATAAATTTAAGCAATTCCATTTGGGGCATCTCACAATTTCCTCCACTCAGACAAGCTGCTTTTTATTTCAAACGTTCCTGAAGGAAATTGGCCAATTGCTTACTTCAACTGTCAATGCCATTATGCTGAACCTGGCGGCAGGACACTAATACAACCTGGAGATTTCTCAGAGATGGATCCTTGCAAAACTGGCCACTAAAGCAGGGGCCCATCCCAGGGGGTCTGTGGACTTTGACTCCTAGGAGCACCTAAGAGCCCCCACCAAAGAGAACAGAGGTGGCTGGGGCCAGGGCTGTGCTTTAGAGAACTAGGAATAAGGGTAAAAGATCCAGGCTGGCCCTCCAGGTTGACAATTATATCCTAAACCCAGAGGGTGAAGTAACCCCCAGCTTAACCTGGGATGGCATCTGTAGGCCAGTGAACTGACCAGAGGAGGCGGGAGGGGGCATCAGTGTCCGAGGAGTCTGATAATCACAATTGCAGCCCCGTTTACTAAGCACGCTCTCTTTCTATGCCAGGTACTGTGCTAGGCATCATACATGCACAGCTGCAGTAAATCCAAACTCCTTAGCAGGTCCCTTGTAACAGTGCCTGGTATAGGGTAAGCACTATCCAAGTATTAGCAAATGCTGTTGCTGTTGTTGTTGTGAGTTGTTGTTAAGAAGGGGCTCCCAAGCCAACCCTCACTGGTCCGGAATAGACAAGGTCACCCTATAAGTTCCTGAGTCACCCTCATGTCAGAGATGGGACTTGGCTGCAGGCACTGACAATTTGAACGGCCCCTAGATTGGACCAGGATCTGCGTGGTCAATCGTGTCATTCCCTGCTTCCTGATCACAAAGATGCTGCACCTCTTTCCCTGGGAGCCCACACAGGCTGACTCAGAAACGGCGCTCACAGAGGTGCCTCCCCCACTCTCACCCCACAGCAGGAAAGGTTTCATGTGACACTTTAGGAAGAAGGGATTTATTTTTACGGTCAAGGCAGAGTTGCGGTGAGTGACTCCTGACTCTGGCATTGCCATGACAACACCCGGAAGATATCCCTGGCTGAGAGCTGAGGCTCAGACAGCCTCTTTGTTGGTTTGTAAAGCTAAGTGGCTGTCTCAGGTGAATGGGTTCTGGGAAGGCTTCTCCAGGCTAAGGAGAAGGGGCTAAACAGCGACAGCATGAATTAATCATTTCCCCTTCACAGAATTGGCTTAGGGACACCTAAGGTTAGAAGCGGGTCTCTTCGTATTCAGTCCTGTTGAAATGTGCCTTATACAGGACTTCTGAACTCCATTTTACCCCCACTCTTCTCAAAGGATATCTGCTCCTTCCTTTCTCTCCAGAGCCTTCCAGCCTCTAGATGGTCCTGAACCATTGATCTGACCCCTCCTCCCACACCACAACTGGATTATAGTCAGAAGAATACACTGAGCAACAAGTAATTCCTGGTTCTAGGCTAGACACAGAGGATACAATGATGAAGAAAAAATGGTCACATCTCCAGGTTCCCTAGAAAACAGCCTGAGACCAAAACTAACACGAGAGGCCCTATTAATGTCAGGGTCCAAGGAAAGAGTAGGGAAGAGTAAATGAAGAAGGAGGAGAGCTAATCAAATCTAGCCCAATGCATTAGAGACACAGAGATATCATTAAATATGCAATGATGTGGAGAAAATTGTATTCTTAGAACTCCTTTCAGGGAGAATAGTCTTTGCACCTAGAAAAGACTTAGATAAAGCCAATTATAAGGTGGGACCTCAAAGCAGATGCCTGAGAGATAAGAAGTGGATGCTTCATTGCCTTCTAAGGAAACTCAGTCTGGTTAACTGCAGCACTTTTGTTTTGCTGGGTGGGGTATGCAAGTTTGGGCGAGATTGACCTGCTCTGGACAGGAGAAGAGAGATGGAGAATGGCCCAGTCTGTCCTCCTTCTCCTCCTTCCTCCTTCACCCTCTCCTCCCTCTAGGTGGGAGACAACGTGGCTATAAGGAGGTGCCTGGGGAGTGACCAGCTATCCAGTCACAATGTCCTGAGGAGTGAGTTGGCTTGAGTTTGATTTGGCCTACTCAGATGAGTCAAGTGGTCAACAATGCTTTTAGACTTTAGAGGGGACCTTACCCAGTGGCCAAGTGAGCAGGGTCTCTTTGGGGCCAAGGAGTCACAAGTGCTGAAGGAACCGACAGTGAACAGAGTTGCTGGGCTTCCCAGCAAAGTTGGCTGCAGTTTAGCTCCCCAAGGAGGTAATGCTGCCTTCCCTAACCTCGGCATAGAGGTATATAAAATAAAGACTCTCCTGCCTTTGAGGCACTCACAATGACTGGGAGAGACAGCCCTGCAAACAGGAAATTATCATTCACTATGATTAAGGGCTCTGGTTGCATTGTATATGGTGCTGGCAGAGCACAGGGAAGCCACCATGCAGGGGTGGGTGGCATCAGGGAAAGCTTCTCGGAGGAGGTAGGGCTGCTTTTGGGGGACAGGGACAGGGAAGATAAGAGAAGGAGAGCATGAGAGAGGGTAAGATGGTTCCAAACAGAAGGAATAGGATGAGCAAGGAACAAAGGCATGAAATACCATAAGATGTACAAGGAACAAGTCATTCAGAATTGTTAGACAGAAAGTGCATGATGAGGAGTGGTGGAAGATGATTCTGCAAAGAGGAGAGAAGGAGCAAGATCATGAAGGATCTTAGATGCTCAAGGTACCTGGACTTTTACCTTGAAAGGTGATGGAGGCCATGGAAGGTTTTTAAACTTGGCAGTAACATAGTTCCCTTTTAACTCTTCTCTCTTAAATTTCTTGATACTAATGCTAATAACTATTTTCTTCTTTCCACCTGGCTGCATCCTGGCCATTCTTCAAGGCTTTCCTGAAAGCCCATCTCCCTCAGCAAGTCCTCAGGACTTACACAGGAATCTGTCTCACTGTCTTTCATTTGACTTTTAACCTAATCTCAATGGACCCAGTTCTGGCTGTGGCCTGCTCACTAGACTGCAGGATCCTGAAAGACAGGGCCTTGAATAATTACTCCCATGTTCCAGTTCCTTGTGCCACCTAAGGAAGGAACTCTGAAATGCAAAGCACTGCAGATATGTTTACTACTGCCACTCCTATTAAGACTACTGTTAAAATTATCAGAACTATATGTATTATTGGGGTTCTTTTAATATTAAGTATGCCTTATCTGTGGGAACCCCTGACTTTTTGAACCCCCATTGGAGTTAGTTAAGTGAAAGAATTTAGGATTTGTAGTCTGAAGAGGTGAATTAAAATGGGGAGACCCCAAATTGTGAAAGGTCTATTGAAGAACAAGAGGATTAAGAAGGTTCTGGAAGTCAGATTCCCCAGGAGTAATACCTAATAAAAGCCTGCCCCCATCATTCCAGCTTGTGACCGGGCTGTTTACACATCAAAGGCAAATTAGGCAGCCAACACTCAATCCCAGACAAATGGGACAGATTCCATTAGCGGCATCTTCCAGGTGAAGCTGGGAATCTTCCCCATAGCACTCCCTTAGAAGCTTCCAAACATAGATACTTCGGAAGTCCAGGTACAAGTGCCCTGAGAATGGGATAGGATAGGCCAGACCAGGAATGTCCACATGATCAGGAAAGGCCCATAAATCAAGGGATCCCTGTGATCTGTGTTTTCTTCAGTTTCCCAGAGATTGAGCACCTGGGAAAACAAAAATAGCACAGTGCAAGAGCTTAGTCTTGAAGGTCCAGCAGGAGCAGGTGAAGCTTACAGACCACCTCTGTCTGCAGCTCCATATCTTCATCACAGGACAGACCTGCCCACAGAGAGTTTATGGTCTCTGCAGGAGAGCAAGCCCTACGCGTCTGTGTCTCCTCTACTGGTCACCAAGGTAGACACAGCTGAGCTGGCTGATCTACTGGTGGCCTGTCCTCCTTCTCCCTCCTTAAGCTGCTAAACTATCAGAATCTGTTCTGATTGAAGAGGGTGCCCATTATGCCATAAAAAAAAAAAAAAAAAAACAAGTGCGTGTGCTATGGACTGAGGGGCAGGAGATGTAGAAGAGATGGAGGAGTGATGGCCAATCACATGACCCATGGCTGCTAGGAGAACAGCCCCTCCTGACTCTCCTCCTACTTCTCTGCCCTCTCCAGGCCTCCTTAATGAATACTTGCTTGATTACAAAGGGGTCTTATCAAGGCTTGATCAAGGTTGCCTATGAGCTTGAGTACCAGTCATATATAATCTTCATGTTGTTTTCCATGTGAAGGGTCTCAGAGAAAGTCTAAGTTTTTCTCTAAATTGGTTGGCCCAATATAATGCCCGATTCTCATACTTCCTGTATGTTTGGGCTCAATGCTGGTGCAATGGCCCAACCATGAAGGGGCCTGATGAATTCATCGCTGTCAGCCCGAGGGGGAGAGATTGCAACCAGTGTAGGAATAACTTTCCAACAGTCAGAACTGCCTGAAGAAATAATGGCTAACTTCACAGATAGTGAACTTCCTATCACTGGAAAGGTTCGAGCAGAGCTGGCTAACCACCAGGTAGAAAAGCTGTGGAGGAAATCCATGAATCTTTAGTGGGATTTCCCAGCCCTGAATCTATGATTCTGTGTTCTCCTACAGCCTCCACACCAACGATGGGCTCCCCCGTCCATGTTTTATGTGACCTCACCACTCTGAAGATCCATCTTTGGCAAGAAAAAAAAACTGTGCCAAACAGCAGCAGAAGTCTGCTTTCTCGCTGGTTTCCTGTGCATGCTACACCTCACTTCTTTTTGCTCTAAACACAACTGGAGTTTAGTCCAAGGAAGGGAATTTTACTTTTCTAAAGGTTTGTTATCATCCAAGAAATAAAAAAAGATGAGTAAGCAGTAGAGGCCGGGATCCAGGAAATCTCCAGCTCTCTTCCCCAGGATTTTAATTCCTAGGAGATACCCAGTGGGGATAACCCTATGCTGCCCAGAGTCTCCCTCCCCAACAGAAGAGATAGGGGCTCCCCTCCCACATTGAAGGTCCCTAAACATGTAATGAACCATTGGAGAGGAGAGGGCTCCTGGGTCCACCTTGATAACAAAGTCAGATCTACTGCCATGGAGCAAGATCTTCCTGGCAGAGGAAAGTAAGAGTACAGGACTGCTTCCAGCTGCCCAGCAACCATCTCAAAAGAGAACCAGAAGTTATCAACCACCCACTACTAACATAAAGGATTGAAAATATTCCAGAACAGGTGTAACTTTGCACAAGTTGGCTGGATTTATTATCTCCTCCAAGTTTCCTAGTAGGGAGTAGCATTAAAAACCTTAGAACTTAATTTAGGGACTAGGAAGCAAAGAACTAGGAAGACAATGCCCCACTTGAAAGCCAATCGTCATGGGAGGAATCCCAAGGGATAGAGTGGCAGCTTGAAGACAAATGCCACGGAATGAATTCCACAGCTCAAGACTTGGGATCCTGAATACACCAGTTGAGAAGAGTGAAATCATAGAGCCCTTCTTATCTTGAACTGCTCCAGGATATACTGGGGTGGCACTCAGGCAGGCCTACCTATTATACATGACTCCACCCCTGGCCATAAATGAATGGGCCAGAGGAGGACAGCTAATCCAAGCTGGGTCAATCCATTCCTTCTTGAAAATGTGAACTGAAGAACAGGACTGGAAGTTGACAGCTCAGTCATGCTAATAGCTAACCAGTGGCAGTAGCATCACCTGGGAAATTGTTAGAAATGCAAATATGCAAATTCTTGAGCCCCACCCAGACCTACTGAATCAGAACCTTCTGAGACTGGAACCCCAAAATTCCTCAAGGTGATTCTGATGCCCACTAAAGTTAGAGAACATTTGTTTTAAAAGGAAGGAAGCCCACGAACTCCTGCTGCCAAGTCCCTCCCTCTGCCAATGTTTCTCTGGATTCTGTAAAACACCCTAATATCTGTCCAATAGCTCAAATGTATTTTCCCTAAAACTACCTCAAATTAGTTTCTATTACTTGCAACCAAGAAAACATTAACTGATACCATTAGTTAAGCCTGAGATAACAGAAATACACAGCTCCATCTTCCAAATCATCACCACCACCTCCCAATGCCTCCATATCCAACCCACCTCCATCTCCTCTAGTGGGAATGGCTCTGACCCCATTCCCATTTCCCCTGGTCCTTTATGTACCATCTCAAACTAGAAATTAACATGTTCTTATAACTCCTTGATTTTTCCTCCTTTAGTCAAGGTAAAGCCTTCTCTTAGGCTACCTTTCCATTCCTAACACAGAGGCCTTCCACACTTGTTCCCAGGAATGCATTTCCTTTAAAGAAGATGGAAACTTCTCACAGAAGCTAAAGTTTCTCTAATAAGTTACTTGCCAAGGGTTACACCATTAGTGAGAGAAACATTCAGAAACCAAAACAACTGCATCTGCTGCTTTTCATCCACAAACCCTCTCCTTAATTCTCCCTCCAGTCCCTGAGTGAGGAGAGAATGGCTGAGCAGAGAGCCCCCTCCAGCCTGAGGCCTGTGCTCTGCAAAACAGCAGATTCTGCCATTTATTTTTCCACCCTCATTTATGGACATATGTGTGTGTGCATGTGCACATGCTCATGTGCATGCACATGTGTGTAAACCATAAGCTCAGTTCCAAACAGCTGTTTATAAGTCCATTTGTGACTTTGTTTGCAGGGGGAGGGGGAGTTAAGCTTGTAATCCTCATTAAATAGAAGAACAAGTTGGTACATCACATAATCTTCTCCTCTGCTCTCCTAGGTGTTCTTTTTCCAAATAGCCCTATTTCTCCTACTTAGAAAATCTGTTGAGTCGGGCAAACTTCCTCCTTCAAAATCTCTGCCAGAGGAGTCCTTAGGGGGTATAGTATCAATATTATGGTCTTGACACTCGCTTTGACCTTGTGTAGACTTCAGGGGCTCCTGAGCCTATGGAATCATTCATGTCTCGCAAGGAGCAATGCTTTCACCATGACCTTTAAGTTCTCAAACAGATTCCTAGGCGGCTCCTGAACTCACCTGAGGCTAATGAGCACCCTCCATTGATCTGCTCCTCTCTAGCCCTACACTCAAAATGTTCTCACTTTTTTTTTTTTTTTTGTCAATTGTTTCTCATCATATTTTGCTGATTATTGTCAATGGCTTGGGACCAACACTTTTGACATATTACCTGATTTACTCTGGGTCCTTCACAATCATGCCACTACCAAAAGAAATTATCCCATTTTAACTTGCAACATTCATTTCCTCACCACTTTAAATTTTTGAAATTATTATTCCGCTTTGGTTTCCATCATAACCATATGTCTCTTCTAGTTAACATTTTCAACATGCTCACTCACTGCTTCTACACTTATTGGTCATAATGATAACAACATTTGTAAAACACCGTCAGTCTAAGCACAAACATAGCAAATTTGCCTAACAAATCAAGTGACAACCAAGCACAACTGCTAATGTCATCTGTTGGTAGCAGGAAGAGTTGAAATGTTTTTCCTCTGGAGCAGGGGTGGACAAACTTTATTTATTTGTAAATAAAGTTTTATTAGAACACAGCCATGCCTATTCTTTTGTATTGTCTATGTCTGCTTTTGAACTATGACTGTAGGGTTGAATAGTTACAACAGGAACCATATAGCCCTCAAAGCCTAAAGAATTTACAATTTGCACCTTTTCAGAAAAAGTGCCAACCCCTGCTCTGGAGCATTTATGGACGTTAATAAGTTGAAAGTTTGCAAATATAGGAATATCCAACTTGAGTCTATGCATGACTCGGATAGATGACCCTCATGAAGCTCATTTGCATGAGATCCAAGAGTCTTTTGAGAAAATACATCTTAAGGAAAGAAGGGGCCAAACTTAATAAGGCTGACCCATTCAGAAAGCTTTAGTCAATACAGCAGAAGAAAGTTTCTCATTTCTATATAGTAGCTGTAATTCCAACCCACTCTTAGCTAACTTCCATGGATGCATATCTGCATCTTGGAGAAGAAGATGCTTATCTTAGCCAGCTATAGCTTCAATAATGCTGCATAACAAACAACTCCAAAACTCAGTGGCACACAGCAATAAGCATTTATTCCTCACTCTGGCGTTTGCAGGTAAGCTCAAGTCACAGGTCTGCTGTGACTGGCTCTGTTCCCCATGTCTCTCAATCTTCCGTAAAACAGTGGTCTACACAGGGCATGTGTTTTTCACAACAGTGGCAGAAGTTCAAGAAAGCAAGCCCAACTGCACAAAGCACATATCAAGTCTTTGCTTGATTCACATCCACTAGCATCCCATTGACCAAAGCAAGTTATATGACCAAGGCCAACATAAATAGGTGGGAAATATACTCCTCTCATACAGGTTTGTGGAAAGGAAATGAATATTTGCTGAACAATAATACACCTAGATAAAGACTGGAAGGCTTGTTTCAGCAAACTCTTTAAAACTTTGGGATGCCTGTAAAATAGTGGAGCACAAAAGGGAGAGAGGCTCTCTCTTTCTCTCCACCTGCACTTCACCAAGGACTACCATTCAGCTTTGGCACACATACTATGTTCCTTGAGAGATGGCAGCAACAGCAGAACCCAATGAAACAACAGTCAGGCAGGGGTGGTGTTGAAGGGAATGCTGGAGCTCAACAGGTTGCCCAGGAGAGCAGAGGGAGAAGCTGTAGTGCCCAGCAAGCAGCAGCCGCGCCAAGTTTCCAGCACCCCCAGAGCAGCAATGGCTCCTGCAGAGGGGCCTGACTTGCCCAGTGGAGCAGCAACACCCCCTAGAGGAGAACATGATACTCAGTGAAACAGCACCATACTTGCCCAGAAGCATCAGGCACACATCCTGAGAATTCTCAGGAAAACAGGAGATTTTCATAGGGTTAAGAAAGTGACACAAGGCAGTGAAATTTGAGTCATTTCTGTTACTCGTGACCTCGTTTATACTCACAGATTGGTAGATCCTGGAGAATTTCAGATTATACAAAGTTATACACACACATAGCACAGTACAAATACCCTTAAAGTCCCACTTATGAGAAAGAAGCAGGAGCATTCGCCTCTCATAACATTTCCTTCCTTTCTTCACATATTCCTGAAACATAGATTCCTATCTATCTCTACCAAGATGAACCAGTGGACGGTAACTAATCCTGCACCCAGGGGCAGAGCAGCCTCAATTCTGGAATCTCCGGAGAAGTTCATTGGAAGAGCCTCTTTGCTGGGAGGGTTCCTCCCTGCTCTCCATCTGTCCAGTCCCACCAGACTCTGGCGCCGATGACCATTAAGCAGTAAGTGCAGCCTAATGGTGGCTAATGGCCTGCTTAAGTACTCTTTACCCAAAGGAACCCCTGGCGCTGACTCACTTACATGTATTGAGTGGTCCTGCAGACCCTGGAGCCACTCCTCCTAATGAGAAGATCGACCAAAATGGGATTGACTGAAATGCTGAATTCCAGCCCAGGAAATGGCTGGGGAGAGAAAGGGAGCACTTCCAGGACCCTCAGGAAGGGCTCAACGTGAGAGCACAGACCTCCTTTTGCTGTTCACCTGTGGGTCCCGTTGCAGGGGCCACCATATAGGGGCTGAACAGGTAAAGTGTTGTAATACTGTGGGGCCTGCAAGGGACCAGCCTTGACCTTCACCTCCACTCTTCCTCCCTCACCATTCCCACAACAAAACCCTGGAGTTCATCCTTATGCAGAGGTGCCCTGCCTCAGAAATCCATTCTGTCCATGGTCACCTGCCCTCCAGCTCTCTCCCACCTGCTTCCCACTGCCCCTGTCTTTCTGTGGACATTTTCTATCCCAGTAATGAAAGCATGTTTCTTCCAGGTATTCAAGCCAAGAACTTAAGAGTCATTCTGAATACCTTCCTCTCCCATGCTCCATATGCCAATCCAGCACCACATTCTACTGATTTTTCCTGCTAAACGTCTCCCAACTCGGTCTCTCTCCATTTTCCTTGTCCAACCTCCTGTTATCTCCTGCCTGGCTGCCTGGACCAGTTCAGTGACACAGTCTCCCCACCACTCGTGGCAGGGGACCCAGTTGTATCTATCATTGTATCTCGAATGTTGAGCATAGCACAAGATAAGTTCTCAGAAAATTCTTTCTGGATGAATGAATTAGTAAAGGGGTCAAAACATATCCAGGAGGGAAGCGGCTGTGGCTCAATCAGTAGGGCTCCCGTTTACCATATGGGAGGCCCCGGGTTCGGTTCCCGGGGGCCTCCTGGTGAAGGCAAGCCCGCCCGCACGACGTGGTTAGCTGACCCAGCGAGCACAAGCAGCAAGGGGGGGATGAATGAATAAATAAATAAAATCTTTAAAAAAAAAAAAAAAAAACATATCCAGGAATAATTGTTCTCAGCTTGTCTCTCTTCCCCATACTAGCTGTGTGCTCCTTAATTAGTCACTCTGAGCCTGTTACCCTACCTGTTAAATGGAGATGATCCAATCACAAGGAAGGGTATTGTGAAAATTAAAGGAAATAATAATAAAGGAATTATAATAGCAAAAGAACTGTGTTTTGCTGCTAATGATAATCTGAAAAACAGTGGTCCAAACCAAACAAGAGTTTTTCTTTATCTCCATTATTAAAAGAAAGAAAGAAGCTGTTGCTAGCATTGGCCCAGAAATTCAGGAACATCTGGGTCAAGACTCCTGTGATATACTAGGCCTTTTCTTTATGATTACCTCATGATTACAAAATGACTGCTGCACCTCCAACATTCGTTGATGATCTAAGTAAAAAGAAGTAGAAATGCCAAGGGCAAAAGAGCAAAAGGGATGTTTGCCAGTTGAGGTTCTTTTAAAGAACTACATATACTTCCCAGTTGGCTAAAAAATAAAGTTTTGGATCAGGCATCAAAAATCTGCTTGAATGGCTATATCAGTTAGGGTTCTTGGTTGGAGGCATTAGAAACACCTCTGGCTATCTTAAATTTTAAAAAAATAATGTATCAGAACAGTATTGGGGGCTAACAAAATTGTTAGGAGGCTGGGGAATTAGGGTTATAAAATAAATAAGAACCAAGACTCTCCCAAGGGCCAAAACACAGGAAATGGTCTGGCCAGGATCCTAGGGCCACTACAGCAGGACACCAGTGCCACTAGCCACAGCTTGCTACACACCAGTGAATTCCTACCCATGGTCCTTTCTTTGCATAATTTGCTCCAGGCTCAAAGTCCTGAGCAGAGCAACTAATTGGCCAAGCCCAGTGTACCAGTCAGAGTCCTGGCAGGAATCAAATGACACAAATTGGGTGATTTGAGAAGCATTTAATTAAAGGTTATTTACAAATGTGAAAGGAGGGAATAACAAAACAATAAGGCATTCTGAGGTTTGTAACAGCAAGGAGCTATGATAGTCCTTGAGAGCCAAGGGGAAGACGTGGTTACTGAAACCCGAAAAGAATGAGTCCTGTGGCGAGGGAGGACCATTTACGGAGCTGTGGCCTTCAGTACAGGGCCGTGGTCAGCCCAAGGTGATCCAGCAGGGAGGCATCTAGGAAAACAAATACCCTGACCTCATTCTCCTTCCTCTCTCTAACCTCCAATGACCACAGCCAACTGGTGCCCAGAAGGCAAGGGACCCATATATGTCAACCTCTGGGGGCCCAGAGCAGAAAGAGAGGATCTGAAGGAGCTAACAAGCTGCACTTTTTGCCTCTTAGCATCCACTTTTGTCGTTCATCTTCTGAAAAAAAATTTCATGTCTTCAGGCCAGAGAACACACAAAGTCTATCCACCACTATATCATCGCAGGATGATGTCCTTTCAGTCAAACTTTTTACTGAAAATATAAAAATACATTTAGCCACTGCCAGTGTTCTTCAGAATAGGTAGTGGGGGGGAAGCAAGAGAAAATAATTGACATGCAACGCAGCTGCTGCTCTGAGAACACCCTGGCTGAACAGAGAGGTGGCCCAACCTCCATTCCTGTAAGATCTGAACCCTTGGTAGTCTTATTTGCCATTGATTAAAACTATCAGGCAGGTAGTACCAAAGGCATCCCAGTGACCCTGGGGCTCAAAACAGGCTCCTTCCTGCCCCCATAATGTAACAGCAACCCAATTTTTCCCTGGTAACCAGGTCAATCACCCTGGCCAGTACTGGTACCCTCTCTTCAACCTGTTGGCTCAGCAGGAGGAGGATCCCAAAATGGCCAGGCAATTCTCTCAGCTTCTAATTCATTATAAACAAGACAGTGTTCCTGGAAACAATAAGGAAAAAACCTTCAGGTAGATTATTGGGCGTAATAGAGAGAGGGCTGCTCCCATCTCCACTCCTTGGTGCCCAGGTCAACACATTCTGGCTACAGGAGAGGCAACACCACATCTTGGCTGCTGTTTTAAGGCACACACCACACTCCATGGGACCCCACCCCAACTTCTCGGGTGGTAGCTCATAGCTAGTGTTTAACTTAACCTGCAGCAGGCCTGTTTTCCAGGGCTGCTGTAACAAAGTCCCACAGACTGGTTGACTTAAAAAATGGGAATTTATAGTCTTGCAGTTTTGGAGTCTAAAAGTTCAAAATCAAGGTGTCAATAGCATCAGGCTTTCTCCAAAGCCTGCAGCATTCTGGTGGTAGCTTGCAGGCAACCCATTACTCAGTCTCAGCCTCTGTCACATGGCCATCTCTCTGCCCATCTCCTCCTGTGTCTAAATTCCCTTTGCTTAAAGGGCTCTAGTCGTGTTGGATTAGGCCTCCATGATTCAGTCTGGCTTCATCTTAGCTAGTAGGATCTTCGAAGATCCTATTTACAAATGAGTTCACATTCATAGGACTGGGGTTTAGGACCTGCAAATGTCTTTATGGGAGCTATGATTCCATCCATACCAAGGCCTCTTCACAATCCTCTCAAGCCAGCTATTCTGAGTGATGGGGCATGTAGTAAGATCAGTGGATTTCCATGGACTTGAGGTTATCCTATGTCTTTTGCCACAAAAAATGTCTCCTGGTTAGATGCATTATAGGGGGAAAGAAAAGGAATTCCTTAAGTCCAAAAAATGATGGTTCTGGAAGAAATGCTGAACCGAGTGAGCATGAATATATTCCAATAAAACTCTAATTATGGACAATGAAATTTGAATCTCAGATAATGTTCACGTATCACAAAATATTACTCTTCTTTTTTTATTTTTTTCAACTATTTAAAACAGGGCAGGAATGATAAGTCCATCCCTGATGTGCATCCTACTCAGTCACACTCACACAATATATCCTGGGAGGGCTTTCGTTTCACCAAAGTATTGGGAAAGGGCACCAGAATTCATGGAAGGCACGTTGCTTATCACTTGCACCATCTCCCAGAAGCAGCTGGCCTGATAGGAAAGTGAAATAGCCTGATGAAAGTTCAGGGTAAATGTCTCTACGCGTGGGTTATTATGGAAATTGCACGTGCTTGTCTCTGATGGTTTGGCACCATCTTTACCTCAGTATCTCTGGGATTCCATTTTTACCACTGAGATCAGAGACCCCAGTTCCATCTTCACCTTACAGATGACAGTCACTACAGAGCTCTTTAAGGATACTGTGCCCAATGGCAATGTATTTCTTATTATTTGGTGAAAGGAGGATGCTTCAGGCCCTCCCAGGATATGTGGTTGGGGGAGAGTGGCTGAGCAATTTGCACATAAATGCCCTAGTCCTTCCTTTCTATCTCCCTGAGCCTTCAGACATCTTCAACTACAGCAACAGTACTCAACCAGAGACAGTTTGCTTTCTTGGGACATATGGCAATGTCTGGAGACCTTTTTGATTGTCACAACTATGGGATTACTTCTAGAATCTAGTGGGTAGAGGCCAGGGGTGCTTCTAAATGTCCTGCAGTGCACAGAACAGCCCCCTACAACAAAGAAGCAATAGGTCCAAAATGTCAGCAGTGCCATGATGGGAAAACCTGCCAAACAAGTTCCGGCATCTTGATTTCATTAACTCTAGGCCGTTGGGTCCAGCTTTCCTTCAGCCAGCCTCATATTCTGGAGAGTCTCAGAGTGTGATCCCCACACCAACAACATCAGCATGACCTGGGAACCTGCTGGAGATGCAAATTCTCAGGCCCTACCACAGACCTACTGAATCAGAAACTCTGGGACTAGGGCCCCACAATCTGAGACTTAAAAAGTCTCCAGATGATTCTGATGCTAAAGGTTGAGAACCATTCTAGTAGACCAGGGGCTGCCAAACTTTTTCTGTAAAGGGCCAAACTGTAAATATTTTAGGCTTTGCAGGCTATACAGTCCCTGACACAACTACTCAACCCTGCTTTGTAGTGCAAAAGCAGCCATAGACAATACATAGCCGAGTGAGCATGAATATATTCCAATAAAACTTTAATTATGGACAATGAAATTTGAATTTCATAGAAGGTTCACGTATCAAAATATTCTTCTTTTGATTTTTTTCAACTATTTAAAAAATGTAAAAGCCCTTCTTCACTCCAAGGCCATACAAAAACTATTTGGAGGCTGTATTTGGCCCCAGGGCCATAGTTTGACAATCTCTACAGTAAATTAACACCACCCCCAAGGACTCAAGCTGGCACATTAAATTCTGGATCCCAGGGCATTATACTCATGTCGCTGAAGTTGACTTGAAGAAACTGTGCAGACTTACTCTCCTCCCTCCCTCTAATCTCCTGCCAGTGGTCCCATTGGCTTCCCTGCTTCCTTGTACACATAGCTGAGTGACAAGGATGGGGAGTAGATCTCAGGGTGGGGGTGTGGAGCACCGTATGGAAGATACCCAACACACTCAAGAGAGAAGTGGGAGAATGGAGGCCTGCTCCCCTTCAGCTTCTAGAAGGAGCACTGCATCCTAAAAGAAGGGTGTGGGATGTTGCAAAGATTAAAAATGTCAAATATCTGCTATAAAGGTACGTGTTCATCAGTGCCAAATGTTTGCCTTAGTGTTTTGTTGATACAACAGAAATTTAAAACAGAAAGATCTACAAACGTTTGCTGCCCCTGCACAGTAAGGACCAGGCCCCCCGTGTACCCAAGGAGGTTTCGCATGTTTCTCTCCCCACAGAACTCTCAGATCATCAGCGCCACTGGCAGGCTGACTTCAAACGTCATCATCAAGCGCATCCTTGTGCATCCTTGTGCGTGCTTACTGATACCCAACACCTGAGCCTACGCGGCATCCAGTGTTAGACCCAAACCAAAAACCCCACAGCCTCCTGGGTGTGAATAGCGCACCACTTAATTTTCCTCGGGTACTTAGCAAAGCCACCATCGTGAAATCAATGACAGTGCTTTCACACCTGAGGGGGACCCTTGACAGCGCCGCTGGCTTGGAACATTAACCAGCCCTCGAGGCTACTGCTAGGCAAGGGCTGCCGTGCAGAACGTTAGGTCTTTTTTTTTTTTTAAACAATTTATTGAAGTACATCATTCATGCATGAACATACATAAACTATAAGTGGTCAGCAAACATGGTGATCTTACAAAACAAACATGCATAACATCATGCAGGGCTCCCACACATCACCCCACCACAAATACTTTGCATTGTTGTGAAACATTTGTTAACAAATCATGAAAGAGCATCGTCAAAGTATTACTACTAACTACAGTCCGTATCTTCCTCCCCTAGACATTTTTAAAGGATTTATTTATTTACTTACTTTTATCCATTTTTACCCTCCCCCCCCCCGGTTTTTGCTGTTTCTGTGTCCATTTACTGGGCAACTCTCTGTGTCTGTTTCCTGCCCTCTCTTCTCATCCTTCTCCTCCTGCCTTCACTGGGATTTGATCCTTGACATAACAAGAGAGTGGCACAAGGGAGAGCCAAGATGAGACACACTGAAAAACCAGGAACCAAGGTGGTGCAGGCGGTAGTAGGACGCCTCTCTCCCACGTTGCAAGTTCAGAACGTTAGCTCTTAACATGTAGCATGTAGCATGTAGGCACATGCTTCACACACAGCACACGTGCGCATTGTCCAAAGGCCACCCTCGTCACACACACACACACACAGCACCCAGAGCTACCAGGCAGTACATCATAAGCAATTCTACACCCGCACTCATACACAAATACACAGACACAGGCATCTTTCTTTAAATAGAATTGTTCAGGGGAAAGCATTTTTAGCTATCTACTTAGAAAGCCCATGGAGCCTGTGCAGGAGGCGGGCCAGGGGCTGGGTCAGGGAAGGACTCTTGAAGGTGGACATCAATGGAGTGGAGGCAGGCAGGTTTAGCCTAAAGGCTTTTTTATGCCTCTCACAATGGCTATTGACATCCTAGAAGTTAGGAAATGGAAAAGCAAGCAAGCATCTTACACTATCCACTTAGCTGAGTGGCTATCTGGAATTGAGTTCCTCAAATGAGAGACACAGAGAGAAAGAGAGAGAAAGATAAAAGGGTGGGAGAGTCATTTGTTCTCAGAGATGCACTAAGAAAGGGCTCACTGGAATGAAAACAGTCAAGCTGCTAGAGACACCCATATCTGAGTTTCAACTACACTGATCAGCTATGTGACCTTGGGCAAGTACCTCACCTCTCTGAGCATCAGTTTCTCAATTTTATAAATAGGGTTACTGTGAGAATTCAACAAGGAAACCTGTGGAATGTACTGGCACAGTGCCTTCCATGGAGTAGGCACTCATCAAATGCTATTTCTTTTTTCTTCCCTCTCTCCATGGAGGGAGAGAAAGGAACATGAAATCCCTTCTCCAGGAAACACCAAGTTCATTCCCTACACTCAGTCACCAAATCCTGGCTATTCCATTGGCATAATTTTATTTCTGTTTCCTGACTGGATCCTGACTTGATCCTTGCACACGATATTAGATGTGCTTTTGCCCCTGGTATTTTGCGTACCTGTCTAATTTTTGGCTCCAATGCTGGGATTTGATTTTCTGGCTGCATCTCCTCCTGTGAACTCTTTTTGCTGACCCTGCTTCCTGACTCAAGTCAATCCTGTCTTTTTATCTTCTGCTCTTTCCCTCCCTTCCACCCTTTTGTCCTTCCCTCTTTCCTTCCTTCCCTCTGTCCTCCCTTCTTTCCTTTCTTTCTCCTTCCTTTCCTTCCTCCTTCTTTCCTTCCTTCCAATCTACAGTAGCTATAGAGAATCTACAATGTGTCCAGAACAATGCTAGGCATTGAGCCTAATGGGCAATCCCAGAAACAAGACAAATATGGTCCCTGATCTCAAAGGCCTTCAGTCAAATAGGAGAGACAGACAGTGAACAAATATATACCAGCATGTTGTAATGGAAGCGTTGGCCGGGGCACTGAGAGACAACAGCTCTCATATTTCAAAGGAGGTGTTAGATCATATGCAGAATTTACAAAGGAGGCTGTCAAAAATGGTTTCACATCAAGTGTACATACAGGTCCAGAGTTGGATGTGAGGGACATATTTTTGCAGAGAATCTCCTGGAGTGAACTGTGATGTGAATTCCGTCACTACCCATGAGGAGGCATGGGGGCTCTACTACATGCTACCAGTATTTGGTTTTTCTCTATTTCTGGGCACCAGAGAGATTGCACCCCACCCACCTGCCTTGAAGTTTAGCATGACCATGTAATTTGCATGGTCAATGAAAAGTGTCACTTCCGGGCAGAAGCATTTCATCGCAGTGTTCAAGTGTTCAGCCCTCCAGCCCTCTCTTCCTGGCTGTGACAGTTGTAGAAGTACTTTTGATACTGAGGTGCCCTAAGGGCAAAGCAATCTGGATTGCTGAGTTAGCACTTGGAGGACACCTGCCCTGGAGTGTTGCCTGAATCCACAGTGGACTGAGATCAAGAATTGAACTTTTGTGGTTTTAAGTCACATTGGTAGGACCACTGTTTGTTAACTCAGTATAATCTTGCCTGGTCTGATTAGTGCATGGGTGTTAGCTCCTAACCCCAAGTCAAGAGACAATGGCCTTGGCAGACCACTTGGAGAACTGACTATGGGACCCCTGAAGTCTTATTTGAGAAATCCAAATGTCCAAAAGCTTGAAACAGCCTGGGGCAGCCTTGGGAAGTAACTGCAATTCCAGAATTTGCCAGAGCAAAGGAATGATGAGGGTTTCATATGAATCTGATGTAAGTCAAGTGCAAGAGAGATCCAGTGTGGGGTCCTTTGGAAGGGCAAACAGACCTCAGCAGAGAGAAGTCAGAGGCACTACTGAGGTCCCAGGAGATGACAACAGCCATAATAGAGATGCTTGTGTTCTAAGCTAGAGGCTGCAGGCAAGAGAGCCCCAGTGATGAGGTGGGCATCTCTGAAGCCCCACAAAAGTACTCATGAGAGCAATAATCCACTTTAAACATCTGCCAAGTCCAAAGAATGTTGAAGCTGGGTCGCCACCATGGGAAGGGTCAAGTGAAGACTTTTCTGCTCCCCTTACCTCTTCTATCTCTCCCCAACCCAACAGTGGAGGCATCACAGACATAGCTAGGAGTAGAAGCACTGGGTGAAGAAAAATAAATAAAATAAAAATAAAGTTCCTTTATAGTTCCTTTACTGGAAAGGCTGGAAAAATTAAAAATTACATTTCACAGGTAAGGCTTGGGGTGAGAAATAGGTTTTGCCATATAGATGTTCTCCAGTGAGATCTGGCAGGTGAAGTGAAGAAGAGCCTGTCTTCTGACTGACAAGAAGGAGGCAGAGACACCAGCAGGCCTTTGTCAGACTACGTTTCTGTGTCTAGGCAATTGTGGCAGCAGCAGCAGACTCTTGGATCACAGCTAGGACTGTGTACTTTTGACCTCAGTGATTTCAGGCTCCATCCACTGGGCCCCCATGGTCCAAATGGTGTCAAAGGTAGCAGCTCCCCTAGTGGAGCCCTTCAACTGGGGGTCATTCCTGAAAGACCAGCTTAGAGCCTCTCCTCCAACCCTTCCAACAATTTTGGAAGCACCTAATTTCTTGTAGTAATAAATCAATCTCTTCTTTCTTAAAATATCCAGAGTCTCTGTTTCCAGTGCTGAGCCCTGGATTGATATGTAAAGGCACCTTCTGACCATGATTTAACTTCTCGCCTAGCACGGCCATAGGAGAGAATGTTATGGCCAGAAGACATGAGCAACCATTCCCCTGAGGGGTAATATTTGTCAGTGACAGCTGATGTACATCAGACTCTTATGAACTTCATTGGCATGAGTCAGTATTCTTGAATTTAAGAAATTCTGGGTCATGGACCAAACTGAGTTTCTGGTCTATAAGGCTAGCTAGAAGTCTGGACATGGGCGAATTAAACAAAGAAAATGCTACCTGTGAGGCTTTGGGGGAAACAGGCACCTGGCCTTCTCTGATGGCACCTCAACTTTGCCACGTAGCTCATCCTGCCAACACCAAGTCCTTGCCTCCTTCCATGGCTCCACATTGTCACTTTACTCTTGGAAAGACCAGCCCTGTGGGGCTTTACTGCCCTGGTAGCATATCTGGACAACTTGATTGTGCTCTCCATCCCAGTTTGCCACCTGCTAGTGCTGCCTGCCTGGTCCCTCCTGTGATGAAATCACCACACAGTGGAATGGTCCAGTTAGCTGCTCATCAGAAAATCGTGTCAGTTTGGCTGCAAAAGCCTGATTTTGAGGCATTTCCACCCAAGCATAACACATCCAAGAAACAAAGCAGACTCCTCAATGGTGCCTCCCTCAGCCACAGCAGGAAGTTGGACAACAGTCAGTGGTTAGGAGACACAAGTGCCAACTCAGCAATTTTCTCTTAATCCTCCCTTTGCTGTCCTTCTGTTTGAGCTCGAGGAGGTGCTTTTGAAGGCAGAAACTGTGCCCTACTTGTCTTTCCATTCCCAACACTCAGCTCTGGACTCTGCAGAGAGTAGATGCTCAGGGATGGTTTGTTGAATGGATGAATGAATGAATGAATGAATGAATGATGCTTCTATTTCTCTGCCTCTTTTCTTGCCACTCTCTCCCGGCACTTGACACGCAGGTGCACAGATTAGCTTTCATTCCTCTCTCTCACCCTCTGCTTTCACATATGTTTTTCTCTCTAGACCACATACACACACACCTTCAAGTCCCCATTTATACAATCACTTTTTCCAGGAATCTTCCCTGACTCAGACTAGATAATTTCTCATGTTAGACATGCCCATAGGAACCTGTACTTCCTCTGTAATAGCATTCATCACATTCAGTTGTAAATACCTGTCCAACTGTCTGTCTTTCCCACTACATGGTAAGCTGCAAAGAATCAGTAGACCACTCACTCAGTAAATATCATTAAATTAATGAACAAATTTCCTTGTAACATTAGGAGTTAAGACCTTTCTCTTAAGAGCTCTCAGCCAGACTATCTGAACACAAAACACTGAGAGGAATCCAAATCTAGTATTTTCCCTTCCAGAAGATACCCCACCTTGTCCCTGACCTGCTATCAGGTTTGCATGCTTAACTCATCCAACAGGTCTCATGGTCTCTTGGGGGTTCATATTTGTGTTATTTTACTACAGTAGTGTGTTTTTGCTCTTTCTCTATTTCCCTTTTATTGTGTCATTTTTAGCCTATTTTATTCCTTTTTATTATGCTTTCTCCTATTTTCTTTATGAATGTTTAAAAGGATATTTTATTGTAAGGAGGCACAGCTCTTAGCATCTGACTTGACCTAAACCCAGAGCACTAAATGTCACTCACCATCTCCTCCCATCCCTCCCCACCACCTAGCATCACAGAGCCATTTCCCATGTCCAAATGAGACATTTTGGTCCAGTCTCTTGGGAGGCCCCAGACTGTAAAGAAGGTGAGAAGTTTCCCACCAAGAGCCACTGCTTCTGATCATAAGAGAGAGAAAAGGGACAGGATTCTCTGGCCCCAGAGAGTGAAAAAGTTCAGTTTCCAAACACAGTTCTATTGCCTGTGCATTCATCTGTGTTTCCCTAGAGCCAGGATCAAGAGTCTTCATCTCTAAAGTGTCAAAAAGGTCTGAAAAGTGGATAATGAACAAATGAGCAAATGACTGAGAGAGTAAATGGATGAATGGATGGTAGATGGATGAGCTAATAAATAACTGAATAAATAAAAGAAAAATGAATGCATCTGTGAATGAATCAATAGGTGAATAGAAGGATGAATAGATATATGGGAAGATGGATGAATGAGTGAATGAGTGAGTGAGTGGGAGAGTGAATATGTGGATGAATAATTGAATGAATAGATGAATGAGTGAATGAATGAATCAACAAATAAATGAGCAAATTAATGATTGAGTTTGCATGAGCCCTGTAACTCAGGCATCAACAGGACATGCTCTTGAGATTAGAAAATGGTACTGGATACTAAAATTAAAAATGAAAACCTGTGGCAATATGGAGTTCATTGATCAGTGTTCCAGGATCAATATTCCCCTGGACAAATCTTCAGCATGGCCTCTCAGCCCCACCCATTGACTGTCAGCTGGGGCTGTGGACATTCTAAAAAAGACAGAACTGAGAGGCAGGGTGTGGGGATTGAGAGGTTGTATATTTGACCAGGATAGTTGTTCTTTACCCTGGCCACACTTTAGAATCCCCTGGGGAGCTTTTAGAAAATATTAGTATTTGGTCTTCACCTCGGAAGATTCTGATTTACCTGGATTGGGACTCGGGGCTGGGGTGGGGAGAAGGAAAAAAAGAAGCCACTGTTTTGTTTGGTTGTTTTAAAAGCTCCTGTGGATATTAATGTGCGACCAGGGTTGAGGATCACCAGTCCCATAGTAAATGAAATTTTAATGTGGCTACTTGGACATAATCATTTAGACCAATGACATTCTGATATGGCCTAATAAAAAATTTAACTTGCTGCTGTTTTTTAACCAAGTAAGGTATGGATCTGAGACTTCCATTCTATAAGACTTACTCCATTACCTACCCTATTCATAACGTCTAGAAAGGGCAGCCCCCTACCTCTGACTACCCCTCCCTCACACCACATCCTTGGCTTATTTTAACAGAGGTGAACATCTGGCCCAAGCAGAGCCCTAAGGCAGAGGTCAACATAGGCAGAAACTCAGAATGGAGCACAGTTCCAAGAAGAAGGGAGATACAGGGCAGTGAGGCTCAAGGATGTCTAAAATATGCATTTCCTAGTTATTAATATATTTTTTTTACATTTTGTTGTAGCCACTTAGATGTGGTAGCAACAAAATGGTCAATGAAAAATGTCTCCTCCATCAAAATGTCTTGCATAGGCAACAAGATGGCAAATGACTTTTTACAATGCAGGGAAACAACCAGGTCCCCAGGGGCCACCTAGCCAAAGGACAGGCAAGAAATCAGGTGGAGAGCATGCCAACTACCTGGAAAATGAACATGGTGCTTTTGGTGCCTGGGAACTGGAGACCTGAGGAGGTGCTTCTCTGCTTCATTGGAGGGACTTAAGCATTGGCCACGTGACAATGCCACCTCTGTATTGTCTGCTTCTTTCCTGTCTGGGTTGCCTTCATTTTTAGGAAAATTCTTTTTTAGAAGGCCATTGTACTACCTCTACCATGCCAACAAGAGGTGAAAGGAAAGGAGGAAAATAAGAATAGAGAAAATCACCAGCAATCTAGGGATGAACAATAGAGTCCAAGCAGGGTGTGGAAGTGGAGAGGAATCTTTGAGGCAAGAGAATGTGGGTGGGGATGGAGCCTAGGAAATTGCTCACCTATTCCCAGGTGTTTTTTCCAGGGGAAGATAAAGGAATGGGGAGATGAGGAGGCTTGAAATTTGAAACTTGCAAGAGATAAATTCAGGATCAATAAAAGAAAGTGCTCCTACACACAGCAAGGAGAAAACTAACAGAACTTATCATCCCAAGAGGAGATGCAGAAGGAAATATAAATAGGATCCCAAAACTTACAGATATATATTGGATTGTTGAGAGAAGATGGTGATGTTAAATTGACATCAAGGAGAACAATCCTGTTCTTCCCTAATTTGCTTTTCAGCTCCCTGGACTGAGACAAATCCTGGACTGTAGGCACCATGGAGATGACCTAATGTGTTGATCCAATGATGTCATGTTTGATGTGGGGTTACCAATTGCCTAGGAAACTAACTTCCTTCCTTCATGGTTCCTTCTTAATGAGCACGAGTGACAGGTTCCATCTGTTAAACACCTTCTATTTTCCAAGCACTGTTACTTTATATCCTTATTAAATCAAGCATGTATCCAAAAAGCACTTTCTTTGTGCTCACCACTGTACAAAGTTCTATGGGTAGTGTAGAATTAAGATTCTGTCTAGGTCTTCAGGGAGCCTATAATACAGTTGAGAATGCAGTTTAAATATGCACAATTTATTAAACAATTGAGAGATATAGGAAACCACTAAAATGATTAATAGGTATAGGAAAACACTACGCATGTGTAGAAGCATGGAAGATAAGGGACCAGTGGGGACTGAGGACTTGGCACTCATATATTTAATGGAGTTCTATTGGAGTGGCTAAGAAGGAGGTACTGGCTCCGGAATGCCTGATTGCAAGTCCCAGTCACCCCATTTTTAGCTGCGGAACTTTGGGTGAGTTACTCAATCTCTCTGAACCTCAGTTTCATTACCTGTAAAATACGGATAATAATAATATCTTCTTCATGCGATTGTTGGAGGATTAAATGAATCAATGCATACAATGTATGTAGAACTGTGCCTGGAGCAGGCACAGGGAGTGCTCAGAAAACATCCAGTGAGAGCCACCATAAGAGTGGGGCGGGAGACCAGGAAGGCAGGCCAGGAATTCCCTGGGCTGCCTGGCTGTGGTCAGGATTAAATGCAGATTCCTTAAAGGCCTGCAAACCCCAGACGCTCTACTGTGACCTACTCTTGCATCTCATCTCATGCTACCCTGCCCCAGCCCGCTCCATCTTAGACACACTGCCCTTCTCTCCACTCTGTGAACATGACGACAAGCACTTTTCCACCTCAGAGTTTTCACACACGCACAATTTCCTTCTGCCTGGGGTGTCACGCCTCCCCCGTTCTTCACATGGCTGGCTCCTTCGCATCCCACAAATCTAGCTTAAATGTCACTTCCTCGGAACGGATTTCTGTTGCCATCTGTACCCATCAGGGTCCTGGCGGGAGATAATGGTGTACTCACATTAAGATAATTCAAGGAGTTTTGTTAAAAGGCCCATGTATAAAAGGAGGGGGGCAGATGAGAGACCACAATGGAAGACAAGAAGAATTTCTGAGCCAGAAGGACAGAGGAACAAGATGCTGGGTGCAGCCAGCCCAGGGTGACCCTGCATAGAGAAAGCTAGGGGAATAAATACCATCTGCTCTAAAGCAGGTTCTCTTTGTTCCCCTCACAGTGAGTACCCTATTCTTTTCTTCCACTGCAGTTAGAATGACTCATCTTTACTTCAGATTTTTTTAAGATGTGTCTCTCATAACTGCCATGAGCACTGGAACCATGTTGGCTTTGCCTACCTGGGTACCCAGAACCTAGCACACCACTGGAAACCTGGTAGAAAATCAGTGAGTTTCTGGGACAAATGAATGAATGGACGAAATTTCTGCTCTCCAGGAAGTGATAGCCAAAGGCCCAAACTGTATTTCCAAAGATGTGCAGCCATCTCAGTCTTAGCCTGGGCCAGTAGCCAAGGCAACCAGTATGCAAAAGACAGGCAGAGACTCTACCTGGAATGGCAGGCTCCCAGGCCCAGGCCACTTTTCCATTTTGAGCAGAACCTGAGCCAACAGCTGAGAATAAGAGACAAAGTTCAGGCCCCCAAGAGAAGGCTGGAAAGAATCAGGCAGGACAACAGGGCCTCATGTGGGATTCAGGCCCACGTGGGAACAGCAATGCTTGGGAAAAGGACTAAGGCAGACTCCCTATCAAGGGAACTGACAAACTAACCACCCTCCATTCTCCACATCACTGCAGTGTGATAATTCTGAATCATAAATATGAACATGCCATTCCCCACTGAAACACTCCCCCTCACTTTCTAAATAAACAAACGTTTATTCCATGCCCATAACATGCAAGTCCTTAACATGGTTTATAAATTCCTGCATATTCTGGCTCCTGCCTGCCTCCCCAGCCTCATCTCACACGTCCACCCCAATACACATGTGCATACACTCATACACACACTCTCACGCACATGTACACAGTCACATGCACATATTCATGCACACATTCACATACAACACACACACTCATGCACACATGCATGCTCGTGTGTACATACTCATATTTCCACATGCAAACACACTCACATGCACATGTGCACATGCACTCACTCGCACACTCATACTCACATGCATGCAAACATACACAAACCCCCCACACACACATACATACATGCTTAAGTACATACACATGCACACACATACACACTCTCAAGTACACGCACTCACACATGCACATGCATTCTCACACACATTCACACACTCATATGTACTCACACCCATACACACACACAACTTTATCCAACTTTCCAATACACCCCTTTCGCCTGAGTCTATTCACATACAGTTCCCTTGATTAAAACAGTCTTCACTTGTGACTCCCATTCACCTGTAAATATTGTTCATCCTTGCTTCCTTGGGTAAGTGATCCCTCACCTTCCAAGGTTGCATAAAGAGCATCTCCTTTGAGGTAACTCAGCACCCTGTACTTCCTTCATCAGAGCACTTGTCATTCTATCACATTTGCCTATATAGATAGAGATAGATAGATGATAGATAGATGATAGATAGATAATCTGTCTCCCCACCATACTATGACTTCACGAAGATGGGGCACAGTCTGTCTTGTTCACTACAGTATTCCCAACACCTAACACAGTGCCTGGCACATAATAGGTATTGAAAATATTGCTGAATGATTGAAAGGATAGATGCATAGGTATATGGGTGGGTGGATGAATGATGGCTGGTACACTGTGGATGTTAAGAGAAAGCTTTGATGTATGTAGGGCAGCTCAGCAGAAACTTACCAAAATATCTTGAATACTGGGCCAAAGTTAAACCGAAAACACAAGTCATTATGGGCCCATCCATGAAGTCAAAAAAGTCATAAGTCTGAGACTTGGAAAGGACCCCTGCCCTGATCAGATTCAGCAAGTGAGGTTTTGTTTTTGGTTCTGGTTTTTTTTTTCAAGCAGGGATTGAACCTTGGACCTCATGTGTGGGAGGCAGGCGCTCAAGCATTGAGCTACATCCTCTCCCCATCAGGTGAGGTTTTATTGCTTATGAGTGAGCAGGGTCCGAGAGGAAAAGGCTGGTGTTACTCAGGAAAAGACTCTTGAAGGAAGTGAACACCATAGGACTAAAAGGAAGTGATGCACAGGAGTGATAATGCTGTCACAGCACATATTTATTGAACAATTGCTATATGGCAGGCTCTGTGATAAGAGCTTTATATTTTTTATTTGCTGTAAGTGTAAGTAAAGTAAGTAAAAACACAGAAAGTGAACCCTGAGTCTTATTCCAGTGCCTTCACACTTGATGAATATACTAAAAAGTTTCTCAAAGCTTGAGTGGAGAGGAATACAATAATGGAAATAAGCAGGTCTTAGCCAAGATTTGGCAGGGTGTTGTCCCTGGCAGGCATGGAGAAGGAGAGAACAGAAGAAGACAAGGGAAAGGTTGAAGGACAAGGCTAAATATCAGGGCAAAGACTTTAGAGTGGGGCCCACAAGTAATAGAATGTGAGTTGGAATCATGATGACCTGGTTCTTGAGACAGAGCTGTCCATGAGTGATGTACAGAATGGGCAATAAGGGAAAGACAGAGGACAAGCTAGGAGGCTTCAGGGTGACTCAGGTGACAGGTAACAAGTACCTGAACTGGAAAGATGGTCTGGGAAGTGAAGGAAACTGGTAGAAAACTATAGGATCGTATTTGAGGTAACAAGAGGCAGTGGGCAACCCCATTCAGCACTGTAATTCTGTTTTTACTCTCAATGCAAACTAAATATTGACTCAGTTCTGGCTCCTGCCCCAGACCCAAAAGCTGCTTCTGTTTCCATTTGCCAACTTAAGCAGAATGAAAGTCACCAACATTGGTTAATTATCTCGCTGCTGAATGGGGGGATCTGTGGGTCTCAAAGTCATTATCCCATGCTGGTTAGGCGTCACTGACCTCCAGTCTCTCCAGAATACTGAAGGGAAGCTTAATTTAATTGACCTGACCAAAACAAAACAATTTCAGTGATAACATTCATGGAAATAGGCCACTAGCAGAGAGACCACAGTGACCAATAAAAATTTCAAATGCCTGAAGAGCTTCAACAGTCAACAGGTCCACCACTGTGAGCATGATTTCCCTGGTGGCTTGGCTAGCTCTTCTCCCAGATTGCATGCCCTCTAGGACAAGAGCTTACTCTTGGGGTAACTCTTGAGCAAAAGGAGCCTTCTGAAAATATAAGTAGCAGAGGGGAATGGCAGCATGAGGGGGGAAAGGTGACAAAAAGGACAAAGGTGTCAGCCAATTCATGCTTCAAAATCTACCCTAATTTTACACTGAAGCTGAGCCCCAAGGAAGTCTGAAGGGAACGAGGGGTAGACCACAGCCTGAGGCCTGGGCAGCCTCTCTTTCCTGCCTCTGAGATTGGGACTCCATGACAATCTTTCCCATCATCAGTTCTTGTCCTAAATGCTCTAAGACCCTGTGTCCTTAAGTCTATATTATGAGCTTAATGAAAGGAACTGATAAAGAAGAAAGACCATAAACTTTGGAATTAGCACATGGGGTTTGAATCCTGGCTTTGCCACTTCCTAGTTGCTTCAGATTCTTTCACTATAAAAGAGAATAATGACATTCATCTTTCAGGGTGGTAAGGATGAATGAAATATTTGCACAGTGCCTAGCACATAATGGGGGTGCAAAAAAATGGTAGTCTTATCTTCACCTTCACAGGTCACTCATTCCTCCTGTCAATATCCAGAAAGGACAGTCTCACGCCTTCCCCATCCAACTGGCATCCAGTCTGATGGAGAGACTTAAAAAGATAATCGATGGGAAGAGGGGAGTTATGATAGACTCTCCACTTATGCAGCACCAAACAAGCATGGGTGAACACTCCTCCTCCTTTGTTCATTAGGACTAGGCACGGCTTCAGCCCCTGCCATCCTGCATTAAGCCATGTTTCAGTTTTCTGCTTTATCTAATAAATGGGGCCACTGAGTGAAAGCCTGAACTCCCTTGGTGCCTTAGCATGCTTTTCATTTACTTCCTGGTTATTATATAGAATATCACTTCAGTTGCCTAATTTACTGCTTCTGGACAAGGAGGGGGCTGTCTAGATAATACTCAGTGTCCAAAAGTCAAACAAAATTTATATCCTTTTGATATGACAGAGGTGCCAAAGAGCCCAAGATCCAATGAGATACTTTTTGTGAGCAAAGAGACAGAAGAAGGCCAGTGAGAACAAACAAAACCAAATTGGAGGCAAAGGTCCTCTGAGGTCTCCCCACCACCAGCCTACCACCCCCATTCACTGCTATATATTGGGAGGATAAGGAGGTGGTTGACATTAGGACAGAAAGTGAAGTGTTTGGCAATAATTGTAGAATATCACCTGGAAGAGGGATTTCCTGCACCCTATATAAGTCTTGGCAAGGTCTTCCCCTTTAGACTTGAGGTTTCACATTGTCTGCCTCCATGTGACTGTCCCCTTGGACCCATCAGGATAATTAAAATCCCTGATATTGCAAACCACAGGGTCTTTGTCATCATTAGGCTACCCCAGCACCCCAAAGTCCACAATGACTGAAAGGTACCCTGGTTCAGAAGACACAATGCACCTTTATTGAAGGAAACTCTAGTCTGGATCAGTGGTTCTCAACCTGAGGTGATTTCATCCCCCAGGGGACATTTTGTAATGTCTGGAGACATTTTTAGTTGTCCCAACTAGGAGGTGCTACCCTCTAGTGAGTAGAGGTCAGGGATGCTAAACATCCTACAATGCATAGGACAGTCTCCCACAGCAAAGTATCTGGCCCAAAATGTCCAGAGACTGAGAATATGAGAAGCCCTGGGTCAAGCCCTTCACCCACAACATTGCCAAAACACTTCTTAGGGTCGGACTGGACTCCGTCCAGCAGCACAGATCACACCCTGGCATTGCAAGCTTGTTGAGTGAGCTGGTTTTCCTCCCAGTGCTGGGTCCACCCCACTCTCCTGCCCACAGCCCCACCCCCTTGGGACAGCACTCATGTGGCTCAGATGAAAGACTGGTGCTGCAGGCCCCCATGCCAATTCACCATTTGATTGCTTTTAATTAATTCTGCTTGATTACAGCACATGGGAGTCACATCTGAAAGATAAGACGGGCTCTTTATATTCTGTCTTCATTAAAAAGTTTGGATCTGGAAGCTTTTTCAAAGAGCTATGTGTCTCCTTTACTTTTGTGTCATTTTTAATTGTGGAGGGTACAGGGACATGTGCCAAGCTATGCTGAGCAGAGACTTTGCAAATGAAAAACAAAATGTCTGAGATCCCTTTTGGGGGAAACGGCAGCTATATTGGGATCCAGTGACCCAGGTGAAATTTGCCAGGACAGAGCCAGTCCACTGTGGCTGAAGGAGAGGTGTGAGAAAAGAGGGCCACCAGCATCTCTTTTAGTCCATACCATTAGTGCATTAGACCAGATATATGCAACCACGTGGCTCAGATTCTTTGTAAGGTGTGAAGGACTCTGGGGCATGAACTGGGACACTGTGCAATGGTGATAAGGGACAGAGAAAGACAGAATCCATTATCTGTACCCATCTTCTCCAGCTAGAAGATTGTCCCTCCTCAGGGAAGCCTTGCCCACCTTTTCCATGCAGATTTAATCACTCCTGCTTCTGTACTCCTATAGTACACAGTTCATCTCTCCACCAAAGCACCATGTTGTATTAGTTATCTATTGCTGAGTAACAAATTACTCTAAAAGTTAGCAGCAGAAAACTACAAACATTTATAATTTCAGTTTCTGTGCATCAGGAATCCACGTGCAGCTTAGCTCTGGCTCAGGGTACCAGACTATGCTACAATCAAGGTGTCAGCTGGGTCATCTCAAGGCTCAATGGGGAAAGACTCACTCCCAAGCTCACTCACATGACCTTTGATGGACCTCAGAAAATCTATGTCTTAGTTTGCCAGCACTGCTATCACAAATACCAAACACTGGTTGGTTTAACCCACAGGAATTTATTATCTCACAGTTTTGGAGGCTAACATCCAGGTAGGAGCAGGTCTTGCCATCCCCTAGAGTCTGTAGCATTCTGACAATCCTGTCACATGGCAACTTCTCTGTCCTTGTATCTGTTCCTTTGATTTATGCTGACTTCTATTTCCATGTCCAGTTTCTTTGCTTATAAGGACTTCAGTCATATTGGATTAAGGTCCACCCTCGTTTAGTTTGGCCACACCTTAACTGATAGTAACAACTTCAAGGGTCCTGTTCACACCCACAGGAACATGGATTTAGACTTGAACTTGTCTTTTGTGGGGACATGACTCAATCCCCAACAATCTACTTCTAAGCTCACTCATGTGGTTGTCGGCAGACCTCAGGTCCTCACTGGCTCTTGGCAGGAGACATCAGTTCCTCTCCACATGGGCCTCTTCATAGAGCTCACAACACAGCAGGTGGCTTCCCTCAGAGCAAGTGAGGGAGAGAGGGTGCCCAAGATGGAAACTAACCTAATGTCAGAAGTGACATCCTGGGAAGCGGCTGTGGCTCAATCAGTAGGGCTCCCGTTTACCATATGGGAGGCCCCGGGTTCGGTTCCCGGGGCCTCCTGGTGAAGGCAAGCCCGCCCGCACGGCGTGGTTAGCTGACCCAGCGAGTACAAGCAGCAAGGGGGGGATAAATGAATAAATAAATAAAATCTTTAAAAAAAAAAAAAAAAAAAGAAGAAGTGACATCCCATCACTTTAGCTTCCTTCTGTTTGTTAAAAGGGATTCACTAGGTCCAGCCCTCATGCAAAAGGCTGGTGGGGGGGGGGCAGGTAGCAGTATTTAGCTCTGAATCTCAAACACCTAACCTAGTGTCTGCCACATGCTGGGCACTCAAGGGATGTTTGGTATAATGAATAAATGCATGAATGAATGATTGCACAAATGAAAGAGATAGTCACTTTTTTAAACTTTTTTATACTGGTCAAACCAGTCATCAACAAAGAAAACTTATTTGTCTCTAAAGCTGCTGTGGTAGGAGTAGATATTTCCAGACCATCTAAAAACACAATTAGGTTATTTAGACATAAATTTAAAATAACAGAGTGTAATCATATTTTATTCCATTTAACACGGAGCATCACTACCCACTCCTATTATGATTTAGTTGGAGTCCACTCTTAAATATTTTATCTTTGGGGACTAAGGACTGACAGGAAATCAATAACGATGAACAAAGCTCTTCATTATTTTAAGCTGCTTTCTTGGTGACACTAAACATAGAACATCAATGATCATTAGTGGAGCAGTTGTGTCTTAGCCTAGCTAGTCTTCATGCAAGATCAGCAAAAGAGTCTAGAACTCAGCAAAGGAGTCTAGAACTCAGGCAGTTTGGATGGGACTGGAAGAGGCTAGAGCTTGAAGACCATCACACCAGCTGGGATGAGGCAAGGGCTAGAAGATGAGTCCAGCTGAAGCCAATCGAAATAAGTCAATCCATGCCGGTAGTGCCCCAGGATCTAAAGGAGGGCTTGTACAGTTGTCCAAGCAAGTACAGCCAAGGAAGATTTAGGAAACAATGAGTTCTTCACCAAGTAAGTGGAGAGGGCAAATGCAAAGAACCTGTCGGGGAGCAAGGCAGCTTAAGGTCTCAGGACCCTGGGCTCATAGATGGAGACCCCCATGGCTGCAAGGATGGTCTGAGCCAGGTAAGTCTCCAATATTAGTAGGATTAGTACAAGGCCAGAACACAAGGTGAGGAGGGAGGGATAGCTTAAATAAGCCCCAGTTAGCAGGGCTACAAAGAGGCCTTGGTTTTAAGATGAAGCAGAGGGTTTCTGTTCAAGATTAGACTGCATGCTTAATCCAAAATGGGGCTCCTTAAATCTCCCCTTACTCAGGAATGAATTGGTCCCAGAGCCTAGAAGTGGTAGGAAGGGAGACACTGGGTTCTAGGGAGAGTCCAAGGAACCTATACCTCCCCAGCCCACCTTGCTCCCCTGTGCCACTCTGTAGTGCTCATATCCTTGGCCAACATATTGGACCACTGTCCCACTGAGTGCAGCTTCACTGAAGTCAAGCAAACAGGGGTGTGGCCATTTTATGCATGTTCTCTCTTCTCCCATGAGCTTAAGTAAGAGTTGCTCAAAGGAAACTTCCAGGGGGGTGGGGAGCCCCAGTCAGTGATCTAGACCAGCTCAGCTCTAAATATCAAGGTCAGTCACCCTCTTAGTCCTTCTTCGGTTCCACTCACAGACATTTAAACTTGGGGCTAATATTTCCTCCTAGTGAAATGGTAAGAGCTGAGATTTGGGTCCAAGCTTTAGGGGGAAGAAAATGAACCAGATCAAAACGTTTCAGGCCATTGATGCCAACACAGCTATGACAAAGGTGGCCTCCTCGTGGCTAAGACTAGCTAATAACTCATGAGCCACATTGGATTTGGAGCCCCAGTGATAATGCATCCCTGTGCATAGAACAGGTTGTCCCAGGTCCTAGCCTAAGACATCATGCAGTCATATCTCAGTCACATGGCAGTTATTACTTCCAGGGGCCAAAGAGACCAAACCTGCATGCAAAGGAATCCAACTGGGAGACAAGAAGGTGCTTGGATGCAGAATCAAGCAGGTCACTGCAGTTTTAGATGGAGAGACATGCACAGGGCGTTTATAGAGAAGACCAATGGTGTAGAAACCAGAATGACCATAATTTCGTGTAGCTAGAGGGTGAGTCTTTCAGAAGATGGGAGAAATCACATATTGAATATATCCTGAGGGAGCTGCTTCGGAGGAGTTAATTAGGATAAATCGTTCTGTGCGGGTTCTTTCTTTCTTTATTTATTTAACAGCCCTTTATTGATGCCTGCCTGCAGTGTGGCAGACACTGTGGGGAATACAAACAAGCCAAAGGTATGGTCTGGCCTCAAAGGAGCTTGTAATCTGGCAGGGTAGACAGATGCCTGTGTAGTTAACACTAGGGAGGGAAGGAAGAAGGGGAAGGGATAAGCATGCAACTAATCAGCCTCCTGTTTCCAGTAAGAACGCTTAGGCTCAGATGCCAGGGACCAGTTTGAAATTCCAACTCAGTGGCTAAGTTGATAAGACAAAGCCCTCTCAGGTCTGGGATTAGGGATGCTTCCTGATTTATGAAGAGTCCAAAGGCAAAGTGCCATGTGGTTCCAGTCCGAATCTGATCATTCCTGGTAGATATCTAAATTTTGTCTTTGTTTTGTGCAATGTAGCTGGGCCTTTAGACAAGAGGCACTGCAGGTAAACTGAATTACTGAACTGCCTTGAAAACTGAGTATGGGATAGGAATGCAGGAATGGGGTACAAGAGAAAAGATATTCACTCATTCACAAAATAGTTCTTGAGATAGCTTATGTGTTCTGGCCCAGGTGAAAATATGAGTAAGACAAAATCCTTGCCTCTAAGAAGCTCACAATCTGAAGGGAAACAGGCAAGAAATAAGTAAATCTCAGATCACTCATCACCTCTCCTAGGAAGCCTTCCTTGATCTTCCCAATCTGGGTTTGGTACACTTTAGGTTTTCTCTCAATAGGCTGTGTTTGTTTGTTTCATAATTATCTTCATTTAGTCGGCAAACATTTATTAATCCAGGCATTAGGGATATAAAACCAAATGAGAGCTGGATCCTGCCTTGCAGAGACTTTCAGGGCAAACTAAGAAACAAACATGCAAAGGAATAAGTGCAAAAAAGCATTATTATGCTTCTAAGCCGTAGACTGAGCTTCTGAAGACTGTGTTCCATAAAGGTTTGCTGAATGAAGAAATGGATGGATACATGAATAAATAAATGAATATCTTTGGTATATATGAAAGAATGAGTCAAACTAAGACCCATGAACAGGGGCCATTTAAACTGGGTTTCAAAAGATGAATAGAGGTCTGCATGGAGAAGGAGAAGAAAGGCACTCTCAACCAGGGCATGGATGTGGGAAGGAGCTTGAAATGTGGGGAGCAGTGGAGAGTTTGACCTCCCAGCTTTGTTCCTGTGCATGCAGTTTTGATCATGCCCAGGCAGAAAGGAGCCTAATCAGGAAGGGCCATATGGGCCTTTCTAAGGAGTGGCAGTTTGTTGTAAGTATAATTGCAAGCTGTATGAGGTTTCTAAGCAGAAGGACAATGTGGCCAAATTTTTCATTTTGGCTTTGCTCACTTGCCACGAGTTGAGATTGAACCTATAGAGGAGGTTATATACAAGGAACCAGATGAGAGATTATCTTTACTTATGTGGCAGAAAATTAGATAGAGAAAGATGATTGAAATCAGGAGTTAGGAAGGATGGTGGACAAAAGTTTGGACTGGAAGGTTTATTCATTTATTCAAAAAAGTATTTATGGAACATCTCCTATGTACTAAGCACTGTTCTAGACACTGGGGGTGTAACACTGAACAAAGGAGCCAGTATCTTGACCCCCATGAAACTTATATAATGGTGGGACAAAAAAGTGCTGAGCAAGCAAACAAAAATAAGCATGATAAAGCTGTGTGAGCTTAGGCAAGTAGCTTCATTTTCCTGTGCTTCAATTTCTTCAACTGCAAAATGAGGGCATTAATAGTACCTGCTGTTAATAAGATCTGCAAGATGAGGGTGGTTGTTAGGATTAAATGATTTAATATATGTAAAGTGCTTAGAATTGCACCTGGTGCATAGTAAACACTGTGTAAGTATGATCTATTATAATTAAGAAAAATAGCACAAGGCAATGGGTTAGAGAGGGACTTTTGTAGTAGAGCTAGGGCTTGCAAGATTAAGGAAAACTTTGGGGAGCTGACTCTTGAGCTGAGATCTAAAAGATGGATGAAGTTTTAAGGAAGAGTGCTCCAGACAGAAGGAAAGATCCTGAGTCTGGAATTAGACAGTAAAGGAGGCCAGTGTGCCTACAGCAGAGTGCACAAAGGGTAAGGGTAAGCAAACAAAACTAAAGAGGTAGGCAAGGGCTAGATCATGAAGAGCTGGCAGAGCCCTGGGTTTTTATTTCTATAGCAGTAGAAAGCCGTTGGAGATAGTACACAGGTGAGCAGTATGCTCTGATTTCTACTTTAGAAACAGTCCTCTGGCTGCTTAGAGTAGGTTGTAAAATATGACTACAATTTCCTCCAATCCCTGCATGCCTCTCCCCTTATCAAGAGGTGGAGTCTATTTCTCCACCACCTTGAAACTGAGCTAGCTTTATGATTTGCTTTGATCAGTAAAATTTGGTGGAAGTGATGTCAGGGGAGTTCCAAAGTTAGACCACAACTAAGACACCATACAGCTTTCACTCTTATTCTCTTGCTGCCCTGACACAAGAACGCTCAGGCTAGATGACGAAACTACCTTGAGCTGTCCCACCTTCTGTACCTGAATGAGTGACCCCAAGTGAGACCAGAAGATCAGCTGAGCTGGCTCACTTTTCTGACCCACAAAATTGTAAGCAAATAAAAATGTAATTGTTTTACACCTCTAAGATTGGAGGTGATTTGTTACACAGCAATAGATAACTGATATACCACTCTATGGAGAAAGTGTTCTAGGGAGGAAGAGTAGAAGGCAGGAAACCTCTTAGAAGTTATTGGTCCCCAAATACGTGACTGTGACTTTGATCAGACTGGTACCAGCGGAGATGGAGAGAAGTAGCCAGAATTGAAATATGATTTGGAGGTAATTAAGAGCACTCACTGTTTTTTGTGAATGTGAGAGGAAGAGAGGACTTAAGAGAGATGATACATTTTTTTTTAACCTGAGCAATTTTATTAGAAATTTACTAAGGTGTGAAAAACAATGAGAGGAGTAGATTTGGGCTAGATGTGGAGGGAGAGTTCACTTTTGGATGGGTTTAGACAGAAATGTCCTATTGACATCCAACTGGAAATGTTGAGCTCCAAGTTAGACATTCATGTTGGAACTCAAGGAAGAGATCTAGGCCAGAAGTATAAATTTATGAGTCATTTAGCTTATAGATGGTGTTTAAGGCCACGGGTCTTAGGAAGTTAGCTAGAGAAGGTAGAAAGAGAAGAGAAAAAGAGGGTCCAGAATCCCTGGGTAAGGTGTTGAATAGAGGAGAAAGAGCGAGCAAGACAGATGGCGAAGGAGCAACAAGCGAGGTGGGAGGAAAACCAGGCCAACACAAGAAAAGAAAGTGTTTCACGGAGAAGCAGGTCAACACTGTTGTTTGCCACTGAAAGGTTAAGATGAGAATAAAGAAAGAACCACTGGATTTGGCAAGCATATAAGTTGTTGTTGACTGGAACAAGAGCAGTTTCAGTGGAGTAGAGAAGACAGAAGCCAAATTCAAGTTTGTGGACGAGAGAATGAGAGCTACGGAGGTGGAAACAGAAGCTCCAAACAATTTGAGGAGGGGCATGTGTGTATGTGTGTGTGTGTGTGTGTGTGAGAGAGAGAGAGAGAGAGAGAGAGAGAGAGAGAGAGAAAGAGAGAGAGAAACAGCAGAAAAATGGAGAAACACAGGAGAACGAGGTAGGGTCAAGAGAAGGAACACTTTTTTTTTTTACTTTTTTATTATTCTGAAACATATCAGATATTCAAAAGAAAAACTATAGCATATATGTAGACTTTGAAGGGAGGTTTTCTTTTTTTTTTTTTTTTTTTTAAGATAAGAGGTACTACAGCATTTTGTATGCTAATGGGAATGATCCAGTTGAGAGGAGAAAAATTGATGATGCAGGAAAGAAAGAGGATATTTACAGGAGCAAAGTCCTTGTCAAGGTGAGAAACAAAGGGATAGGGAGCCTGAGTGGAGGGGTCGGCCTCTGTTAAGAGTAGAGACATGTTTCCCATTGTAATAGGGGGAGGTTTGTCAGTTTAGTGATGGGGAGACACAGGAGTTCTTGTTGGATTGCTTCTACGTCTCAATGAAGTATAAGGCAAGGTCATCGGTTGAGAGTGAGGGAGCAGAGGTGCGGTGGTGATTTGAGGCGGTTTGAGGAGAGAAGCTGCAGTCTCCAAGAGGGAAAGGGAGCTCGGGGAGGATGTTACGCCATTGCTGGGCAGGGCTGGGTGCCCATTTGAGGGCTGTGGTCAGGACTTCAAGGCAAGACCAGTCTGCAAGGCTAACAGGGTTTTCTCCAGCAGGGTTCAGAGGCTTGGGTGCAGATTCAGGGAAGAACAATGAGCAAGGATGGGGTTACTACCAGGAAAGGAAAGGAATAAAGGGTATTTGTAAGAAAATGATGATGATAGATTCTGCGCAGGCTAAGGAGAGGAGTGACAACGTGGAGGGGTGAGGGAGACAGAGGATGACTCACAGACTTCTGCCCTGCGGCACCTGGTGCCCCTCCCATGGAGAAGGAAGACCAGGTTCAGGGAAAGAGGGGTCTGAGTGGAGATGCTGATAGGTATGTACTTGTGGGACGTGGGAGGGAAGGGCTCCACCTCTCCCCCACTAGCCCTCTCACCTGCCCTTGACCCCTAGCTGGGAAGGTAGAAAACAACCGGAGGCCCCAGTGCCCACTGCCCTGCACAGGTAGCTGCAGCTCCCATCTCTCCTTCCTCAGGAACCTGTCAGGACCTGTTTTCTGGTCTTTTCAGCTTAATACATTTTAATCAGAAAATTAATCAGGAAACACCAGTTCAGCAGATAATTGAACAATGAGAAGACATGGTAATTGCTGTTTAGTCTAATTAACTTTGTTAAGTCTTTATTGGTAACAGAGACTTCCTGAGTGAACGTTATTAAAAATCCTTCTCTGGAAAACTCAATTCCTGTTCAAAGGAAAAATTGTAGGTTTTGTTTTTGTCTGCATTCTTCCCTGAAAGGAAAAAAAAAAAAAAAAAAACAATGATGTTGGCCCTGTAGCAGTCTTGTGGGCAGAGAAAAGCCATCCATTCTTTTGGCTCAGCCTAGCTTCCTTCTTCCTGGAATTGTGGGCATCCCACCTCCAAAGGGCAGGGCTTGCTGTTCCAGTCCTTTTTGAGAACCACTGATGTAGAGAGAATCCTCTCTCCAACCACGTGGATTTTCAGCCTGTTAGTCCCATTCTCCTTTGGATACTTTGGAATCTTCTTGAATAGAGTCATTCCAGAGTCATGGGGAGAATACCAAATCCCCTTCTGGGACAGGGGTCGCTGGTGCAAATCATAAGAGATATGAGCTGGCACACATTATTCACCAACAGGCACCTGGCACCAAGCTGTGTAAGAGCAGGCTGTTGACCTGAATTATCCCCAAACAGTGGTCCTTGATCCATGCAACCCATTTGCAAAGGAGATGGTGCCTTCAAGGTCTCCAAAGGTGTGCAAAATGGTTGGTTCATGCACTAAATGTTTTTCTCCCTGGAGTCTCTTCTCTGATCATTTCTTATTTAGGTCCTCTCAGAGGGGACTTGCTTCTTCTAATCTGCAGCCTTGCTACATGCAGCTTGTTCCTGTCCTGGCAGCAGCTCCGATTTCCCCCCAGGAGAATGTCCCTGGTACTAGCACCGGCAGACGTGGCCAACGTCCAGCTCACGGACGCCTAGGAGATTTTATTGAATTGACCCATCATGGAACTAGAAAATAGATATTGCCTGCCTAGATCAAAACTGGGCATTCAGCACATGCATAGGTGGGAAGTAGAAACCCTCTTTCTGCAGTTGCAACTTTTCACAATCTCCTTCAATATCAACCCCATCACCATCATGACAATGACTAGGACATCCACCTGCCATTATGACCATTGCTTCTATTTAAGAGATGCTCATCCTGGGAGGTCCCCTTCCCCCTTCTTCTCATGAACTCTTGGCACCTGTGACCTGCAGCACCTGTTCATAAGTACTGAAGGATTTGGGTTGTTCTAGACAGTCTGTCACAGGTGGTGTAATTTTAGTGCTCCCTGTCATGTCCAACATCAATAGGCCAAACAGATATTAAATTTGCATAGATCCTACATGACACCAAGGAGAAAGGTGACGGTAAAATATTCCAAGACAAAAGGAAGTGCACAGACCCTTACCAGGTGATTTTGTTTAACAGGCGAAGAAATGGAGGGTGACAGGTGGCTGCTATGGCTTAGTAAAGGAGAACATGGCATAACTACTAGAGATTACCTACCCCATCCTCCAGGTATTTCTGAGAATACCCCAAGGTATGGTCTCTGGTGCTCCAGAATGAGCCCCTTGGCTTGTCTGCACGCTGCCACGTGGCGGCGCTGCCGCCAGGGTCCCCAGTGAGGTCACGAGGCTGCCTGAGCCCAGCCATCCTCCCCTGATGGCCACCACTGATCCCTCACTTGGTACTTGGCTATTCCTTCTGAAGCATGGACCACCCCTACCCCAGCATACCACCATTGTCTACATCACTGCTAAGAATGGCAATACTTTTCTGAAGGTCTGGGACTAAAGAAAGGCAAGTACAGCAGAAAGCATAATCCAAAGCTGCTACTAGAGGTGGCCACTCTCGGAACTCTCAAGCTCAAACCTAATCTCAAAACTTACTGAATCGGTTCCCTGCCTGGGGTCTGGTTTTCCCTCGCCTTAGCCCAGACCTTCTTCCCAAGACTTCAGATCCTGTTCCAACATATGAACACCAAGAGCTACCACCCACAGAGGTGAGGCCTGGCCTCAGGGTCCCAACAAGACAGCCACGGTACAGTTCCAAAGTCCACGTCTCCAACAAGACAGCCAGACTGTGCTGGCCCATCCAGTACAGGCCCTCTTCACATGTTTTCCCAACAGTGAAGGGAAGATCAGGCTGTGCACTCTTTCTGGGTTCTCTGGCTTTCCAGTTCCATGTTTCCTTCCAATAACTGCTCACAGAAAAATCTCTCCAACTTTGTATAAATGTGACAATTTGCAGGCACAGGGCAGGCTCGATCCAGAATTAGAAAGGAAACATTTCTCTAAAGGAGACATAATTTGCAGAGGCATGGTTCTGCTCAATTACACTCCTGATTTACATTTCTAAGCTGTACACCTAATGTCTCTGTCTAAAGCAATTGTATTTAGGTCTTCTCCAAGAATGAGAGAGAGTACTTGCTTTTCATTTACATAACTAAAAGGGCCTACTCAAGAAGTTCTCCCAAGAACAGAGACAGTCTGCCCTAAAGGTAAATTCCAGTCTCCACCCTTAAATAATTTTTAAAATAACAGTTTTTCAGTTTCAAAAATTGTAAGGTCCCCCATTACATAAGGAGTAGAGGGAGGACAATGGAGTGAGAGCAGGGATGATGTCATATTTCTCTCCCCAGCCCCCTCAATGCCCAGCTCTAGACTCTCTGTACACATAGTAGGTTCTCAATAAATAGTTTTTGAATAGAATGGAGTGGACTGGGGCAGGTGTAAGATCCAGGTCTGGTGTAATCTGGAAATAAAAATGAGGCAGGCACTTCACACCTATCCACCACGCAAACCAGAAGTAGCCAAGGGAGGTCTTTTCAGGCAGGAAGATACTGTAAGTTTACAAAAGACTGAGTTCCTTCTTCTAGGCTATCAGCTCTAGTGAACAGGGCTGAGAACAGGGCCTTTTGCCCTGATTACATCCCCAGCTGAGAGCCGATGGCTCTAGGTCCCAGGAGTTTGACTGTAGCTGGTGTAATTTTAAGAGTAGCAGCCAATGCAGCACTGTATGGGACAGTTCATTTCATCAACTCTGTGAGGAAGGCACCATGATCACCTCCAATTAATAAAAGGGAAAGCAAGGCACAGAAGTTAAGACGTTTGCCCAAGGCCATCCAGGGATCTGTACATTTTCTCGTAATGGGCCAGTTAGTAAATATTTTCAGCTTCACAAGTCATACAGTCTCTATTGCAACTACATGATTCTGCCACTGTAGAGGGAAAGCAGCCAGAGACAATATGTAAACAAATAGGTGTAGCTGCGTTCCAGTAAAACTTTATTTACAAAAACAAGCAGCAGGCCCATAGGCCATAGTTTGCTGACCCTTGAGGTAGAAGTTAGTTGGACATTAGAGTCCAAGTTCTTAACCATTACCTACAACCCTCTCTAGAGGCTAAGCAAGTCCCGAAGCATGGACCAGCAAAGATGCAGGAGGCAAGCTTCAATCATCAGCCAGGTCCTAGGCTCAGACCACGCACCCGATGATGCCAACCTTTATCACACCGTTCACCAGTGATCCTCTTCTGCCTTAGGCATGGTGAGTGAATTGTCAGGTCAAGGAGGACAGGAGATAACGGTTAAGGTAGGAAAGAACAGGGTAGGAAGCATTGGGGAACAAGCAGGATATTGAAGCTGAAACAGAGCATGAGGTGGGGGCCCGGAGTTAGGATTATGGCGATGATGATGGTGACAATGACGGCAACAACGAGCAAGAGGACTTTCGGCTTCTGCTTCTGTGCCCGGTACTAAGTGCATCGCATGCAATATCTCATGCACTCGTTGTTACCATTCTGGGAGTTCAGTTCTGTAATTATCCCCCATTTTGCATAAACTAAAGTTCATAGTGACTCATCTACAGTCACACAGCCAAAAAGAAATGGAGCTGGAATTTGAACCAAGGTTTGCCCAATTCCAAAGGGGTTTTAACCACGAATCTACACCACACGGCATGGGGTGCTAGAATTTGGGGGTGAGGCTTTGGTTCTTATCACCTCCCACATCTACCTCCCACATCTACCTGGTCCCTGCACCTCAGCCCTTAAAGGACAGACCCTGACTGTGCACAACTCTTGCCCCCCCACTGCTGTGCTCTGTCTACGGGGAAGACTTGGCTCTGAGAACCAGTCAGTGCCAGGGAGACGGGAGCTGGGTGACCGTACAGGGTGCTCTGCCCCTCATTTCCTCTCCAGCACTAAGGAGCCCATGGGGCTGTCGGTCTCCCCAGGGGAGGGCCTGCCCGGTCCCCGCACAGACTCCCACCCCGACCCGGCAGGCTCTGTGGCTAGCCTGCCTCTTCTCATTAGGCTTGAGGGGAAGACAGCAGCTCGGCCTGCAGCTCACTGCAGCGTCTTCTGCCCTGAGAACCAGGGCTCCGCCACGGAGACGCTGTGGCTGCCAGCCCCGAGTCACCTTGTCTACTCCTGGAGCCTCACCCTCCCTGGCTAATTATCCCAGGACACTGTCCAGAGGCCTTTCGCATAGAGCCAGCCACACACTTGGCCTTTCACAGACAGGAGGGGGCTGCTGAGGCTGCTTTAAGAAAGCACCATTGTCAGAGCCTGAGAGGTAATTAGTATTTAAGAGGTGCACAAGTTGGCAAGGTTAAAAGCTGAGAAAGAAACACACACACTCACATCATTTCAAATGATTCTTAAAGACTTAACCAAAAAATAAAAAATAAAATAAAATAAAAATAAAAGACTTAACCAGAAGATATGGCCCCTCCCTGGGAAGCCATTAAAGAAAGATATGATTTCACACCAAAGAAGACCTGTGCCCTCTCAGGTTCTGCTGCCCAAGACAAAGGTTGTTCTACAGCTTGGCAAGGAAGGGCCACCTTTAGGCTGTAGAGCTCTCACCTTCCCCTAAAAAAGGGGTCCTTAACCTTTTTTGCTCCTCAGACCCTTTTGCCAGTCAGGTGAAAACTACAGACCCCTTACTAGTCCCTACTATACTGTGTATTATTTAATAAATATATCACACCCACACCAACAGTCCTCACTAAAATAATATTTTTCTGAATTTCAATTCAAGCTGACAGATCCCTTGTTAAGAACCCCTGCCCTAAAACCTCCTCCTCCTCCACTCCTTCCAGTCTCTGCAGGTGGCTCCATCATCCTGCCAGCCACACAACTGACATCCACAGAATTTCCACTCACACAGGCCGCATATCCTACAGAGACGCCGTCAACAGTGTAGCTCATATCCATCACTTCCTCTCCAGCCCCATGGCCCCTGCCCCAGTTCTACATTTATCCCTGGCCTGGATGATTCTACCACCTCCTCTCTGGTCCTTCCACCATTCAATCCATCCTCCATGCAAGACTCTGTGTTATTCTCTTACATAAAACCCCTTCATGGCACACTCCCTCCCCTGCCCCCGCCCCCACCAAGATGCCACAAGGTATAGTGGAGCTGTAGCTCCAATTCTTCCTTGCCATGTGGACTTCCATAAGGTACTATTTCTCTCCAGACTCAGTCTCTTCATTTGTAAAATGGGAATCATACTTACTTCAAAGGACTGTTGTGAGTGATTAAACTGATCAGTGCCTGGAACAAGTTAAGGGCTCAATAAAGTGTGACTTTTATGATTATTAACCCAGGAAGGAGAAGAGGCTTGGCCAAGTTTACCTGATGATTTCTCCTGACTCCTAAGGCACCCCCAGAGCCTAGCATGGTAGGCTCTCAATAGCTATTTGTTGGATGAATGATTGTCAATCATTTAATCAGTCAATCGGTACAAGCCTCCCATACTATCCCTCTAGGTAATAAGTTCCATGAATCTATAAAAGCACTCAAGACAAAGGAAAGGAAACCCAACATCCTTTGTAGGCCCATGTTAATCTTTCTCAAGACTCAAGGGAAAAAAAAAAAAAAAAGACTCAAGGGAGTCCCCTGGTGCTCACAACTGAGATTGCATAAATAAACCCAGGATGGCTCTTGCCAGACTCTCCTAAGCCCCGTCCAGGCTCAGCTGGGCTTTTCAGACTGAGAAGCCACTGTCCCTCTGTTTCCCCTACATGACAGTGCCTTTCTCTGACTACAACCCAGCAAAGACTGTCCTGAGCTCCTGCAGCTGGCCAGGGTGGGACTTGGGGCAGCCATACAGTTGGACCAGAATGCAGTCTGTAATAGAATAAATTCTACCTGTTGAGGGTGACACTGGATGGAGACACCAAACCTGGAACACAGGCAGTATCAGAAGCTGAGTTTAGGGGATTTCTCCTTTAAAATGTGTGGGAGGGCTGGAACCCCTCGAGAACCGGCCTCAGGTCCTGCCCCATGAACTAGCCTGGGCCTACCACAGTCCTGCTCCAATTGCTCAGGGCTAGAGCATCATCCTTGACAACTTTCCAGCTCACCTACACACACATCAAGCCCAGTCTATCCTCTCTCCCAAATGTATCCATATCCTTCCATCATCATGGCCACTATCCTGGTCCAACCCAACATCATCTCCCTCCTCAGCTGTTGCAATAGTTTTCTTCCTGCTGCTTCCAGCTTCATCCTTGCTATAGCTAAAACACAAATACCCACCTCCTCACTCCCCTGATTGAAACCTTGCAAAGGCTTCTCATTGCACCTGGGAGAAAGTCCAAAATCCTTAACTGCATTTATAACACCATATATCTCTAGCTTTCTGGTTCTGGTCCAGTCTTACCTCTTGAAATGCCTTTTTTTTTTTTTTTTTTTTTTTTTAAATATACTTAGATTATATAAATATTACATAAAATATATAGGGATTCCCATATGCCCCACTCCCCATACCTCCCACATTTTCCCACATAAACAACATCCTTCATTAGTGTGGTACATTCATTGCAATTGATAAATGCATTTTGGTGCATTGCCACTGAGTATGGATTATAGGTTACATTGTAGTTTACACTCTTTCCCACACAATTCTGTAAGTTATGGGAGGATATATAATGGTCTATATCTGTCATTGCAATGTCATTCAGGATGATTCCCATGTCCCGAAAATGCCCCCATATTACACCTGTTTTTCCCTCTCCCTGCCCTCAGAGCCTCCAGTGGCCACTGCCTCCACATCAGTGTTGTAATTTCTTCCACTGCTAGAATCACAATAAGTCTATAATAGAATACCAGTAAGTCCACTCTAGTCCATAGTTCATTCCACAATCCTGAGGATCCTGGGGTGGTAATATCCACTCCACCTCTAAATGAGAAGGGGATTCAATCCCATACAACTGAGGATGGGACTGTCTTGGCTTGCAGTTGTAGGCTCTCTCATTTCCTTGGTATGGTGGTCATCCATCCTCACCTCCTTGTTAGTTGTCCTGGGTGAGTCCAATGAACTGGAGAGTAGGTGTTGCAACTCCACTGAGGCTCAGGGCCCAGCTGACACATGTACAGTTCAAAGATTTAAGTCTCTTGGATTTACACCTACAAACTCCAGCACCAACTATAGGTTTAAATAGAAGGGACAGATGAGCCATGTGTAGGGAAGCCATAACTGAGCCCAACTCTGTCACACTCAGGAGCACAAACTCCAAAAGTAGGGCCCACTGACAAGGCATCAAACTCCAGAGCTATCTGTCCTGACCATAGGACCTGGGTGTCTCCAGAGCCCTCAGGAACCCCACTATTTGGGGTAGTATCTGCTTTGGCAGTCTATGAGATCCTGCTGAGACGTGCATAAGCGTTACCTCTGGGATGACCTCCCAACTCACTTTGAAGTCTCTTAGCATATAAACTCACTTATTTTTACCTTTTTCTCCTTTTATTCGAAGTCTTTTTCTAGTTCCATTGCTAGTTAGTGCTTGGTAGTAATCCCTTGGTACCAGGGAGGCTCATCCCCAGGAGACATGTCCCATGCTGGGGGCAAGGTAATGCATTTATATGCTGAGTTTGGCTTAGAGAGAGGCCACATTGAGCAACAAGGAGGCTCTCAGAAGGTAACTCTTAAGCATCCTAAAACACTAGGTTAAGTTTCAATTTCAAGAGCAAAGGCTCATAAGCATAGTCGTCAATATCAAGGGCCCATCAATGGACCATCCACCTTCGCTAGTCATTGCCCCTGTACTTGGGGGATTGTTGCTGTTCCATTAGAGAATGTGGTAGAGCTCTCCAGGATGGGAATTTAATATTCTTTTGGTTATCATGTGAATCTCCACCCACTGTGACAATGCCCCATTAACATTTGAACACATTTATATACTTTATATGTATGCCCAGGTGAACTTCCTCCAATGTATCCCTTATCACTGACACCCCACACCATGATCCTCCCCTGCCACAGTTGTAACCCTTCTGTGATCCAAAACTTCTTCAAAAATGAAGCCAATAAAATAGCCAAATACAATTAATAGGAAAATGAAATAATAATAATAATATGTTTAAATATAAGAAATAAAATATATTTAAAATTTTTTAATAAAATTTAAAAATTGGGATATTAAAAAATAATAAAAAATATTTTTAAAATTTTTTTGACATTTTGCCTTTCATCACTGTAATATCTGTTGTCCTATATGTACAGTGACATTTTCTTCCATTTATTCCCCAGTGCCTTATATTTTTTTCATTTCGTTTTCAAAGAAGTTTTAGGTCATAGTAAAGTCACATACAGAATACAGGGGAATCCCATATACCAAACATCCTCCCTCTTCCCCCCTTCCCATATTAATATCTTTCTATATGTAGTTGGTAGATTTGTTGCAACTGATATAAAAATAGTGAAACATAGCTACCAACCATGGTCAATGGTTTACATTATGGTTTACATTTTAGACCATACGCTTTTATAAATTTTGATGATATTTAACATGGTCTGTGTCCATTATTGCAAGATCATGTAGAACACTTCCACTGACCACTAAATATTCCCTTTCCATCTATTCTATTCCCCCCTCCCCCTCCCCTTGGGGCCCACGGTGACCACCAGGCTTCACTCCTTGGATGACAAGATTCATAGTTACTTGCAACGACACTGAGATCTTAACACACTGATTTGTCCTCCCCTATTAGGAACTGCCCATGCTCTCGAGAGACTCCCACCCTTCTGTTTGAGAACATATCTGTCCTCCCCAGGATGGCAGTCCAACTCCTTCCCACTCATTATATGGATCTCCACCCACGATACAATGCATTATGACAAAATGGTCACTTGCACACTCCCTAGAAGCCGGTCCCAGGTGCATCCTGTCCTGAATGCCCCTGCATCCAACACCCTAAACCAGTAACCTTTCCTTTTCATATTGCCATAAGAGCTTTCTCAACTTTGTACTTTCAACCACATACCCGCCAATCCCCAGTGTTCACCTAGTGCCTCACCCAACCCTCCCCCTAGTTCCATGGACAGTCCAACCCACCTTCCCTACTTCACCCCACTGTCAAACCTGCACCACCCAACCCAACAATGTCACTACACTCCTGTCATATCCCTTCACTGCCCAACTACACATTTCCACCTTACCGTAGATTTCGCCCATATGGGCATTGGCTCACAACCTTCTCCCTTTCTATTTCCTGTAAACCTATCTTCCATACTCCAGCTCTCTGAGTCTGCTCGATTAGCTTAATTAATATCAGTGAGGTCATGTAATATTTGTCCTTAAATGCCTGGCTTGCTTCACTCAACATAAGGTCCTCTCAAGATTCATCCATGCTATCCTGTGTTTTAGTACTGTATTCCTTCTTACAGCTGAGTAATATTCCATTGAGTGCATGTACCACATTTTGTTTATCCATTCATCTGCTGATGGGCATTTGAGTTGATTCCAACTTTTGGCAATAGTGAATAATGCTGCTATGAACACTGGTGTGCATATATCTATTAGTGTCCTTGCTTTCCATTTTTCTGGGTATATACCCAGCAGTGGAATTGCTGGATCATATGGCAGTTCTACAGTAAGTTTTTTGAGGAACCTCAAAACTGTCCTCCACAATGGCTGTACCAGTCTACATTATCACTAGCAGTGTATGAAGGTTCCCATTCCTCCACATCCTCTTCAACACTAGCATATTCTGTTTTTTTTTAATAGCCATCAGTCTAATGGGTATAAGATGGTAAATCATTGTAGTTTTGATTTGCATTTCCCTAATAGCTAGTGATGTTGAACATCTTTTCATGTGCTTTTTAGCCATTTGTATTTCTTCCTTGGAGAAGTGTCTTTTCAAGTCGCTTGCCTATTTTTTAAATGGGTTGTTTGTCATTTTATTTTCGAGGTGTAAGATTTTTTTTTTTATATATGCTGGATATTAGGCTCCTATCAGATAGATAGTAACCAAATATTTTCTTCCATTGAGTAGGTTGCCTTTTTACTTTCCTGACAATCTCCTTTGAGGTGCAAAAGTTTTTAATTTTGAGGAGATCCCGTTTATCTAGTTTTTCTTTCATTGCTCATGCTTTGGGTGTGAAGTTCATGAAACCATTTACTATTATAAGGTCCTGTAGATGCTTCTTTACATTATCTTCCAAAGTCTTTATGGTCTTGGCTCTTATATTTAGATCTTTGATCCATCTTAAGTTGATTTTTGTATAAGATGTGAGATGGTATTCCTCTCTCATTCTTTTGGCTATGAATATCCAGTGCTCCAAGCACCATTTGTTGAAGAGGCCATTCTCTCCCAGTTGAGTTGGCTTGGTGGCCTTGTCAAATATCAGATGACTGTATATGTGAGGTTCTATATCAGAACTCTCAATTCAGTTCCATTGGTCGGTATGTCTATCCTTTGCCAACACCATGCAGTTTTGACCACTGTAACTTTGTACTATGTTTTAAAGTCAGGTAGTGTGATTCCTCCGATTTCATTTTTCTTTTACAATATGCCTTGGCTATTTGGGGCCTCTTGCCCTTCCAAATAAATTTCATAGTTAGTTTTTCCAATTCAATAAAAAATGCTGCATTGATTTTTATTAGGATTGCATTAAATCAGTAGATCAGCTTGGGTAGGATAGACATCTTAATGATGTTTAATCTTCCTATCCATGAACAGGGAATATTCTCCCATTTATTTAAGTCTTCTTTGATTTCCTTTAACAGTGTTGCATAGTTTTCTGTGTATAAGTCATTTACATCTTTAGTTAGATTTATTCCTAGGTATTTGATTCTTTTAGTTACTATTGTAAATGGTATTTTTTTCTTGAGTTCCACCTCAGATTGCTCATTATTGGTGTACAGAAATGCTACTGATTTTTGAGCATTGATCTCATAACCTGTGACTTTACTGAACTCATTTATAAGTTCTAGAAGCTTTGTTGCAGATTTCTCAGGGCTTTCTATGTATAGGATCATGTCGTCTGCAAATAGTGAAATTTTTACTTCTTCTTTTCCAATTTGGATGTGTTTTATATCTTTTTCTTGCCTCAGTGCTTGAGAAAATACTTCTAACACAATGTTAAATAGGAGTGGTGATAGTGGGCATCCTTGTCTTGTTCCTGATCTTAGATGGAAAGCTTTTAGGATTTCACCATTGTATATGATGTTAGCTGTGGATTTTTCATATATAACCTTTATCATGTTCAGAAAGTTTCTTTCTCTTCCTATCTTTTGCAGTGTTTTTATCAAGAAAGGGTGCTATATTTTGTCAAATGCTTTTTCTGTGTCTATAGAGATGATCATGTGATTTTTTTTTCTTTTGATCTGTTTATGTGGCGTATTATATTGGTTGATTTTCTTATGTTAAACCATCCTTGCATACCCAGGATGAAACCCACTTGGTCATGGTATATAATTCATTTGATATGTTGTTGGATATGATTAGCAAGTATTTTGTTGAGGATTTTAGCACCTAGGTTCATTAGAAAGATTGGTCTGTAATTTGCCTTTCTTGTGGTACCTTTGTTTGGCTTTGCTATTAGGAAATTGGCATTATGGAATGAGTTAGCAATGTTCTTTCTGCTTCAATTTTTTGGAAGAGTTTAAGCAGGATTTGTGTTAGTTCTTTCAGGAATATTTGGTAGAATTCACTTGTGAAGCCATCTGTTCCTGGGCTCTTCTTAGTTGGGAGGTTTTTGATGACTGATTCTCTCTTTACTTGTGATTGGTCTGTTGAGCTCATCAATTTCTTCTTTCAGAAATGTAGGCTGCTTGTGTGTTTCTAGGAATTTGTCCATTTCCTCAAAATTATCCTTCTTGTTGGCATATAATTTTTCAAAGTATTCTTTTACAATACTCTTTATTTCTGTGGGGTCAGTGGTGATATCCCCTCCCTCATTTCTTATTTTGTGTATTTGCATCTTCTCTCTTTTTTCCTTTTTAGTCTAGCTAAGGGTTTATCAGTTTTATTGATTTTCTCAAAGAACCAGCTTTTGGTTTTATTTTTCTAGTGCTTTCTTATCTTCTAATTCATTTAGCTCTGCTCTAATCTTTATTTCTTTCTTTCTACTTCCTTTGGGGTTAGTTTGTTGTTCTTTTTCTAATTCCCCCATGTCAGCAGTTAGGTCTTCGATTTTGGCTCTTTATTCTTTTTTGATATAAGCATTTATGGTTGTGAATTTCCCTCTCAGTACAGCTTTTGCTGCATCCCATAGGTTTTGATATGTTGTTTTGTCATTTTCACCCATTTCAAGGTAGTTACTGATTTCTTTTGAGATTTCCTCTGTGACCCACTGTTTGTCTAAGAGTGTGTTGTTTAACTTCCATATCTTTGTGCCTACTCTAGTTCTCTGGCCCTTACTGACTTCCAGCTTCATTCCATTGTGGTCAGAGAAATTACTTTGTATAATTTCAATCTTTCTGAATTCATTGAGAATTTTTCTGTGGCCTAGCATGTGGTCTATCTTGGAGAATGATCCATGTGCGCATTAGGAGAATGTATATCCTGCTGTATTGGGGTGTAATGTTTTGTGTATGTCTATTAGGTCCAGATCCTCTAATATATTATTCAAGTCTTTGTTTCTTTATTGATTCGCTGTCAAGATGTTCTATCTAATGGTGATAATGGTGTACTAAAGTCTCCCACTATAATTGTAGACACATCTATTTCTCTACTTAGTTTTTCCAGTGTTTGCCTCATGTATTTTGAGGTGCCCTGGTTGGGTTCAGAAATGTTTATGATTGTTCTTTCTTCTTGAAAGATCACCCTTTTTACTAATATATAGTGTCTGTCTTTGTCTCTTACAATAGTTTTGCATTTAAAGTTTATTTTGTCTGATATTAGTATAGCTACTCCCTCCCTTTTTTTTTTTTTTTTTTTTTTTTTTTTTTTTTTTTTTT